>VWYH01001394.1:757628-998818 GCA_013399365.1 Pampusana beccarii
TTTTTTGTGTGTTTTTTTTTTTTTTTTTTTTTTTTTTTTTTTTTTTTTTTTTTTTTTTTTTTTTTTGTATGAGGCTAGTTCTTTATTTCCTGTTGTTTCTGGAATTTTGCTGTCTAATGCAGAGTTTATCTTGGTCTTATCCCTGCATCTTACAGATAGCAGTTGGCTTTTCCTATCCTCCCTTTACTCAGATTCTTTCTCCCTTTTTTCTTTTCCTCTCTTTTTCATTTTCTTTCCTCAAACAGGGGAGTTTACAATGTGCTTAGAGGGATCCAGGCAGAGATGAGAACAGTAGCCTTCCTGCTTGGGGAGTAAGATAATATTGAACAAATGGTCAGGGGTCAGTTTTTAGAGAATCAGCATAAATGTCTGGTGTGTGCACCTAACACCTACTACGTTAAACAGTAATTCTGCTTGTGCACTTCTGAGGGTAGACCCTCACCCAGAATTAATTGGTTAAGATCTCTTGGCTGATTGAAGACATTAATTGGTTCATTCTGACAGGATCTGTAGAGTGACCATGTTATGAATTCTTTAGCACACTTTCAGAGATTACATCCAGGAAAGGGAGGACACCTGGTACGTCTGCTTCTCTCATCTGGCAGTTAGTGGGCAGGAATCTCATCTGGAGTAAATCAGCAGAGTTCTCTTGAAGTCACAGTGAGATAAAACATACTGTCCTACATTCTATTGTAACTTCGAATAGCCTCAGACATACCTAAAGATACAGAAGCAAGTTCTCTTTTGCACTAGAATATCTGCATGCTACCATGAGAAAGGGAGGGGGAAAAAAGAAAAAAGAAAAAAAGAAAACAAACAAAAAACCACCCCCACACAAAGAAAAAACCCCAACCAAACAAAACAACAAAAAAACACAAACAAAACAAAACAACAAAACCAAAAAAACCCCAAAACAACCAAGAGATTTGGGAAACACCTTCACTTAATATCTTGAGTTGCACCTTGACCTGGACATAGTGGTTGTTTGGAGTTTAGTTTACTGGNCCTTTTCTTTCTTTTCTTTCCTGTTTTTCCCTTTTCTTTGCTCTTTTCTTGATGATGGTTTACTATGTACAAATTGTGTTTAAAAAATAAATATAAAAAAAGAAGCTTTGATCCAGGAACTCATCTGGCTGAGTCCCATTCAACATGCCACATGTATCTGCAGTAAGAGCCAGAAAAGCAATGGGATTCTGAGGCACGTGAAGACAGATGTGAGGTTCAATTCTCAGCAGGGTTGACTCAGCCTTTCATCCCTCCAAACCAGACAAATTGTATTCTGTGCAGTTTTCTGTGTGGGGTCTTTTGGAAGGGACCTTGAAAAACAAGTTGCTTCCTGCTCAGCTTGCATATTCCAGAGATCGTAGAGCTTTTCATAAATCTCTGTCCCAAGCCAATGACTTCCTTTCAGGCTGGGCTGTGCCAAAGGCTGAAAGATTACGGCCCTAATAGACTTGTTTCCTGTTGGCATCACAGAGAACTTCAATCAATAGGAAGGAATGAACAAAGAGGCTGTAGCAGCTTATCGCACTGGAGAGGGAAAGGCAATCTGCGTGTCAGATCGGTATGAGGGAAGCAGGGGTGCACTGTGGGAGAAATGGTTGGATCCGCAGCAAGATTACTTTTATTGACAGAACAAAGGAAGCTAAAAAGATTTGATCTGCAACAAAGAAAATATTGGGTTTATCTACATCTTTTTTTCAGAGATTTAAGCTGTGTTTATTGTGAAATAACAAAGACCTGATCTGACTTAAAAAAAAAAAGAAAAAAAAAATCAATGGTGGGTGATGCCAAATAATAAAGAGTCACTTTTGGAATGAATGCTTGGTAGACAGCAGACTGAGCTATAGACCAAATCCAAAACACCTCACTCTTTATACTATACAGAGATCAAATGACTAAATTATTAGCGTTCAAGTTATTGGTTTATCTTACCAGAGTTACTAAAGCGAGGCCAAAATTTTAGTCCTGGCTAATCAACACGCTGACTCCCACGTTTCTTTCTTGCAGCAGTCTGAGTTTGCAGGCTTCACATCAGCACTTATTTTCCACTGAATTGTCTCTTATTGCAAGTGAAGAGCAACTGCTGTTCACAATTAACAAACTCTCCTGTCTGGTTAGTAGTGAGTGACTGGCTCCTGTCAGGCAGTACAATCTTCAGTTCTTTACGAAGAGGTGTCAAGGTAGGACTGTGTTTTTCACACCCATCCATTCAATTGTAAAGAAAAAAAGACCCAAGGCTGGAAGTGACATTAGTGTAGCTTTTTTTCAAGTTAAAACTGAGGCAAAATACCCACTTTGACAGTGTTCAAAAGGTAGGAAGATAAAATAAAAATTAGCTTGACAGACAGTTCAATACAGCTTTCTGTTTTATTGCCTTTCATGCTATGCAATACCTCAGCAACCCCTCATAAACTGCAAACAAGACTGACACTTCAGAAAAATAGGGGATCTCTCATAAAAAAAAAAAAAAACAAAAAAAAAAACTAACACATAAGAAAAACAGAAGATATAAAATAAAAAAAAAAAAAAAAAGAAGCAAAAAAAAAGAAACTCCAAACATCAAACAAATCAAAACAAGCAAGAAAGAACTAATTTATTAGTAAACATTCTCATTTTGACTATTGACTGGATATAAATTCTTTTCTGATTTTTCTTTATGAACATGTGATGACTGACAATTATTAATAAGAAGACTACACCTAAATAATACAGTGCCAACTGTACACGGAGAAAAGTATTTGTACTGGGCATCATCTTGGTGTGTCAGTCCCATCAGGGCCACTGAGTGGCTGACACGAGTTAGTGCCCAGTAGGGTGAGTAATTGCTCTATGCTGTGGCCTGTCGTCAATAGGAAACACAAAATAAAGAAAAATCCATGATAATACTATGGTCAGAAACAAGCAATAAAGAAAATCTTTGCTATTTGAGCTGAGCTTTTCCACACGTATATTCTGGCTTATGTGGCAGAGTTTCTGGGTTATCAGTTATAATTTCTTCTTCAGACACTGGAAGTATGGTTAATTTTACAAATATCAAGCACACCCACCTAGTTTTTTTGATATTAACTACTTGGAAACACAAGCTCACAACAATACTGAAGAGAGCCGTAAAGCAGTGTTTGTCACTGGAAAATGAATGTGATCAACACATGATCAAAGTTGAACCGTCACTTATTTTCATGGGTTTTTTTACCTATGAAATTATGGAATAATTCTGGTAGTTGTTAAAGACACAAACCAGAGTTCACGTACATGGAAGATTTTCTTGGATGTTCCTAGCTGTCTCTGAAGCCTCTACTTAGTGAAGTCTGACAAAGTTTGAGACTATGGAGAGCACTGCAGGAGTAGGTCATTGAATGAATTCTATGAGATTCATTAACAATTATGTCCTTTAGCTTCTACAAATTGTCTGCTGGTGTGGGTCTATGTCATGTGTGTGAATATTCTCATGCACATTGTAGATACAACATCCACATATGAATGCAAAGACATACCATTTCCTTGACCATAATACTCCTGAATTTATTTGCAGCACTGATGAAATATTAGGCAACAGAAATAAAGCAGCATGTTACTGCACTAGTGCACTTCAGTTATGATCAGATTCTTTCTCATTACTAAGGCTTAAACTCAGGGAACATGTACCAGCTTTTTTGGGGAAATGTTGCTATTTGGTTTTGAGGTACTGACTCACTAGGAACAACGCTCTTAACCTCTCTGCACATTAGCCGAAAGTCAACAGGTAAGATTGCAGCATCATCATTACCAAAGTAGCAGAGAATCATTTTGCCAATCATGAAAGCATCTCACCTGTTCAGCTTTCTGGTGAAAGACGGCAGACATGGCTAAGATGGTGCTGCGCTCATCCAGAGCTGCAGCAAAACTCTTCCACTCTTGATCCAGCTGGCTGGATATTTGTTTAATTTGCTGGGAAGCGTAATGGCCTGCCTCGGAAAGCCTCGATGCAACAGACATGATCCGATTGATGTTGACGTAGGCATTCTGAAAATTAAAAAGCACACATAAATAAAGGGAAGGAAGAACCGTGACCACCCTCTGCCTTCATTACGCATTCCGAACACCATCAGTTGGAGTAAAGCCGAGCAGTTCAGTGAGAGCAATCAACCACCAGCTTAAATATGTATGAATAGCAGGCAGACTAACCTCCACTCTAAAAATACATCCCTCAGGAATCTTTTTGCACATCTATGCCATCATCTAACACTGTTATCTCCCTCCTTCCACTTGAATTTATTTATGTAAAACTAATTTGCCATTTCTATTTACTTACCTGTTAGGGCCTACTCATTGCTTCTATCTTATTCTTGATATTTCTGTTGCATTACTTCATATTTCTGAATGCTAAATCCACATATTCATAAGTGAAATGTTTGCTTTCTGTCCTTTGAGACCTCTTCGATAAACCTTTATAGACATGAATTATGAACAAATGGAAAAGTCTTACAGAATTTAAAAGAGTTCATAAGGATATTCTACAGAAATATAAGAGTTTCCATAGAAATGTATATCAAATTATATTCTTTGGTTAAAATGCTATCTTTTCTGCAGGTTATTTTAAGCTGTTCTCCAGCAGAGATATTGTTTAACTACATTCTGAATTTAGAAGGAATCAAAAAGCCTACTAAAAGGGTAATATTTTCTGTTCTTTTGTAAGAATTTTCCATGATGGTTTTTATTCAGCCTTGAAATAGTGGAAGGATAGTTCTTTCTCAAACTGAGCTATGGACAGCAATGTAATTGCATTAAAATGGCCTTGTTCTGCATAGGAATGTAAACCTGAAAATAGTCATCATGACAGTATCTTACAGAGATGCACCATCAAAAGAAAAATGACAGCTGTCTTCCAGATTTCTGGAATGGTATTTGATATAAACATTCTCCTTCCTCTTTCCTCCTCACCAGAGGAAAGGAACATCCCAGAATTTGAGATATTTTGCTAATGTTGACTCACTGATTTCTTGTCTTACTAAAGCATTTGAAAATAACTTTGGTCTTCGGAATTTCAGAGAGTAGAATCTGTAAGACCCTTATGCACAAGGACAGACAGAGCCCTGATGATTTTAACAGTATTACTCATGGGCAAATAATAAATCAGAGGTGGAAGTGTTGGAGCAGCATCTCATCATAGTGAGTGGGAGCACAATGTGGAAAGATATCTGCCAAGCTAAACACGAAACACAACAGAGCACTGCCAAGGCGGGCACAGGTCCAAACTGAGTTGCGAAGCTGGGTGAAGTGTGTCTGCAAAGTGTGTGGGATACCTACAAAGTACACTCATCACACCTGTAAGTGCTCAAGGAAATAAAGATGGGGCCACAGCCCTTAAAGACACTCTGCTCTCCCTGGCAGAACCATGACTGTGACAGCTGTCACATAAATAACACATCTAAAGCAATACTCAACCTCCAAGTTTATACTTTTTCTCCTCCTTTCTTTTCCTTTCTTTTCCTTTCTTTTCCTTTCTTTTCCTTTCCTTTCCTTTCCTTTCCTTTCCTTTCCTTCCCTTCCCTTTCCTTTCCTTCCCTTTCCCTTTCCTTTCCCTTTCCCTTTCCTTTCCCTTTCCCTTTCCCTTTCCTTTTCCCTTTCCTTTCCTTTCTCCCTTGTCATCTAGCCTTTTCTTTAAAATTTGATTTGGTTCTAAATTGTCACATTAAAGAATTTTTTTTTTTTTGTTACAATTAGAGAAACCAATCAAAACTATTTTGAAGTTTAAAGTATACTAAAAAAAAGATATTATGATTTGGAATTTTGACCACCAGCCGCAGTCAAACACTTCTTTGTGTCTCTCTAAGTTAGAAACTAGAATTTAAATATTTAAGCCTTTCTCCCAGAAGGTCTTAATGACTGAGCCTCAGCCAAGATAATTTTGCAACATTTCAGGTCAGTTCTTCTGCTGGAAAGCAGTGTAGCATCACTATGGTTGCTGGAGGTTGGATGAGTTGCACCAAATGAAGACATGGAACTTGGCTGTGTTTGAAGGAAAAGTTGCTGAAGAAGTTTAGATTTCACATTAAAAATAGTTGCTTTCATCTTGCCTTTTTTTTTTCTCTGTACAATTATCTCAGACATTACAATGCAATAAGGATGGAGGAAAACAACTGTGAATTCCTTGGTTCCCCATAGCTACAGTATACAGATGTACTATAATAACTAGCAGAAGGGTAAAGGTAAGATTAGTTGAAATACAGCAGATGTTCCTAGAGTCTGTTTTTTAAGTTAGGGGGGATTTATATATTGTTATGTCTGTTTGTTATATTTTTATACAGAGCTGAAGACTTTTATGGATGCAGTTTCACTTCCCTAGATGAGGATTTTTCATGGAAGAGTACCAACATGTCCTGTAGCCAAACCCCTTACTCCATAGCTCTTCCAGCAGAAAGCGAGTAGCAGTTCGGGAGTCACCTGTTCACACCTCCATTCTCGGTGCACCAAGGGGAACTGGCTTGGGAAACAGAGACTCCAGAGCTTCCCCTGTTGCTTTCTGAGCAATAGATGGATTCAAATGTAATATCACACATGATGTGCTCTTCTATATATGTTGAATAGGTAGTACAATGGAGATACCTCCTACTTCAGGACACGTCCTCTTTACCTCTGCTCTATCAGTCCCACCTCAGTGAAGCAGAGACATTGAAGTGGGGCTTGGACACATACTATTTGTCTAAGGTCTCACAGGAAAACAAGACAAAGACTTGGCTAAAGATCTGTAACTTGAAACGCACATCCTACCAGACGTAACATATTTTACAGTCTCAGGACCTTGACCCAGTGTCACTATTATTGGGAAAGATGAGATCTCTGTGAAAGAGTGGGAAAGATGGGATGACTGTGGTGGATTGAGGTAAAATGCAATACGGCTTCAAGGCATTCCAGAGTTCAGTTTCAGGAGAAAAAACATTTAGTTGACCACAATCCACAAAATGCAAAATATTTCTTAATACAATAAAATTGTAAGCCACTTTTTTCATCTTTATCTGCCAATGTGTGATGTTCTGAGTAAAATGGAAGAAAAATCTAGGCTGCCAAAATTCAACTGTTGACATTTCACAAAGCTAAACCTTCTTTTCTCCTCTGGTTTGAATGAATGAATGAATGAATGCATGCAGATTTTTCTGTGTCACTATTATATAGATCTTCTTATCCTAACAGGAAGCAAATTAAATAATTCCTGTGACTGTTTTTTCTCTAGGCTGGAAAATCCACTACTAGTAGGTTCATAGAGAGTCTCGTTTAAATATAACTTAAGGGCCTCATCTTTTTTCAAAACTGAGAGGTGTCCCCAAAGAGGACTGCAAGAGATTACAGATTTATGGATATACAGGACGACAGCAGGTGACACAATGAGAAAACAACATACTAATGTTTAGAAGTAAGGGTAAAAGCACTTCAGTTGGCATTCTGTTGTAGCAACACTAGGATGCACCCAATTTTTGGCTAATATATATCCTTTATCATCTAAAACCTTTATTTTAGATGCATTTGAAGACTTTCCAAAAGCACTCCTCATGTTAATTTTTCATTGACTTTATTTAAACTTTGAAAATTTAGTCAAAAAATGGGATTCTTCCATTCTAAAAATCCCTTGACTGGCAAACAAAAGAAATATTTCTCTACATGTACATCAACATTATGATAAGCAAGAGTTTCTTTTACAGATCAGGAAAGCCTCGTGCAATGCCTCACAAATGCACATACCCCTCTTCATCCACTAATTCTCTAGTCCATTTCTGTCACATAAACAAGGTCTTGATTCTGGCCATCAATGTCTATAACAAAGCTGTTCCTTCCAGTGATCACTGGTAAGGTCCCCAACACCTGGCAGGACAACAGCCCTCAGTTTCAGCAATAAGTGCTGACAAGAGCGGAGTTTCGATTGTGGAATGATCTCCCACAGGGGAATAGACTAATTCAGCCCCGATCATCTAGCAGGCATGCTGGGAGAACTTCCCTCTTAATTAAACCCTCCAACTCTAGCTGGAACAGTCCTTTCTTCTAATACACATGTAAAAAGAATACCTTACACTCACAAAAGAAAAATGAGCAGTGAGAAGCATTAAATCTGCAAGAAACTTGGCTGTGCTCATCTCATTTCCTAGAGAACTAGTTGAGATATTGTGATGGCAAGCAGCGAAGGTGAGATGCATAAGACAGGTTTTGCAGATTAATCAAAGGTGAAATCTGATTGTTGCAGAGTTGTCCTTTCAAATAAAATAAAAAAAACCAGCTTGCACTGTGTTAGAAACCATCTGTGAAATGAACCTGACACATAAATCAAAAGCAGAATGTTTCAGTGACAAAATAAACTCATAAGGTATCTTTAAGACCTTTAAGTTTCGATAAAAAGCCAATTCTATGTAGCATGTTGCAGAATAATATTGGATGGCATTTTAGCTCAGCCTACATAGAGAAAAATACTGTTCTTTTAAGATGAATGTTGGGAATTTTCATCAGACATCATTAGCCTTTGCATGATGATTACAACGTGTTTCAAATACATTGCAACTTTCTTAGGACCTCTATCTAATGTCAGACAGCTCTAACTCCCCGACAGCAGGGCAGGCAGCAATGCCAGGACTGAACGCTGCCATTTTTATGAGCACCCCACAGAACGTGATAACTCATTCTTTAAGGAGGTTAACGGATCCAGGCATAATATACTTCTGGCAGGGGAAATACAAAAAACTTCAGTTGGAACAAATGGTACATATACCATATATCCAAGTAGAGAGCTGCAACCAGTATGCCTTGTGTCATATTGAAACTGTTTGGGTTTTTTTTCTCTAGTGAATTTACTGGATTGAGATTACTCACAAAATGTTGGAGCTAAATATTCATCTTTGTGAAAAGTATTATTGCTTCAGTATAAATATTATACAGCTGTGATAAAGACTAACATAATTTATTTTGAAACTGAAGTGAAAACAAGCACTGCTTTGAATCACAGAAAAAATATCTATGGTCCTTGTTTGAAAGAAAAACACCACACTACAGTTTATTACCTCAAATACATGATTTCTTCACATCCCACATTGTTCATTTAAAAGGAAGAATTATTATTGTAAAAAACAGAGTAACACATTGTTTTTTGAAGAAGGAGCTTTGGTCACAGCATGCCTACAGAGAAGTATAGGAAGAGCATGGGACAGAAGGCATGACCCAATAAACATTTTGAGAGAATATTTTATAGAGGAACTAAAGATAATATTTCAGCTATTAGTTTTGTCAGGCTTATAGGACGCAAGGCATAGTGTGAAGAAAATAAAACACTTTAGAGATCCAAGATCTGATCCAACTTCCACTTGAGTTTGTAGGGTTTTTCCCTGCAAAACAAAGAGCCATCCTCAGATATATTTTCTGCCTCCTTATCTTCTCTCACTACCAATTTTAATGTATTGACAAAACAAAATAAACCCCAAAGCCATAAACAACCCAAGGATCCACAACCAATAAGCGTGCTTCAAGTTCTCATTAAGTTGTTACTCAGATTCACAATAGCTGAACTATTCTCAGTCCAACAGTTGCTGGGACTAATATATTGCCTAAAAAAAACAGATCTAGCTAAATTATAAAACAGATTTCTAGCAAAATCACAACTATAAAGCAAGTCCCCAGAGAAAGTTTATAGTGTGATCTAGTTCACCCTTGAGACTCAGAAACCAAAAATTTACACTAAAACATGTAGCACCATTTAAGTGGGTTTGAGAAGCCATTCTTCTTGAACCGATCTCCATGTCTTGAGTCTGAGGCATAGTAGCTAAATATTTGAGTTTTGTAATTAGCATAAGAAAGCTTAAAGGCTCATCAGATATGAATCTAATTTTAATTTTTTAATTTATTAAAACTCACCAGAATCTTAAGTTTTCAGACTTGGGTGGGTCACAATAATCTACTTGGGATTGCAACCAGATCTGAGAGTAATAACCTCCCCATTCTCTGGTAAAGAAACAGGAAAGGATTCCTGTTATTTTCTTTTTGCAGCCAAAGGTATTACATGAAGAGACTGAAGAATACTGGATTATAAACACAAATGGGTACATACAGAACAGCAAATTCAGCAGAGTTATAGTTTTCTCTAAAACAACTTCTGCATTATGTTACTTAATCCTTAACTTCACAAATATTTGTCTTAATGCAAGACAATTCTTGATGTGCAAAGGTAAAGGTAGCTAAATAATAAATAAATAAATAAATAAAAGGTAATTTAAGTATATAAATATTGTAGGAGCAGAACCTTTGGCAACAGACTGCAAAGCAAAAATAATTTCTTCCTTTGAAAGTGTGTAGCACCTAGAACAGTGACCTAAACTTCCTACTCTTACTACAATATGAATATTATCAAATAATATGCACTAGCCATTTCGCAAATCTCCAACAGAAATCAAATGGTAGCATGAATAACTGAACTAAAGATGTTGCCATAAAAATAAGACAGTTGAATGAAGGCAGTTGTACAGTAGCAATCACATGATTATGTGTTTGTAATATCACTGACTGTAATGTTCTTAGCGAAAACTATATTGGATAAAAGAAACCAAAACCCACAACAGACTGTGCATCGGAAAACCTAGCAAAACACACAGACCTTGTATATCCTGCCTCAAGAAGATGCAATTAGTTGTGGTGATTCTCTCCTGCTAGTTTCTCCCTTTTCGGCAAGACTTCGCTAAAGCAGTGTTACACATGAAACAGACCTGATCCATATTTCTAGCCCCATTTCTCCAACAACCCCAGCATGGCTCAGATTGTTGTATAGGCTTGGAGTATGTAAAGTATTACCACTATGTTCATAGTCATCACCCATCTTTCTCTGTTTTTACTTCGTTCAAGTAAGTCAATCTGTCTTGAGTCCATTGCTGAGCGTCATTGACTCCTGCCTTGAACAAATGCAGAGGCTTCCTCCTCAGTGCAGCGTGTCTTCACATGGGTTTGCACGAGCTCTTGTGCGTGCCAAGAGACAAATCTACCAGCTAACACAGGAGCTGCCTGTGGCCAGGAAAGGGTCATTTTAATTTCTATCTCCTCCAGCTCTCCCTGCATGCTCTACCACAACTGGAGTGACTAGTATGCAGCCCAACACCCTGATGCAGCAAACTGATGTCTCCTGCATGCTAACGCCCTTGTATGCACAATACTGACTTCTGAGCAGAGCAGGAGTCACTCCACATTTTTCTAGCAAAGAATCTGCTCTGTCTACAAAAGACCATCACTGCTGACAGTAGCACTATGCTGGCATAAGAACAGCAGCTCCAGGTTGGTTCAAGTAGCCTGCAGTGTAAGGTTATTAGCCTTTACCCACTATTTTCCAAATGTCCTTTCAGCTTGATACACCCCCACATCTGCTATTCCAAAAATAAGATGCCCAGCCCTCTGCAAAGCAGCAGCCCTGTTTAATTGCACAAGTCAACCTCACCAGGCTGTAAAAGTCACTTCAGTTGCCAGCCTGTGCAATGCTAGCATCAGAGTCCCCTCTAGAAAGGCCATTGTGCAGACACATAACCCAAATACAGGCCAGTCAGCATCATGGAAACTCTTGAGAAACCTATTTGATCATGAGGAATTTCAAACGACGAGTAAAACTGGTATTTCTGATAAATATCATAGAGGCCTCATTTAGAATTAAACAAAAAAAAAGAAAGGAAAATTGTAGCCCTGAGTTGCATCTGTATCCTGAAGTATTTCTGTAGTCTTTTTGTCTTTTTTATCCTGACTTTGTCATACTGTCAGTAACAATACCACAACTCCTTATGTAACCTCTGTTTGACAGCTGAAATCTGTTGAAGAATTTTTTAAAATAGAAATCTAAGTTGGAGAAACTGTGCCCGTTTGCTGTATGAATAGATGTTTATCCAAAACCAAAATGAAACATCACCCCATCAGAGGGGATCCAAGGTCTAAAATTCAGCTAAAGCTAAAAGAAAAGGAGCACATGGGAAATTATATACAAGTGTATTATACAGGTACTGCTCTCTTTCAGTTATGTTTGCGTGAGGATTATGTGAGAACAGATATATTAGATGTACTTGTTATATTGTGGGGTTCCCTCCCTCCAGTCATATATTTCAGTCCAATTAATTAGAGCAGAATTGAGTGCCACGTCTCACTGTACTTATAGGTTGGAAGTGAAAAGTGCTTACTATTCACGCCTTTCCGCATAGGTCCCCTATGCTAAAGAGATGGAGGATAAAATCTTTGTAGATTCATTCCTGCTGACTGTATGGGCTTCCATATGACTGTACATGTGCGTGGGTTATACTGGAGATGGTGTAAAATGGGTGGCACATCATCTGTCACACTCTTTGCCCTCAGCAGAAAAGGTCTCTCTCCTGGGCAGCTCTGTCAGATGGGAGTTTGGCAGCACTGAGAGGGCACAGCTAAGAGCCACAGCACAGCCACCAAGACAACCCTGCCACCAGAAGTTCCCTCAAGATCTTTGCGAATGTCTGTTGGGGACAGATGTAAGAAAAACGGAGGAAAATAACTCTTCCTCAATTAGGTGGAACCCTCCCTGTCACCCATTAGTTTTCTGTTAAAAACTATTTCCAAGTTTAGCTCCCAGTCATTTTAATAAAATAATACTGGACAGCAACACAAAAAGGATAAAGGGAGGTCCTCCTGCATGCCTCTTCTAGTGGTGTTTTCTGAATAATTATGAATAACTTTGCATCTTTCATAATTCAAATGACTTTTAATGCGCTGACCTTCAGGACACATATTTGTTAGGATTCTGTGAGCAAGAGTATCATATGGAGGCCATGTCATCCTGCATTTTGCTAGATGGTGTTGCTATAGCAGGCTTAACAATCAGGTGGCTCGAGTCTGTTTTTCAGCCCTTCTTTCAATTATAATCACAATAAATACATTAATAGCCGTTATAAACATTTCTCACCTTCCACTCTTATACAACGCCCTAATGAGGCACAGTGCTTTAGTGAGCAATAGCTAGGTCAGTAGAAGTGACCGGTGGAATTTAGGTCAGAGAAGTTAATTACCTGATCTGGGATTTGGCCAGAATACTAGTGTTAACATCTGTAATTATGAAAGCAGTGTGTGGCCTTTAATGACCTCGGGTCATCAGGACTTTTTTCACATTTCAGACAAACGCTCTCAAGCACCTTGCCCTTTGGCAGCACAGTCAGGTATGGTTTAGTGACTCATTCCACCAACTTAAACATCAGCCACCACCTTGGAGGTCTTAGCCCCACTGCAGCTGTACTCTGAGGGTGCACAGCATGAAGACGGACACCTGCAGCAGCTGCTTCGCTTTTGTGTAGGTGACAGCGAGCGTTCAGAGAGGGCTCATCTCTGCATTGTGCAACTGCAGCAGGGGGTATGCATGCATTTTCCTAACCCAGTGCAACAATCAAAACATCAATACATTCTGTCCTCATTTCTGTGTTGAAAGCACAGCAGTTTTCAGAACAAACACTTTATGCCTGGAAAGAATAAGAAAGCGAGCAAAGCACTTATAAATGTATAGTGATGTGTTTAAAAAACAAACAAAGAAACAAAAAACAAAAACAAAAAACCAAAGGTAAGCTGAGGTGCATTCAAAAAGACTGACCAATTAACTATTGAAAAAGCCAAACTGCCACTGTGGCCACAACTGACAGCTTGATTAGCTTCTCTTTTCCAAGGTTTCAAAAAGTACCTTTTGCAGGGTGTGG
This sequence comes from Pampusana beccarii, assembly GCA_013399365.1. Lineage (NCBI taxonomy): Eukaryota > Metazoa > Chordata > Aves > Columbiformes > Columbidae > Pampusana > Pampusana beccarii. Next base: position 771,317 of record VWYH01001394.1, read on the forward strand.
GGGGAAAATCATAAATTATTAAGGTGCCACCTACAGCTCTCATTAATTCCCGGTCAAGGAAATGTCAAAAACATTTTAAAAATATTGTATTTGTTCTCCAAAACATAAACAAAGTCCACAGGACTGTGCTGCTCTTAAGTCAAGGAAATAATCATATATCAGTGCCTGGGTGGACGGAGCAATACTCTGATTCCCAGAAATTGGGCTGCTACAGCAGCCCAGCCTGACCTTCCTCACTTCACCTTCCACAGGTCTGTGGTGCTCTCGGAACTGCCAGCCCTTTCCTCACCCCTGTGCACAGACCCGCTGTTCACAACGTGTCCTCGACTCACCATGGAGTTCATGGCAAAGTGGTTGTGCTGCGTCTGGAGGTCAAGGGCATGTTGGTAGCTCACGCCGATCTCCGTGTGACTCTGCAAGAACAGTTCCTTGTTGTGGCTGATCCAGTCAAACATCTAGAAGTATTCACATAGGGAGGGGGAAAAAAAAGTATTAGAAAGGGATGAAAAAGTAAGAGACAGTGCAAAGTATAAAAATCCACAGTTCTGAGACAGACGTATAAGCAACACAGAGAAAAACCCCTCATCTATGTTCTTCATCAAAATAAGCTGTTGTTGAGCAATGGAAGCATTTAAGTTATCACCACATTTTGTTATTAACAGAATGATAAGTCAGGAAACATGATTCATAAAGAATGTTCCTTAGTAAGCTGGTCCCATCATTTTTTCCTATAAGTAACAGGAATTTCTTATATAGAAAGATGGCAGCAGAGGGACCTAAAATCAGGGTTTCCTGATTCTAGGGTGTTATATTAATGTCTATAATGAGTACACATTTAAACTTCACGCACTTTCAAATGTATTTCCAATCAAAAGGGATAGTTCAGGTACTTCAGACACAGATATATACTGAATAAAGTTGATGAAATTCATTCCTTATTTTGTAGCACGTTAATGTAACACTTCAATCTGCAGCATGTTCATCCATTATGAGGCATCCCAAGGCAGCTAAGAGATAGCGCATTTCTGTTTTGGCTTGTTCTGTGCTGTGCTAGAGACGAAATGCTTTCAAAGTGAGAACTTTCCATTCTTTACTCCTGTCTACAGCTCTGCAGGCATTACAATCTCAGGTTTCTTCTTTTTTGTAAACATTTTTGTTACAGAATCCCTTCAAACAAAAAACCAAAACAAACAAACAAAAACGCCACTAAACACACTACCCCACACCCCTTATTAATTCACTATAAGGAAAGAAAAACTAATTATAGAAGCAATGGAGGTCAGGTCAATTCAGTCCCTGGCATTAAATAAAGTGTTTTAGGGTAAAAAGGCAAGTGATGCAGCTTCTAAGCCAACCACCTTACAGTCAAGGGATCAGTCCAGATCATTGTTATAACATTTAGGTGTCCTCCAGTCAAGAACTGTTTTGTTCCTTAGCACTGAATAACATTTTTTGACCTGTGACAGCTGAAGAACCCTCAGAGCCCACGGCTCAGGCGCTGTGTGCTGCTCAGGGCCAGTGACCTGTTCCCTGTAGAGATGATGCTCCCAAGAGCAGAGAAAAGGCCCCATACAGATCACATATGATTCCTGCGATAAACTTGGCATTTTGTGCTGAGCCCTCTATTCTGCATGAGATTGCACTTCTTTTAGGCAGGGGATTCGCAGACACAATATTGAATATCCCTTTTATCAAAGGGCAAATAAACATTGCAATTGCTCTAGTGCCATCAGACACATTGCACTGACCTGGTCCCAAAAATCTGTCATGTATACTTGACTTCTTAATCTTTTATTTATGAAAATACACTTGCAACCACAGACTCTATACTGGCATGTATTTTGTGCTGATGAACAGTCTTAAAGGCCAAGTTTGGTTCAAGTTACAATGATGCAAGGCCACAGTAATGTCATTGACACTGTTGCTTTCTCATTTGTACCCGTGGAGCTGACCAAAATCAGACATATCACCATTTTTTCATAAAGTATAAATACCAAGATTTTTGCAAGGATGAGGTCAGGAGTTTCAAACATTGCTGCCAATTAAACAGAATGAAACAACCTACTATAACCTGAAGATGCACCTAAAGCTTTCTCATTGGATTCCTTTTTCTTACTTTATTAAGATCTAATAAGCAACATAAGCACAAAGTATTTTGTCACACTTGTGGGCTTAAAGAAAAAAAAAAGCCATAAAACCAATAAAGAAAGAAAAATTCCATAACAACAGAGTTCATGTCCCAACAACAAGATTTTACATCTCTGCGGAGAAACCAAAACAGATTTCTTGTAAGTAGATATATGTTTGATGTGAACGTTTTTTTAATGTTTTAAACAACCTAAAGACATTCAGGGAGAAGAAAATTGGCAGCAATCCACTAAAAATAAATAATAAATCTAGTATTTTATGCTCAGCAATGCCAAATCAGGATCTTTTTAAAACAAGTAATTTAAACTAATAATCTATTATTCTGTGGATAGGGAGCATTTCCTCCATCTAATCTATACACATATTATTGTATGAGAATCTAGGTTAAATTAAACTATGCTTCTGCCTTTTAAAATACGACAATAAACTACCAAGAAATTAAAAATAAACTTAAAATATGATTAATCTTTTTGTCTTGTTTAATCAATTTAAATACACAATAGTAGTTGAAAGGATGACCTTCAGGAATTTTGAGCAACAGACCTCAGTGATAAGATCTGTACCACCTTCCAAAACTGTGTGTTTTTAAAACTTCTCTTCATGGTCAATAGCAGATTTTGGAAGAGACTCAATTTCACTTTAGACTTGGAAACGTTCTATTACATTCTTTATAAAAAATACCTTGGTTTCATCTGGCCTATGCCTGTAGCAAATTATGCTCCATCAATATGGTCTGAAGTCTCTTCCTGACTCTCTCAAGCCTCACTTGAAAGCCCAAAGAATGAAGACTTTTGAGTTTAATGTGGTTTGGAGCAGGGAGAAAATAAAGCAAGATGACTAGGAAAGAGTGAAAATAAAAAAATATGCAGATTCACTACAGTCTAAAGTAGGGTTAATGATGCACTCTGTGCTGTAAAAAATTTCATTATTCTTGGGTCTTAACGAATAATAAGCAGTATTTACAATCAGTCTTGCTTTGCCCAACAACCAGGGCTTTGCAAGACTGCATACCTTACAGAATGCATTACTGTATCTGAGATACCCAAACGAGTTCCAGATGAACCTCTGCATGACACAGTCCAGTGCTGTGTGGAAATACTATCTTGACCCCCAAAACCAACACAGCCTGGACACATTAGTGCTTGGATTTGCCTACATAGCTTGTGTTTCCAGGGCTGGTTCATTCAGAGACTTCTCCAGCATTTCTGCTTAATGCTTACTTAACTGTAGACACTTTCCCAAGTACCCAGAAAATAGCTTTGGGTTTTCTTTATTGCACAGGTCTGGCATTATGGGAAACTTTGTACTTTCACCCTCCTAATCAAGTATACATGGAAATGATAAGTATCATGCAGTCCCACAGATCACAAGATTTGCTTAATAATCATTTGATTTAAACAAATAAATAAATAGATCAAAATGGAGTCTTATTTGCTTTCGAGATCAAATGTATTGTGTTTTCAAACTTTTCTCCTCAACCACAAGATCTACAAATGGACTTATACTATTTTCTTGTAATAATATGACTGGAAGTTGAGGATCTAAAAATACCAGATGTTGGGTGACTCGTGACGCTGCTGCAAGAGCTTGTAATGTGTGGCCAGGAGGTTTCAATATGAAGGTCTGTCAACTTTGCCTGGCCTGGCCCATATTACTAGCAATGTTTCCTGAAAGCTTTTAAGTTAAACTTGTTTTCCACATGAGAAACACTGATGCTTCCTATGTTCCTGAAGTGAGTTTGCTTAATTAAAGCATATCATCAAGGACGTGAGCATGGCAATGACCCAACAATTGCTATTTCACTCAACCCTGTGAGGACCGCCTCACTTCCAAGGGACTTACTTGGGCTCCTGGAAAAATGTTAAGCATCCTTTGATAAGTTAGTTTTCCTGTCAAACAAATGAGTTTTTAATACAGTTAATAGCATAAACTGGAGAATATGCCCTGTGAAATGAGCTTAAACTAGATACAGTGTCTCAACTGAGGCTGTCCATGTTATTATAGCACTGATATAAGACACTGTAGCAATGGATCTCATCCCATTCGTGAAAAAAACTGCCCTAACAAACCTAGCCTAGTGATCATCATAAAATTAATGGATCTTCAATTATTCCTTTGACTTACAGAATTCTTACTTGGTGCCATACTGACTGCCAGTGAGTTGTCTGCTAATCATTCCTGCATTCACGAATTCACGCTAAACAGGAGCACAGAATAAGTAAGATTGGACATTATGTCACTTAAAATACATGAACCAACTGTCCTCAATGTCTCCCAGACTGGCATTTCTCCACATTACTGTAGATAATCTGGAGACTAGTTAAGTAGTTAAGTTTTCCAGTGACTGAGTAGCTGGGGAGAGGGGTGAAGCATACCTAAAACAGAAGATAAACTTTCAATGTGATTATCTCTCGTAGTCCCTGTTTGAAACAATACATGAAGGAAAGTGCATATGCTGAAAAATGTTAAGTGCAACATTTAATTAATAAAATTACTCTCTTACGAGGGAGTCAGAACTAAGAATGATCCAAAGGGTCTCTGCCTGACACTCTGCTAAAGTGTCTACCTATCATTAAGGATTATACACACACCAGTAATTATTACACGTGGGGTCCTGAGGTCACTTCACTTGAGAGTTAAGGTGTCAGATCTTAGCTCCAAAGTCAGTCATGCTGGGAACAATGAGTTCTTAACCTCATGTTTTGTCATCATAGTTGCTGAGTTACTAGAAAACCCAGGTTAAGTGTTAGACCAAACAGCGGGTTTCAAGCTGGTCATGAATAAGTCCTATGGAGGGACAATGTGTCTCCACACTTTCTCTGGATTTGTAACATCTGGCAGGCTAGCACGCACAGGGTGAGAACAGCTGTTTGGGAACAGAGAAGAAACATGGATATGGAACAGCATGTATGCAGACTGTGTGCAGTCCAGCCCTACCTCAGATAAAATGAGATTTATAACATCGTTTCAAACAATAACCTCTCCTCTCTGGCTTTTGTCAGAGTTCCATGATGAGTACTAGCACTGGATCCTGAAACAGTGGTGCAGAGCACAACAAGATGATGTTCCCATCACACAGCTGGCAACACACCCTATGCCAAGTGGTACCGAGGGGAGGATTCCAGCCCTCATGGTTTTGGCAGCAAGTGAATTGGATATATTTATTAATGGGATTGTTTATACATGTTAAAAATAATAAATCCTAAATCCATCTTATACTATCCTAGGACTGGAATTAATTATGAACCTGCTAGTGGTAAATCATCTTCTCTGTAAGTTCTGAGTCATAAATATCAAAATTGTACTGGAAAGTAATTGCAGAATGGTAACCATTATAACCATACCATCTGAAAGAACAATATGGGGTATATGTCAAGAAAATGGTCCCAAAGGGACACTTAGGTCAAGTCCAAACCCTTTCGTAAAGGGATGAAGTTCCACCTGAAAACTAGTTAAGTGCCACAGCTCAGGTCCTCCTATGAGAAGCAGTTCTAGAATCTTTTTGGTCCCATTGCTGAACTCTTCACATACTCTCTGACCTACATCAGACTCATGACCAGTTTATACACATTTGCTCTTAGGTCAACACTGTCCTGTAAGTCAATAAAGTTCTCCTCGCAGGTGTTTAACCTTTTCCAGTGTGGACAGGTAGAGTTGATTGTCTCTTCTGATGTTCATTTTGCTAGAGCCCAGCTCTTTTATTTCTTCATAAAATACACAACCTCTCTCTGCACGTGTTCTAGCTCATGGCTATCTTTCTATCCAAGCTAAGGTCCTAATAAGACTTTGTAGAATGTTTTTTGCTGGAAATACACCAACTGACATAATCTAGGATCACCTGTGCAGTGCTTCTGTCATCAACTTCAGAATAGAAGGTGCAAAAATGGGAGAGCAACAACTACTGAATCAACATCAGTACCTCCTGCATTACCTTGCTATCTTTTTTTCTTGGTAGCCTCCTCCATAAATATTGACAAAGACCAGTAGTGTTTACCAGATTTACTCTGACAAGCACAACTTGAATTATGTTCTGAATAAGATGAGCAAATTCAAGAGCACTCAGAAAAGAAAGGTTTTTTTAATAAACTCCAGTCAGTCTCACATGTAATATATCAGGCATAAATGTACACATAAATGTATTCTCTCAGTATGCCTCCATATACTGCTAACAAAGATAAAAAGAAGTTACTCTAAAAGACTATCTTGCTTGTAGTTGAGTAGAGGGCAGACAACTAATTATATGCCAGATGAAAACCCTATTAGATTAGTGCTTTTCAATCTTTTCCAATTTGCGGACCCCATCATATTTTTCAAGGCAAGTGTTATAGCAAATTAAAGTCTAAGGGCAACAAATCTGTTTTATCGAATACCTTTACCAGCTACTAAGGAACTTAATATCCATGACCCACAGGTTGGAAAACAGTGGAGGCAAGCATACATTGCTTCTTAAAGAGAGGTCTGTATAAGAGTCCATGTGCATTTTGGATTTTCAAAGCTATCCAACCAGTGTTAAATTGACTAATCTACAACAACAAATGGAAAGTTCCACTCTGAGGGCATCTACAGCTAAGCATTTTCATATGTTTCCACAACATAAACAAAATAATAACATGTGTAGAACAGTAACTGCCAGAGTCACTCTCTTGAGGTTTACCAAGTTTCCAACTACAAGGTCTATTCCTATGTCATTAAGTGAGTTGAAGTATTCACAACAATTCAATTAAAGATGCATCAAGCTGTGTTCTTTACATCTCTTTCAATTGAATTTAGCCAGTATTTGAACAAAAACAATACAGATTTGTGGTACATACGCAGTCGATACTAATACGCAAGGGCTTGATCCTGGAAAGATTCACATGTTAGCTACCTTTACAAAACTCAATTAATCAAGAAAGTCACCAAGTGCCTCCAAACAAGAATTATAACTGTATTTTAATTGGAAACAACTATACCTAAGTCACCTGTACATCTGGAAAAGGCCAACACCTCCACAAAGGAGCACATGAGAAGAGTCAACAGTCTAAAGCAGGGATGTCAAACTCATTTTCACTGGGGGCCGCATCAGCCTTGCAGTTGCCTTCAAAAGGCTGAATGTAATTTTAGGACTGTATAAATGTAGGAGTAGTTACAGAGCAGTATTCAGATTATCTTTGTGCAGATGTGGGCTAGTCAATCCCTGTGGTCATGAGCTGCTTTCCCTTCCAATGCTTGACAGAAGTGCACAATTACATGATGATCTTTTTCAGGAATGAAATCGTATGTTAATGAGATGGGTCAACTGTGAACTTCAGATCTACACAGACGTTGTGGTCGTACCTAAATACATCTTCAGTGAATGATTTCACATGCTGTTTGAAGATTGAACACCAAGCTGAACTGAAAAACAAATGCTTTTGCAGACATATTCTGTTTATTAGGACACAGAGTGGAGAGAACATTACCCCACAGGTTCTCCAGTTGTGCTCCTAGATCAGGGGTGTCAAACTCATTTTCACTGGAGGCCACATCAGCCTGGTCTAAAGAATCAGGATATTTACCTGGGATACAGCAAAATCCCTCCACTCAAGCCTCTGAGCGACATTCAACAGAACAGATGGCTGATGCTGGCTGTCCAGACTAGCTGCTCCCTGGTTCTAGGGAGCCAGGAACAAAAATGCAACCAGTAGGGCGAGGGCCTCATTAGTCAGAGCCCATCCCACAGCCCCTGGTAACAGCCAGGTTTAATGAAGAGACCATCAGACAAGCTATGGTGACAAGTCCAAGCTTAAGCTAGGAAGTCAATCAGCAAGTCAGGATCAGGTCCAGCGAGGGCAGCCAGGCTCAGACACAGCCCCATGATCTCAGCACAGGTCCACAGGGACACGGCAGGTCCCAGGTCATGCCACAGGATCAACCAATGGCCGGGCAGGGCTCTGTAAAGCTGGAGGCTGATATCCCACAGCTGAGCTGAAATGGGGCTTCTGGACGATGGTCAGGGGTTGGGGAGGTCCCAGGTGAGGCTGGTCAGGGCATCCAACACCCAGCAGTGCCCACAGGGCCCTGACATGGGCTGCTTACATGAAGGGTCACTAGGAAAATGGCTGTTCTCAGGCAGAAGTCTACTGGCCTCAGAATAAGTTCTGGACTTGAAGAAACTTTGATAGCACATTTCATTTTTTTCATGAATCAACAAATTCAATGCAAACTGATGAAAACAGAAAAAAAAATCCCAATCTGCTATAATTCCCATCGCCGCTCTATAAATACAACCTTAATTAAATCAAAGTACTTGTACGTTTAAAATAGAACTCCGAGTACATCTAAACGCTTTGCTAAGCCAAGACCTAAATACCAAGTTGTGTTTGGTTTTGTGTTTGTGTCTTGTTTACAGATGGTGACGGACAAGCCAACACTTCTGCCAGATCTTTCCCTTTCACATGTGTTCAGCACGATCCACAGCCAGGGTAAACTGGTGTGGTTCCAATGAGGCGAATTTACACCAGCTGAAGATTCAGACCCACAGCTGTATTTGTGTAACCTCAACGACGCATGAACACAGTTTTTCCATTATAAATATCTGTGTATATGATTCATAGCATACAGTAAGTTTAAGCTACAGCACATGAAATTATTCCAGACAATGGGCCCAACTGTCAACCCACTAGAAAATGAGCTAGATGTGTGACATGACAGATAGCTCTGTATTAATATCAGAGCACAACCTTCTAACATACACTGAATGTTCCTACTAAATGCAGGAGTAAGAGATCTGTGTTTTTTTCCTGACAAATATCAATCCACAGCAATGCACAAAGTAAAGCATGTGATTGCTACAGTGCTGAATAGAGAAGGAATAGTTTTACTGCTGAAGGTGGGAGAAATTACAGATACCGACCACCTAAACATGACTAATAATATTGGGTGTATTTTATGCATACATGTGTTCGCTTTGCTTTTTTGAAATATTGTACCTTTCCACTACACTTAGTGACATTCAACACTCAGACATTCCTGGAAAAGATTTTCTGTTCCTTAAAATGGAAATAACCTTTCCTGGGCAGAGATCATCTATAGAGAACTGCTTGCTAAGTGCAAATTAATTAATTAGCTGGATAGGAAATGTAATACTAAAAGAGATAAACAGACAACAGTCTCATGAATGGAAAACAGTGTAAATTATGAAAAGATCATAGTGTGTGCCTAGGTAAGGGATCTTCCTCCCAGTTTTCAGAATCTGTGAGATACAATTTCATTCAGCTAAAAGTTCTGTTCAAGTTTGGTGACTTTATTATGGACCCTAGTTCTATTCCTGGCTTAATGTGTGACACTCCTGTGACTCCAAATATCTGCAATTAAAAACAAAACAGACAGGCAGATGTTTACTGCTTTGTATCAGAAGTGTGGCATTTCTCCTCCCAAAATCACCTGTGTCTGAGGTGCCACACCTTTTCAGCACCTGTGTAGGACATAAGGCACACAGGATTTCGATGCCAAATCATATGGAGGGCCCTTGCAATACATGAAGTTTCAAGAAAACACTTGTGAATTAGTTTTCCTAACATGCATGATATGTAAGAAAACAAGCCAGAGTGACCTGGTTTCAAATGACCCTGATACTCTTGGAAATGATACACAGACCCTGCTCCTGGTTTCGTCTCTTTAACCATCACCAGCTCCTGAGAAGGCAACCTCTCGACTGCACACTCACCATTATGTGCTCCCTATAAACAGATATGAAGGCTAATTTAAAGCATACTTTAAAGACCCAAGCTCCGCCAAGTGTGGGCCATTTAAAGCATTTCAGCCAGGCCAGGAAGACACTCATTTAGGAATAACCCCATAGCTACACCTGAAAGATGCTGCACAATAAGTCTGTGAACTCACGCACAGTTTAATTACACTATTTCCTGACAGCTAGGCTCTTATCACCTAACCTTGAGGACTAAAGCAATAAATTAAAAAAAAACCAACAACTTTCTTTTTATATGCATGGGCCTCTTCCATCTCTTTATCTAGATGTGTGGGCTTTGTTGCCCGTCAGAGCATTTGGGTCGTCTTGTCTTCATTAGTTAAAGCAGAACTTCATGGTTATAATATGCTATATTCATCCTTAAAAATTAGTTTTAAGTCTGTATTCAGATGCCAAAACACTTTCTCTTGCCACGCTGATCAGGGGAGCATTCCTGTGCCTCCCAGCGGTGCCAAGTTGGAAAAGCTGAAACGGCCTCAGAATGCTCTCTATCAAAATTGGCAAGCGAAATACAGAGGAAATTTGTGCAAATGCAAAATTATTCCATTGGAACATAATGCCTTCAATTATTTTTGGACTCGTTCTAATGTTCATGGAGGAAGCAAGAGGAATAGTAACTGCGTATCCAGTGTCAGCAGCAGGAAACTACAAATAGCACAGCACTCCCTGTTCCAGTTCCAGCTTCAGAGCTGTTTCCGACAGTCAGGAGCAGACGGACCGTGAGGCGACTGCTGCCAGCGTCTGGAAACGTAATGCAGGAACTACGCCATCACTTGGTTAATGTTCTGCCCTCTTGCACTGAAAGGTCACAAGTGTGTTGGATGATCCAGCGCAAACGGGACAGAAAGTGGCCCCAGACTGCTGTAACTATGCTATAGGGCACGCTTAGCGTGAAGGAAATGCGTAAGTCTTCCTCATCCCTAGCTGCAGCAGTAGGAGCAAGGCATTGCTATTGTTTTTACATTCCCATCAAAAATATCAGATTCAATTCCAAGTGCTGTGGAGGCAACATATCTAGCTGCTTGCAAAAAAGAAGGCAGATTGGGCAGAACAAGGCAGAATGAATTGCAAAAGAAACATGGAAAGCACTGGGATATCCATTTTACAGATCAGGTCAGGCCTCCCACTGCAGGACAGGCTTCCTGTGTGACATGATGCAAAGCAGTTAACCCTTGTGGTTTTTAATTCCCAATTTTTAGCTTTGAACTTCGCATCCTTTGTACTTTTATTTTGCTGCTCCAAAGCCAATCCAGCTCAACAGCAATCAGTCTCTGTCAGACGATTGCCCTTCCCTGATGGAGCATTGTCCACATCTGAAAAATCAGCACCAGAAATGCCTTCAGAAGCTTCATAGGTGCTATGCTTTTGGAGACTGAAGTTGGGTCATGGAAGTGATATGGGAGGACGTTTGTATCCCCAGAGCTGGCAAACCAGCAACAGACTCACTGAGGCAGAAACACAAATGTCAATGGTGGGCTCCAAAAGTAGCCCTGCACCATTCTCCACAAGAAAAAAACAAGGGCAGGTGACATGCACCACTAGAATCACATCCACCATGAAGAGGATTTCTGATATATATTTATCCATTTCCCTGTACTGCCCTGCTCAGCAGGCAAGGCGATCCCGCGCTTCTTCAAACCAGATGGCAGAACTGGGTTTGTAGCTGCTTTCAGTTGTAGGAGCGGCACAAAGCAGTTGGTGCGTGCTTGCGAATTTGTCCTGTTGTAATTAGATTTGTCCCCAAACTTTCTACTGGTAGATGGAAAGGCAGAACAGCAAATATTCACAGTACATAGTGGAAGACCCCCTGTGGCCTCGACTGATAAATAAGAAAGTAGCAGGAGACAAGCTTGACACTGCAAAAAAACTGCAAGATCCTTTGGAACATTACTAATAATGAAGACATTTTGATTTTACAATCCAATTAACACAAATGAGCTCTGTTTCTGCTTTGAGGGAAGTTAAAAACTTCTATAATGATCTCCTGATCTTGCAAAAAAACCTGTTATTTTCTACAGATATCAAGAACAGGATCTTATTAAGTGTGATCAGCAGTGGTCAAAGTAATGAACAGTTCCTACAGAGCCCCCTGTGATTACATCCTGGTCCAGCAACTCCTCACTTTAGACTGGGGGCAACAAATTGTGGATGGCGTTAGCAACCTGTCAGAAGCCTTCTGCATATCAAACCGAGCAGATGTCAGCCACCTACATCTTTAATTCAGAGCTATAGGCAGCAAAGACTGCAAGTCCCAGCATGCAGGTTCCTGAACTGAAAGACAGGCTATGCAGGATTCATCTTTCTGTCGAAGATGAAGGTTTCTTGCATCCTTACAGATGCTGAAGAGGATTTACCCCACAGTTCCCTAATAATTTGTTGATTTCCATGGCTAGGTGAGGGGGATTGCAGATTTAGCTGCCACTCTCAGAGCCTTTTCAAACAGAAGGTGCTGATCCCCCTCTGAAACCTCTTTAGCACATGACATCTAAGCTCACAGCATCACAAGGAACTGTCAACACACACTATGTGCACAACCACCCCTTTTTATAACATTTTTTTCTGTTTCTAGGCAAACCTCATTTTTTTGTTTGTTTTAAAAAAAAAGAAGTCTGAGAACATGTAAACCCAGTAATTTGAGGAATCCAGGAGCCTAAGTCCTGTTTTGCTAACACTGAGCTTCACAAAAAAAAAATCAGTAAAAATGCATTCATAACATCATACTGTTTATGCAGCTGCATCAGAAAACCTCATAGTGGCTTATCCATGACAGAAGGCTCTGATGTGCCTCAAGACAAAGCAGGAGCAATACTCAGTAGCAAGAATTCAATTATTTTAAAATGTAAAAAAACCACACACACATACACACAAAAACAAACACCATCATGATAGAGAACAGATTTGAATGAACACTGAAAATTAATGAAAAACTGCTGTTACAATAGAGTTATTGCTAAATGCTTTAAATTCTCACCTGTTTTATTTGAGCCTCCTTTATTCTAAGATGTGTGAAGTAGTTAAATAAAGTGATTAAAGTTGGCATAGGTTCCTTTGGGGAAATAAACAGATTTTTAAGAATGGATATACAGTTTCTCCCTTTGACATGAATTTCCCATGTTGGTTCTTTGTCCTTTATTGATGCTATTAGAAAGGTCTTAAACAAAATATCTTAAGCAGAATATTCCCAAAATATATTAAGGCAACCCAAGTCATCTGTGGATATATATCCGTATTCAATAGGAACGTTTCCATACCCTCACATCTCCAAGGGCATTTTTCAATGGCACATCTACATTTCTTTGCTGGAAACAGCCAGTACCCCAGCCAGATTCAGTACCTTACTGTGCTAGGTGCCATACGAACATATGCTTAGCTACTGTTTCTGCACCCAGCTCAGTCTCAGTTTAAGACCCCTTTCCATAATATCTATATAACTATCTTTCCAACATTTTAAGATCTGAGATTGTAAGAATTTGTCCACCAATTCAACAATTTAGGAACCTATCTGCACCCATTTCCTGTGTTCTGCCTGGTATTAGAAATCCTTTGTCAGAGCAAACACTTCATGTTGAACATGGGGTTTGTCCTCTCTGTTGTCATTTTAGATTCAAAGTGGTCTTAAGTACAAGGATGACACAAGATGATCTTCTGCTCACATGGCATCTTATTTAGACTGGTAGCTGACTTTCCTTCCCAGCATTGGCATTCCAAGTCTGATTTTATTAACAGGGAAGAACAGTCAGCTAGTGAGAATCTCTATACCAAAAAAGGCACCATATGCCAAGGGAAACTTGGGATTATAGAAGAAAGCATTTTCACTGGCAGGATGAGAGAGTAGATGCCAGATATGGAAACAAGGTTTCAAGAGAGAACAGACACTCTGTGCTCTGTGCAGGGGTCCATATGCATGAGAAAAGACACAGAAAAATAAGCTAAAGCAACTTAAAATACTTTGACTAAATGTTGCTCTTGAGCAATGTCTATTCACACAGACAACTCTATTGCTTTCCAGATCCAAAAATATAGAGAACTGTACATTTCTTCTATAGCTTAAAAATAAAAACCAATTGTGTCATGAACATTTTCAAAGCTTATTTTTCTTATTTTAGGACTATTACAAGCTGTGGCAAATCAGGCTGCCCATAGTGTTGCAAATATGTACTTAGAGAACTGGAAAATGGAGGGGGCACAGGCACAGTCAGCTGCAAATAAGGTCCCATGTCTGTAAGTTGCCAACCCTGCCATCAGCAAGGCTGGAGCCAGAGACAGTATCTAGAGATGGTGGTTACACAGCTCCTGGATGTCGGGCTCCAACAGCACTAGTTTGCAGAATATATGCCAGTGGGAATTCTTACAGAGACCGTGAGCCTTTCACTAATTTTATAAGAAGTTGAGATTCATTCTTCTTTACAGCACCAGGCCTCTGTCTTTTGAAAAACAACTCGGAGATCTCGAGCACCAAAATGCAATCGGGTCAGGAGCTGCAGCTAAAACTAGCCTGAAACTGAGTTATTTCACTGGATGAAGAGAGAAGCAGTTGCTTTGGGCTGGGAGGGCTAGGTATCAACAAGAAATTGATCTCTGGGAACTCCTCTTCTGGGACTATGGATAAGGGATTTCATTTGTACTTAGCAGTAAATTCTTGGTTACTCTTCTTAGAAAGTTCTCTGCAAACACACGCATGTTCACAAATAAAGACCCTGGTTCAGTGCCTTTCCCAGTCAGTATCTGTACCCCAAGGCCCCTGTCCTTCTTTGTGTGCAGAGGTATGTGAGATGGGCTAAGGATGAAAGTAAAGTGCTTAAATGAGCCTCGCTTAGACCTTCCATCAAATGTTTCTGCAGAAGACACTAAGCTTATTGACTCCTTTTATTGTGGAAGTCTTATGGAGCTTACCTCAGGTCTAACAACAACCCCCATGTTCAAAATCTCCGGGAAAGCTCCTTACTGCGATGCTCACTCACTGTGCTCTTGTGATAGCCGTGGTGTAAGTACTTAGGTGGAAAATCCAGGGCATGCTGAGTTCTGTACGCCAATGTGGCATTCATGTAACTTAAATGAAATCTAAATCCTATGCAAAAAATCCATGTCTAATCCATGCTTATTATGCCTGTGTGATTATTACTGTTAACTGTTAAATACCATTCATTCAGTAACAAACCCTTCCACAGTGAAACAGCACAGAGGGCATATATACCTCTCCTTGGTGCAATACACTATGGATGTGCTCGGATTATTAACCTTGACTCTGTTCTTTCCCCTCTTAATATGCTTCCTGCCTCCTCCCCAGTCCTAATTAACTACCTCCCCAGAATCCATTCACTTGGTATTTATTTCACATATGACAGCTCCCGCTATCACCTTCTCAGTACTTTCCTCCTTGGTTTCCCAGTCTCATTCCCTGGAACACGTCCCCCTTACAGTAATTTCTAAGCCAACGTTTCACATGAAATCTTGGAGGTAATTGCGTACACGCACATAGAACAGATAAAAGAGAGCGAGGGCTTCCAGCAGTGAAATAAGAGAGGGGAAATGGTGCTTCACTAGGTGGATTTTATCTCAGTAAGAGGAGTCTGTCCAAGGTGTTACGGCTTTTAGCATTGCACAAATACTTAAAGGTTAATATGACGTTGTAAATGGAAAAAACACATCACTGCTTATGTGTGACTTCCAGGGTCTTTTGACACTGCTAGAAGAAGAAAACATAGAGATGATGGAAAATGAAGGAGGAAGTAAAGATGTGGCTGATATTTTTAACCTTTCTATGCTGCTTTTCCAGAAAGTCAGCTAAGACCATTTCTAGGAAATGCTTCCCCACAACGCATCACTTCACTAAAGGAGCAGCTACAATTGCTTTACTTAATGGACTGTAATAAAATAAACTGCCTCCTATTAGCAAGAAGGATCATATCATCAGATTTGTAATGCGTTTTATTACAGAACATACAGCATCAGAATTTTTAAGTGCAGTATAGAGGGAAGTAATGTATGAAACAGTTAAAGTGAATATGTATCACACAATCACAAATCTGATGTAACACACAATCACAAATACACTGATAGTTTCCCTTCTCTTAAACAGCAAGATATCAATGTTCCTTTCTTAAACCCATCTTTTTACCTCCTAAACCACAGGGTATATTTCCACATTTTGCACTCCATTATTCCATCAAAGTTACCCTGCATGTTTTTAGACAAAGAATAGCTTGCACAGCATTCATTCTTTCTGAGGAACACGAACCTTTGACAAGTGTAATACTCCAATAATAATGTAAGCATGGTTCAAACACTCAGATTATATACTTCTTGGATAATCTTCTCTTCCATTGACTTTGCTGTAGAGCTACAGGTTCTCTGTATTTTTCTAGACTAACTGCATGGTGTTAAGTTAGATTCAGAATCAAGAACTCCCGAATTTCATCTGGCACTTCAGAATAAGCATAGAATCATAGAATCATTTAGGTTGAAAAATATCTTTAAGATCTTCTAGTCCAAGCGCTAACCTAATACTGCCAAGTCTACCAATAAACCATGTTCCTAAGCACCACATGTATGTGTCTTTTAAATACATCCAAGGATGGTGACTTAACCACTTCCCTGGGCAGCCTGTTCCAAGGCCTGACAACCCTTTTTGTGAATAAATTTTTCCTAATATCCAATCCAAACCTCCCCTGGTGAAACTTGAGGCCATTTCTTCTTGTCCTGTCTCTTGTTACTCAAGAGAAGAGACCAGCACCCATACATTAAAGGGTATATTGTGCTCCTGATGAAAATCAATAGGACTCTTCTCAATACTTTCATTAGGAATGGGAATAGGACATTGGACAGGATTCTAGTACAGCTGGTATATCTGTGATTTTCCACCTTCAGAAACCACATGTCTCATAATTTATTTCACTAAATGGGTCCTGAGTTTAATAGCACCCGTCCAGTGGAATAACGTCTCCGTTCCCTTATTTAAGGAGACCAGATGGAGGCAGAAGCCTGAAGCAGCACTGTGTGTGAGAAGGGAAGGGTGCAGGATGCAGTCAGTGCTTCTTGGTGCCATTCTCACTGCCCACACCTGCACAGGGAGTGGGATGCAGGAGAATCTTATTCCACCCTATTTCCCGCCAACCCTTTTGCGTACTCCTCCACTTCTCCAAACTTCTATCTCCAAACTTCTATCATATGAACTTCGCATTGTTATCACATCCTTATCACTCTTGCACTCCCTAAATCTTCCCATCATTCCAGGCTGGTCACTTCACCTGGAAAACGGCAGCAGCAGCTGCTGTGGGGCAGAGCCATGTCCGCTGCTCCTCGCTGCTGCAGCCACCGCAGAGCAGCGGCACCACGGCAGCGACCAGCACAGCTTCCCACAGCCTGCTCCACAGGGAAAATCACAAGCAGGGCTGTGTTTTTCGAAAGGAAGCTTCAGTATGGATGAGGCGGATGATTTTGACTGCAAGCCCTGTACTTCACCGCTCCTTGAAGAGCAGATGTGGCCTGTGGTTTGCCGCCAGATTTTCTACAAAGTTGGCCATATCCAAATAAAATGTTTCTCTCACCACAAACTTCCAGTGAAATTCACTCGTGGCATTTTCTAGCTACGTTGCCATCTTTTGGAGTTTGCCTTTGTGTTGTGGACTCTGTAGAAAGTCAGGAAGGAAAAGGGGAGGTGAGGACAGAGACAATACGCAAGTTCTCCTCTGCCTCCCATTAGAGGCTGACCCCAATGATGTTACAGCAGCTGGCTCTTTCTTTGCTCTGATATTCCAAGTTTGCAAGAGAGATCTTTGGTTCAGTCCAGCTGATGACTATAGTGTTTATACTTAATGTGGACAGTGCCTATTACATAATGATAACTGTTTTTCATTCACATACATGCCAGGGTAGTGAAACTGATATGGAATCAACCCAGAATGATGGGGAAATTCCTACAAAAGTCAAGTTGGGTGCCAGTTACAAATGGTTCCTGGAAGAGCTGGTAAGTGCAGAGTGGAAGAATAGTTTTGTGTCTTTTTTTTTTGGTATTTATTCAAGTGCAAAACACGTGGACTCTCGCCTGAATTCTTCTCCCTGTCCAGATTTCAACCAATTAACATTTCTTAGATAGTTCTAGTAGTCGGATCTATGCTGATTGTGCATTTTTTGTTTTAAATAGTACTCAGTTTAGACAGAACTACATTTTTTCATGTTACTAATGGCTAGAAGTATTTTCCCTGTTACCCAGTAAAAATAGAGCAAAGGCTCAGTTCTGGTTTCAAAATTATATATATACGTGTGTACATACATATGTATACTGCTTGTTGAGGAATGAATTTGTTGAGCAGTGAGGGTCAGGGCTACACCAACAGCTGAAATGTGTTATTTATCAGCAGATCATCCCGGCCAGCACCTCACAGCATGTGAGCTTCCTCCCACCCCTCTGCCAAAGCTCCCCACGACTGACCCATCTCCAGCCTTCAGCTTCAAGGAACTTCCAGTCTCCATCTGGGAATTTAATCTCACTGCACTGTTTGTGCCTTTGCAATAGCCCAACTTTTCCCCTCCCTTGATCCCAACACGGCAAAATAAAATCCAAAAGGCCTGACTTGGAGATGAAGTTTCTCCACAGAGAGCTCTGCTCTCTCCCACTGATTTGAGTGGGAGAAGCCCAGGGTGTGACTGCCACTCCCTCCTTTTATTTTGCCAGTAATATGAGTTGCTGAACACATAACTATACAGGCCTTTTGTAAGTTTTAATACCTGTAATTTGAATCATTCATGTGTCCAGCCAGCAATTATCATTTATAAATATTCCAATAGAGGGGATCTCTGAAGGAAAAAAATGAACTTATTTGCTTTGAACATCTGGTATTTTAATACCAAGGGGTCCAAAATTAAGCTACCTTAAAATGCTGCGTGTTTTTACTTCTTGTGTCCCTCCTTTTTTTTTTTCTCTCCCATCTTTAAGAACTTTTTAGGCAACGAGGACACATGAAATTTTTAAAAACAGAAGTGTCCAGAAAATGGAAAGTCCTAGTCCATTTTCTCTTTAATAGAACAGCTTTCCTAAAATATCGCCCAATGAGTACACAGAGATATTTTAAAAGGCCTTGAAACCTTATTTATATTCCAAATTTCATATTGGAGTTTGAGCTTTCACAGAGTATTAGAGTTGTCATTTGATTAGCACTAAATGACATATCCAGGTTATAGGGAAAGAGCTGTGCTTCCACTCAAGAGATGAAGACCATCCTGGCTTTGCTACCGTACCTAATTGCAGAGGGTAAAGTTCAACTGAGCAAATGGAGGTACCAGGAAACTTTAAAATTCAATACACAGACACACTGTGGTAGATATTTATACAGTGGAGACAGTGCTCGGACTGGATTTAGCACTGAACATTTTACAAGACAAGTACTTTCCAGGCTGAGATGGTCAGACTACTTCAAAGAGATCTGCAAAAGGCAGCTAAGGAGAATAAGCACATCCTTATTTTACATCAGTCTACATGTGAGGAACGTGAAGTAAAAGGATCTGCAGCCTTCCCTGGAAGAATTTTAGGAGTCACAAACTGAAAAGATTAAATACATTGATTTGAGAATATAAACCAACAAAATATTTTCTATTCTTTGGAAAAATGTAATAGCAAGCAGAGATACTCTGAGAAGCCAAAGCAAGACTGTGTGTTTCGTTTAGTGAGATAGGTGAATAAGAGATATCAAGTAGATTAAAATGCCGGTTTTGTCAATCAGGAATTGCTCAAGACCGGCAGTGTTAAAAAGGCAGGAATCACATTCTCACTGCTTCTTCCTTCATCTCAAATGTTTCATTTGGCTGCTGACTTGCCTAAACCTTACTGTTAAAAACCTCAGAATAGCTCATGACAAAGAACATAGTTGTCACAATGCTCAGATATGCATCACACCATCTTTTTTTGCCTGTTCAGGAGATAAAAAGGAAAAATATATTGGAAACTTCCTTCAACACTATAGAACAATGCTTGGCAACAAGAACTCAGACAATGACTTCATCGGAGAGCCTTTCACCTTATAACAATAATAGTAATAAGTGCTAAATAATATTAATTTGCTAGTAATATTAGCAAACAACAATAATAAAGAAAATTTAAAATTATGTTAGTAGGCAGTGGTCATCTGAATAATCCCAAAGAAACTGAAAATCCAAACTAAAGTACTGACTGAAAAACAGCCACCACTGAGAAGGACAGCAGTGAGTGACCTGCTAACAGCATGTGACACACAAAGAAAAGGGAGAAGAAAAAATCGTAGCATTTGAAAGAAAAACCCTGCTCTTATGCATTCTTGAGTGATGCTGCAGTGACACTCATTTTAGAAGGACTCATATGAATTCAAGGTTTTCTCAATAGGAGGGTTGATTATACAATGACGGAGCCTTTTCAGTCCTAGCATCCCTTAGAGATATTTAGTACATGCATTGAAAACCAATGTCTTGTGTCTTGCTCTGCACTACTGAAGATTATATTTGTTTCAGCAATGTGTTTCTCAATGAAGTTTCAAAAATAATAAAAAAAACTTCAGTGAGATCTCCCTGCAGATGAGGTCTGCATTTCTTTTGCTATTCCAGGCAGACACATTAGCAAAACAACTGGATCACATGGTAAGTGGAGAAGATTCAGAGGTTGGTGCTTTTGATGGATATGCAGGCTAGATAAACATATGAGTCCGAGAGCTCAGTACCTCCCACTGAGAATAACCTGCTTCTGTAGCCTAGAAATGTGCAGCAAAGACTTCTCACGAAACCACCTAACATGACAGCAAGCACTTCCATGCTAAGACAGCAAGACTGACAAGACTTCAGCACAACACAGTTTTCTAAAATAAATTCACCAAAATCAGTACCTGCATATGCTTCCAGAGGCAAACAGCAGATGAATACTAGAAGTAGTAAGAAGCCTGCTTTTTGTGTGTTACTGAAATCTGTAGCTGGTGAGACCTGCTTAGGGAGCTCTGTTTGGTTTTTAGCCTGTCTTTTTAACAAACGTGACAGGCGGCTATGAAACTCCAGGTTCCTGAATAAGAATCTTCTGAAGAGGCAGGGAAGGGGATGTAACTTCTCAGCGGTAACTCACACCTGTGCAACTGCAGCTGCCTAAAGCCACATTACTTACCAGGGCTTCCGCTGCCCTGCATTCTTTTGTATACTGTAGTTCATTCTGAGACACCCTATGTGCTTTTCAGGCTGATATGCTGCATTACAAAATGTCTAAGAAATATGAAATTGCCGCGCAGCCTCTATGGAATAATTTAAGGTTAAGTATT
Source organism: Pampusana beccarii (assembly GCA_013399365.1). Lineage (NCBI taxonomy): Eukaryota > Metazoa > Chordata > Aves > Columbiformes > Columbidae > Pampusana > Pampusana beccarii. The sequence continues at coordinate 792,461 of VWYH01001394.1, forward strand.
TCTCAAATAAGGTCTTATGCTGGCGAACAGGAATCTTGGCCACTGGCTCGTTGTCAGGTATGAATTCAAATGCTGTCCTGATGTGTGTTTAATGCAAAACAGCCACAGTGAGTTTTGCGTGCTGCCCTCATTTCACAATACTTTCTCTTGGTCTGTTTATATGTTTAACCCAAACACAGTCTCAGATCTCATGCTGTGGGAACTAAGTGGCTGTGTCCTTGCTACAAAGTTCCATTACTAAAGATTTTACCAGTTGCAAATCCTATTGTGATTTCCTAGGAAAGGGAAACTGAAAATGTTGTTTGAGATAATAATTAGGAGAATTTAAACTACAAATTTCCCATAGACTCACAAGAAATGCGAACAATAATCATAGTGAATCAAACTCTAAAATCATTCTTCTTTAGGTGTTGTGACATGTAGATAAATACATTCATAAGCTTAGTAAAAGAAACTTGAAAGAAAAGCCTGATTCTTGTGCTAATGTCTACCAAATGTACCCATTGTGACACAAGAAGGTAGATTAACTTTCATCAAAAGTGACACAGACAAGTTATTCTTGGATATCATTATACCTGCTACATCCAACTATTAGTTCAGTGAATTCGGTTTACAAGTCACATGAAGTACATCTGCTGGCAACATGAGACTTACACCTGTGATGAACTCCTCATGTTGTTAACTATAGAAAAAACGGTCACGGTGTCCTTGTGACAAACTCTTGGTTAAAGTGTGAAAGAAATAGGTTATTTCCTACCTTCTCAGCATCTTGCTCAAAAAGCCGGAGTTGAAAGCACTGGTCCAGTTTCAACTTGCGGACATGCCACATCTGATGCAAGTGTTGCCGAGTAGAATGCAGTTTGTCTAAAAGGCTGGTGATCTTTGGCACGAGACTTTGAAAATCTGCACTTCCAGGAATGCAGTTCCTACCAGAAAAACCATCACTGCATCGTATGCATTGTAATAACCTCTGACCCTCACGATCCAGTTCTTCCACAGGAGCTTTAATTACTTTTTTCTTAAGCTGCGTGTGCTCATCAATCAGCCTTCTTGAGCCTTCAACATCAACTGGAAACTCCTTCCTAGCCAACATTTCCTGGAGATCCTCCAGCCTCGAGAGTAAATGGATGGCACTGTTGAAAAACTCTTCCAAGGAGACACGCAACTCTATCCATTCATCGTGGTTGTAATCCAAGGATCCTTCAAACTCATCTGTCAGTTGAGAAGGATCTACGAGTTTTGCCAGGCCTTCCACAGATACCATACTTGTCTAAGAGAGGGAAAATTAGAGCATTTGAATCAGCGGCTGTCTAACCAGAAATAACAGTGCAATCCATAAATAGCATGAAGGGATTATTTTCCTCATCAATGCATAATTGAAGGAGTGTTCTAAAAGATGCTGAGGACTATGTTTAATTTTGATTAATTAGTTGGATTGAAAACTTTTCTATTAATGGCATTGATTTATTTATTAAAATACATGGTATTTGCTGGAATAATGAATCTTTTCCAGACAGCCTATCAAAAACTTAAAATGCTTCTGCCGTAGATAACTTCAATCCAGATGGACACTTACTGGTTTCTTACTGCAGGTGTTGGATTCCAGACAGGATTGCTCACTAAACAGGTATTTGATATTACAGGGATTCTGCTACTTGTGTTACACTCAGGTAATTAGTGGCTATATAGCAGCAAAAGCTTTAGGCATGTGAACTGAAGCAGGTATTGTTACCTGCCAAAACACAGAATATGCTGGGTTTTTTCTCCAGAATATTCTAGTTGCCTTTTGCCACAGGCAGATCTCTTTGATATTCGTGATCTCTAATGTAAATAAGCCAAAATCAATGTAAAACTGAAATGTCATTAGAGTGTTAAGAATTAGAATTTCTTGCTAATAGAAAGTACTGCTCACTAATCATACACAATCAATGAGAGATAGTTTTAATTCATTCAGATTCAGTAATGTCAGTGACAAAGAAGCACACTGGGTGTCCAGAAAGAAGATTACAGTTTAAGGACACAAAAACTGATGGATGTTTCTATTTATTTGAGAAAAAAATATTTTTTTCTGAAATACGAGCATAGGGTATCATATTTTACTAGAGATTTTCAGTGCTGTCACGTTAACACCCATGTTGGCAGCAGTTAAAGGCTTGTGATTTTTATCAGTGACTGCACATCTATCCCCCAAAGATCAGGCCACTAAAGAACGTCAGAGTTTGTGCTTTCCAGAAGTGGAGGCACCCAATAATCACAGCAATCTTGTAAAAGTCATCTACAAAGAAAAATACCTCAAGTCCATTATCCTGATTTATGTCCAAAATAGCAGGCTGCCCACTAGTTTAAAGTTAATAATAGGCTTTTCTTCCAATCTGTATACATCTAAAAGTATCAGGCATTCTGCAATGTATTAAAATTGGGATTGTATTGAACTTAGGCTCAGCAGAAAGATTATTATAAAACTTCTTTGCAATGTTCCTTGCTTTGGGGAAGGGGAAGGACAAACAATGGGAAGCTAAGTATTCAGCTTCAGGGAGATTTCAAATTTCTAAACCTCTTGACCTGGACACTGACCCCGTGAAGATAATTCAATTTAGAGTTTAACTGCCTGTCAAGAAAAGACTTCTCTTCATGGCTAATACCTGGACATTCCCCCTGCAGTATGTCAAGCTAATGTAAGCACTGCTCTTCTCATGAAAATAATTTGACAAGATGGTGTAGCAGAATTTGATGGCTTCTGCAGCTAATTTCTTTGCTCAGATTTGTTTCTTTAAGGAGCTCTTGAAACTCCTATTAAAACAATCTTAGTTAGGCAGGCAGGTAGCAAGATAAAGTAACTGTCTTTCAGGCATCACCCATGTTTTAAAATTCACTTTAAAAGGCATTGCTCACTATTTAAACCCTTCCAGCAGGAGAAAGAAAATAATTTTGAAGGCAACTCTGAATTAACGGTAACTAAGCTGCCTGCTTCATTCTTCAGAGTGACAGGAAGCTTTGGAGTCCACATATATCAACCAAACATCTTGGTGTGACAATCTGCGGGCGTGCCTCATTCTCTGGACCGTGACACAGAATCACTCTGCCAGAGCCCCACAACACAAAACCCACATCGTTACCCTCCACTAAGGGTCATATACCGCCCTGGAACATGCATAATGCTTCCATTAAGCTCAAAAGCAGAATCAAAGAGAAACAAAGGAAGGATTGAATGCAACACCACCAAAAATTAAATACCACAAGAAAACCCTCATCAATGTGGACTTTTTTTCTCTCAATCACAGCTCTTGGGATTATTTTTTTTTCTTAGCTGAGGAAAATTTCTTATTAGAGATAATGCTTCACCATACATCTCTCGTGTAGCTCTCACCTCAAAGATGAACTTGGAACTGCCGAAGTTTGTTTTCTGCTTCTGCCAGAAATTGTCAGGTTTTATAATCAGGGCAACATGAATCTCAGCAGGAAACGCTTCTTGAAGGGTCTTTAGGAGAGGCTTGATCAAATCCCATTTGGATCCCCGCATATCGATAATAACAGTGAATCCTCGTTTACAAACATCTTCACTGTAGGAATAAAAGCATGTCAAGATAATTACAACTGTGGACAGCCACACTGAGACCTAACTTTTGTTGCTAGTGCTCAGTGCTTCAGAGCAAAACAAGGAAGGATATACTCCAAAATAAAAGGCAAAAGATAGAATAGCATAAAGGCTATATGAATTTTACCATAAATTAATTTACATGAAATTCAAGTGTGTATATTAGAGTTTAATTTCTAATGTCCCAAATACATATAATTCAAATTTTCACTGAAAATATACACACTTTCACACAATCAAAAACAGAATTAAAACGTATCTGTGTAGAAGCTATTTATGTGTACATACAAGGGACTCTGCTTTCAGCATATTGAATTCAATCCATAGTGAAAGCCAACAAGTGAGTCCTGTGCCTTAACATTGATGGTCACTCGTAAACTTGCATGCCTTCATTTTGAGAGGCCACTTTAAGAGCTTTTAAAAAAGTGTAATTTCGAGAAAAGAGCCCGGCAATCACTCCCTGAAAGGAAGGTCCTTGTAACATAGCACGTGCACTGTTAAAATTGGGGCCTTTTCCCTCCTGATTGATCTCACAAATGCTGCAGGGTCTTTGTCAATCTGCAGTCACGCTTTTCTGCCGGGCCGTGCTCATCCTGTCTCAAAAGTTTAAGACAGTTATCTGGCCTGGTTATTGGCAAAGCATGGGGCCCAAAAGTGCCAGAGTGTTAGCTTGCAAACGCATCATCCCTTTTTCCTCAGAAGAAGAGAGGAGAAATAATAAAAGGACATGTTAATTCAAGTCAAATCTGGGCAGCTTTCGGCATAGCTTTTCCAGGGGTGTAGTATTGCTCCTCATAAAAAGGAGTATGGCTCAAAAGCATTATCCTCCATCTGCAGCATCCAACATTTGATGTGATTAGGGAAGGTTCTACCTCTCTGACCAATCGGCTAATATATCTGCCATGCATGGCATTGAACGCTTGAGAACTATGGTGTCTGCTTTAGGCCTCAAGCACTTGCAAAAAACGTGAAATTCCCTATCCTCAGTAATATTATTGGTTTGGCAAATTAGTCAAATTCATTGGTGATATACTAAAACTGCCAGAACGGTCTACCTGCTGATCTAATATATACATATTTTGAAAACAGAAAGAACAGCTGAGAAAGAAGAGAAACATGGCAGAACATTAACATCTTTTATATAACTAATGCAACAGTGAGGTACAGAACAAGAAATCGTCTTTAATATATGAATATAGCACCCCTGACCTTTCTGCAAATTGGCCATCACCATAGATAGGATCAATATTGCAGATACACAGGTGTAAGTAAGACAATTTGAAATAGCAGGTGTTGATATCATTTGAATGAATCCAAAATATGCCAAGGACAGATACTATTAAACATGGTTATAATGCAAAAATTGTAAGACTCTGTTTAGCCTCCACACTCTCAGTGGATGATTTTCACTATACTCTACCTCTTTAAATCCTTAAAGACTGTCTCTGCTAATAAGATCCAGCTCCTACATATACCACTGAAAATGACTCTATAAAGCTTACAACTAGGTTTCTGGGCTGGAACAAGAGCAGTGGTGTCCTTCATAGGAACCACACTAGATTAATATATGCAACAAAAAAAAAAAAGTCCTTGGTGACCTTACCAGTGTCTAGAAAGGCTTGTGCACAGACGGGCCACCACATGGAAAAGGGATTTTGCCATGTTAAGAGAGCTTGTTAACTTGAGCAGTCTACTCTTAGTGTCAGGAAGCAGCAAAGCCAACAAGCTTGGTCCTGTGCTTTAGCATAATTAGCACATCCAGAGCACACTGCATATAACACTCAGTGCAAAGAAAAACTAAGGAGACCAGGCACTTCCAGACGCTGTCAGGAGTATAGATCTTTCTATTCTCCTTTTACCTACTGCTGAAAGGTCAGACATCTGATCCTTCCACAACTAATGCCAAAAAAGGCTGTAAAAGAAGCTTTGTTGGTGGTGCTACTGCCTCTTGCCCTTTGGAACAAGAGCTGAGACAAAGAATCAAATCAGAAAAGGATGAACAGAAGGGGCTTTGTGTTTTGTTTTTTCTTCTTGCAAAGCTTTATGGGGTCTTCAGTAACTTCTGCCAAGTAACCAATCCCTGTTATACTGAAATGACTTTTCCAAGGACTGATTTTTCTTCAAACACTTGATAAAGAGATCCAGGAGCCAAATGGCACATGGAGAGCCCCAAGAGCAGACACAGTAATAGGTAAGTGCAACCTGTCTTTTCTTAACTAACTAAATAAAATAAATAACCCCACACTGCAACCACAGCAAGGCATAACTAATGTTAATTTAATTCCATCTCCCTGTGGCTGCTGTCAATCTGATGACTTACCATATCTGATCTAAAACAATAACTTAATACTTACCGATGAACAACAGAAAAACCTGTTTCAGTGAGCAGAACAGGAATGTCCTGAGGGACTGAAGCCTTCCATTTCTGAACGTGAACTAAAGTCTGAGACCCAAACAGCCCCAAAATCAGACTGTACTTCCAACTTCAGAGTGTAGGCAGTGTGGTATCATCTTGACACCCACAATTGCTTACCACCATGACTGGAAGTTCAGCTTGTAGTAGACATACTCCGAATAGGGAACCAAGAGATGTAGCTATTGGCTGGATCCTGTGTTTAACGAAGGTGTACAGCCTCCCTGGACTTTGGAGTTGTAGAGAAGCAGTGGAGGGAGCACAAGATACTGCTCTCCATTCCTGTCAGCACACAACGTCTAAGCATGCACGTGTGAAAAAACACTCCACAACACCCTAAATCCCTACTTTCAGGTTTGTGGAGACTTCGCAGTATGTTTTCAGTGGAAGAAGAATGAGTAAGGATTCCCAGCTTTCTCTAGTGGACATAGGAGAACAGCCACAGACCCCAGCACAGATCTGGCATGTACGGTATCTCATTCAAAATATGATTTGTTAACAGCGAGAGCAATATCTCCTTTAAGGAGGGTCAGCATAACCTTGTCAGGTGACACTCTCAGCATAACAAGTAGCTCTACAAGCATCAATTTGTAAGCACAAAATCTGTTTGGTAGGGGTCAGGATGCTTCCTGATTCTTATACAGACAGTACCTACTTCTCATTTTGAGCAAATCTAACTCTGTTTCAAGAATCCTCTCACAGTCTAGCAGAAGTGGCTCTGCTTGCAATCTTTTTTTCTTCAGTGAGATGTATGGTACTGACCTGTAACAAGGCCCGTGGGTCTGCTGTCTGTTTTACAGAATTTGATCTCCCTGGCACAGTGATAATTCCACAGGCCCTTCTCCGACTCTTTGCACAAAATTAGCATCTGATTTCTACACCCACTTGTGATAAACTATTATTTAATGGTGTTTAAACTGTCGCGAGCCAGAAAGCTGCTGCTCATTATTTCTACTTTCAGTTGCCGAGCATGCTGTGAAGAAGACTGCCTTTGAGAGCACTTATACTATACAAGCAGGCAGATGGATACTAATCAGATACTAATACCACAGAGAAAGAAGAGGGAGATAAGAAAATTATTTAGATTGTAGTCTCTTCAGGGCAGGGACGATCTGCCGTACTGTGTTTGTACGAGGAGCCTGACTTGGTGAAGGACTCCAGGTACCTATAGCCATACTACAATCTTCAGCTTTCTAGGATGAATTCCAAAAAGTTACTCTTCATGATACTATAGATGCAAATTCAAAGAATTAAAATCAATGAGTAATAACAGTCTGCAAAACCGCAACTGAACATGTACAAGAAAGTACAAAAAGCTTACATGAATGAGGGGAGACCTCATAGACAACTTAGTTAAACAAACAAACAAAAACTTAAAAAGACCAAAACTCAAGTTGCAATATCCAAATATTTACAGCTATTGATAGGGTCCTAAAAAAGGTGGCCTCGTGTAGCCATAATGAAGCACCCATAAACTCTGGTGAGTCAGAGTAATCTGTGAACATTTGTCATCTTTGACAGTCAGTCGTTTTTCTTCAGCTACCTCATGTACTGAGGAAATGACCCTAAGTTCCTTTTGAATAGTCTTGCCATACTCATTAAATTTATTGTTTAAAAGCAACAACTCAAACCCTTCCTAGTTTAGCAATTGATCGGAAAAAGCATCAGTAGCAATCAAGCTTCCTCCACACAGTCCAAGCAAGACCTGCCTTATCCCTGGCTCCCAAGATGCTACATCAATCCACATATCTATTACGCACAAATAGTCATTTTAGGATGGCAATTAATGTTGATTGTGGTGCTTAATTTTTTCTGGTATTAGTATTTAAGTAGAAACTGAGGAAAACACTCAGATCAAGGTATTTGGACAATCCATCAGCCTTTTGACTGTGCTCATCTGGACTAAATTTGCAGCAGTGAGCACAAAATATTTGATAGCTGATATGTCATTTCAGTTGCTACACTGCTTTTAAGCAAAGACAAAGACCAACTTCTACGTTTAATAAAACATACCCTAGAATATTTGTGAAACCAATACTTATGACCCAGATTTTTTTTTAAAGCATAAAATTGAAACTCAGAAGCAGATGTGATAATTTTGTCAAAATAAATGCCTCTATTTTGGTTTCTCGAGTACTTTCATAAGGTTATTTTCTCAAATTTCCTCTTTAATTCAGGCACATTCTAAATTGTATTTTCTTTGGCAAGAGCTGGCTTGCCAGGTACCAAATGAATTGAAGGACTTCATGGTTTCTGATTAATCTTTCAAATACCTATCATTGATTATGTGTATTTTTCATCCTTATGGTTTGATCAAAGCTTCTGGCATTTAGAAGCTTCAGCACTTGATTAGCTGAAATAATATAATATCTTCCTTCCCATTTTGCAGTCATGAGATAATGATAAAAAAGCACATTTAACATGCTTGTTGGACCACTGAAAGCACAGATCTGGCATGTATGGCATCTCATTCAAAATATGATTTGTTAACAGTGAGAGCAATATCTCCTTTAAGGAGGGTCAGCATAACCTTGTCAGGAGACACTCAGCATAACAAGTAGCTCTACAAGCATCAATTTGTAAGCACAAAATCTGCAGGAACTTAATTATTTCTGAGATCACCATTCCTTTGACAAATGTGGCTGTAGCCAGCGAATTGATTCACAAGCTGAGGATGGAAAAGGGAGAGTAGGAAAATGGGTATGTGAAAGCCCCCAAGCACAGATTTATCCCAAAGGCCTCATTTCATACTGGATCCAAACTAACTCTCCTGCCTAGTTTCCACATTGCAACATGCCAAGGATCACTTCAGTAACTTACACGTTAATATTTTTATCTGTTGCAATCTTTTATTCATCTTGTCTGTGGTTTGTTTAGTCAGCCTGAGAATGAAGCTAGATGGGGAGGTTTATAATCAGTGTCACTTACTTTGGTTCTACGTTACTATGTTGAGCCTGAAGACCACCATGTCAATAGAAATAGCCTGTCCTCTGTATTCATAATGTTATTTCTAATACATTTAGAGGATCAGATAAAGTCCTTTCTAATAGATCTGTCTGTCATGCTCTCTTGAATCAGCGCTATTTATTAAAATGTTTTACTTCATTTAATATTGCTCAGCAAAATGTACCTTGCTCATTGCCCCAATTACCAGATGTGTTCCTGAACTTTCCCACCATCAGTCTGAGTTCTCACCCACACCCCCTAGTGACTGTGGGTGTTTGACATGATGGGGCATCACGTCAAACCCTCACATCTCCCTTATGTGCTGGTGTACCAGTGATAGGTGGAGTGATGCACGTCGCGAGAGCACCATTACTCTGGAATAACAATTCAGAGAAAGCTCCCAGGAGAGAACTTCAGCTACCCCATTGATTATAGGTAGACAGACTTCATCCTGAATTTTACTTCTTGAATTTTCTAATTTGGTTTCACAATGCTTTTTTGTAATTAGAGGAGAAACAGTCATCCAGCCTCCATTTCCAATTAATCCTTTCTTCCTTACTGTGACCTAAATTTGTTTCTTCTCTTTCAGCCCTGAAAAGGAACCACTCATTCTCATTTTTCTTTTTTTTTTCAAAAAGCAAAAGAAAGAAACCAAAGCCAGTTTCACACTGGCTGGAGCTGGACATAAAGCAGTGATCTAGAGAAATTTCAGTGACAAGTTGTAAAAAGACTTGGAGCCAGTGAGGTCCGGTCAGAGACAAACCTCCTGTCTCTGGTTTCCAGCCACTGCTGTTAAGGGACATGAGGTGTGATTGCGAACGGCACAAGAATGCAGATGTGTGGGCTGCACAATGTCCACATTCAACCCCCGCCTCTGGCCCCATGTCAACAGGAGAGAACAGAAAGAGAAAAAAAACCCAAATATTTTGGCAGAAGCTAACCAGTGCCAGAATGGGTGCTCCTGCTACTATCAAGCAAGTAACTTATTTTGGTATTCAATTTTTACTTCTAAGACAAATGGCTCTAAAGTCAATCTGCTGTAAAATGATGTAAGCTAGGAAGAACTCAGGCACCAGCTAGGTGTAAGAAAATCTTTACCCAATATCTAACCATGATCCTGCGAGCTCCTGAGAGTTGTTATGAGAGGTGCAGGTCCCAGGTGGTGTCTCTGTCACGGTTCAGCAGAATTGCGTTGTACCACCTTCTACCCAGGAAAAAATCCTCACGTACATCATTACACCCCAGACCAAAACTGGGACGCAGAGCTCTGCAGGCATTAGTCCTCCTATTTAACTGAACAAATAAACACTATTTGAGAAGCTTCCTGTCTTCATTTAAGTAGTAAAGATATAAAACACAGCTGTGTCCAAGAATGCATAATTGCAGCTGTTAAAGCCAAATCTGGAGGACGAATATAATAATTTTTCACATTCCTATTAACTTTCTGCTGGTGAATGATGCCTTCATATAAACCCATTTACCCTCTTCCCCTTTTGTTGTTTCACATCTACTATATTTGGATCAATATCTGGCAGGTCTTCCTTGAAACAGCTGCTGAGATAAGTATGAAATTAATGAGGGTTTTGTTTTTGTTGAAGCAGGGCTCCATTTAAAGATTTGTTACTACAACAAAGAAATATTTGAACAGTAAGTACCATTCAACTCTCTCTTGAGCATTTAAAGTCTTGTATTTGAGATAATTTAGCAGAAACAAAATAAAAATGCTTTACTAAATGAAAATTATATGTTATTGACATTTGCTGGAAAAAATAAATATTAGAGTTGTGTTGAAATATAAACACACCATTCTCGAAAAGGTTTAGATGAGCAGAGACTATTGAGAATGTGTTCAGAGATTCAAATCCATTGGATTCCAGGTGAGAATGAAATACATATGGCTGTTCTTAGCACAGCCAAAACAGTAAGATTTTTAAAAGAAATACCTTCTTTGCCTGTGCTTCAAGCATTTTTTGTAGTTTCAGCAAGGAGACCATGAAGTCTATTTCACATGCAGTTGCTATGAAGTTTAGTCTATAGTCAACACTGCCAAATTTTCACATAAGGAAAAGGATACTTCATCTGGGCAGTGACTGTTGGGGGCTCTTAGACCCAGAACCCTGATTACTCAGTTCAAGGCATCAGTGACATAAAACGTGAGTGAATGGAGCATGATGAGCAGCTCCAGGAATTCCAGTCATCATAGTAAAATGCAGTCCCCCCACAATGGAAAGTCTCCAGATTGCAAATACATACATTTCATTGAAATGCATTGGGGAAGGCAGAGTTACCCGCAGCGGAAAGACCTTTTATAGCGTAAATAAGCCTGCAAATACATTTGGCTCATGAAAAGAATGATTAATGTAGGTTCAGACAGTAGACAGCAGCACCTGTTGAAATTCAATATACGTCCATGCCAAATTCAGTCCTGATGGCAGCAGGTATAACCACTCTGGGACTAGCACACTGGATCCAGGGGTCAATTGGGCTCATAGATGAGGACAGGAAAAAACAGCCTTCAAAGATGCTAAAATCACTTTTTCGAAGTAGCATTGACATTTCTTGCAGTAAGCCCTCATCACTCCTCATATGCTGTCCCTGGCAATACAGGAAAGCAATGTACATCCATGTACAAAAGAGCTATAATTAAGATAAGGAGCTAAGGAGAGAAAATAAGATGTTTCATGATGAGTGCAGGTTCTCATGAAAGTGTATGCTGAATTAAAAACTGAAAAAAAGCTTTTATAACAGCAAAATATTCTGCTTAGACCTTTTCAGATGAAATGTCTATTTTTTTTTTATTTTGTTCCTTTTGTTTTTGATCAGACAACATAAAAAAGGAAAAAATAGAGCAGAAACTTTGAATATTATCAAACTAAAATATTTTGATTGACATAATATTTTAGAGGTATTTTCTTGTGAGAAATTCCTAAAGTTTTTAGATTTTTCCTTATTTAAAAATCTGCACTTCAAAATGGCAGATTCTTCCACAAATAAGTAACTTTGCTTCTGCCCATTTGCAGTGCAGAGTTCATCATGAGATTTGCTTTGCACTTTTTATCTCCTAAGCAGAAGTGATATAACCATTCTTTAAGGCTTACAACATTTTGGCTGGAGTCCACACACGTTTTATTTAAGAGCATGCAGTGGATAAAAGTGCATGAGTTAGGAGGAAAGTCTGAATGCTACATCCCAGAAACACTCTGCAGTCCTTGAAATTAGTCTGTTGTGTTAAGATAATATGTGAGAATTTGAGTTCTCTTTAGAAGTTTACAATTTAAAAGCTGATGCCTCCATTTTCCTCAGGTTGGACAAGGGGAACTGACCATAACTAATAAAATCAGTGGTACTTATTTTGTTTTGAGCTCCACCCATGTACAAAAAAAAAGCAAGTCTTTGTGGGCACAACGATTTACCCAAAATAGTTCACTTATCAGATTGATACTTCCTGCCATGCCAGGATGGGTGAAGACTGCCTGTGGTATTGCATGCAGAAGAGCTTGCTCTGAAGCTACAGAATCCACCTATTTTACGAGATACACTTGTAAAATCATTTTAGTGTATTCCTTTACACAACAGACTTCACTCATGCTTTCAAATAACTACCATGATGGCATTGAGAGTTCTTTTTACTGAGTCCTCAAAATGTGCTATTCACAATCCAGCTCCAAAACATCTGGCTCATCTCCAATTTTTTCTGAATCTGTCTCCTAGCAAGGCCAGGCTCTCTCTCTCTGCCTAGCAAGGGGGACTAAGTCTTGCTAATAAAGCTATTTGATGTGAGGTATCCCTTATTATTTGTATGGAGACATAATGTAATCATGTAATAGATCAAAATCATTGATGCTGACTGAGCACAAACAATTCAATGAGTTGGTATTTCAAAGGGTCAAAGAAGGCCCAAAATATACTGCCGACCCCCAGAATGGGAAAGCTGGATCCCAAAAGCTTTTGGAGAGTGAAGATGAATCCAACACTTGAATAATGGAACTGAAGATTTGCAAAAATTGTGCAGACCTCGACTGAGTCCCTGAACTAACACTGCCTGTCTTCCCAAGAGCACCTGATGTATTTCTCCAGCCTCAGATGCTCTACCTTCGTATAGTATCAAGCTCCTTAGATGCCTATGTGTGGTTCCCTCAGTTTTACGGTCCATCATGCTATGGCTCCTTCTCACCCTGATGGGAACTCACATATTGTCCCATCCCTGCAAACATTCAAGGTCAGGCTGGAGGGGCTCTGAGCAACCTGATCTACCTGAAGATGTCCTTGATCACTGCAGGGAATTGGACTAGATAACCTTTGAAGGTCCCCTTCAACCCAAACTATTCTATTGTTCTATATTCGTGTCATGCCAGCACACTTTTAAGGTTGCTTCCCTTATTATCCTGAATTTCCATCATGACTACTAATAATTTCAGTTCTCCATCAGTACCTCTTCCCATCAGTCACCACTAATTGGAAAAACCCAGAACTGTTTCATCAACTATAAAACGTTCAGAAAAATGCTCTGAAAAGTAATTGTGTGGTTTCAATGGCCTGCTCCATTTCCCCTGTTAGCTATAGTGCTTCTCTATCAAAAGCACAATAAAACTTCACAGGCAAGTCCATCTACAAGTGTCACATGTGAATGTGCATCATCCTATTCATAACAGGAATGGTACACCCCAGGTGGTGCTTTCCTGCTGCCAGATCTGAAATTATATTGACAAATTAACGTATGCCAGCATAGGAACGACAGGAATCTGCTAGTCAGAAAACTCTTACAATTTGTTATAGATATCAGCCAGCCCATGGCAATAAAAATCACAGAGCAGATTCATGGAGCACTGCACCTAGGGATATCTAGCCTAATATTGAATGGCTCATTTGATCTGGAAGAGACACATCAAAGATATGTCACAGACCACAGCTACTCCATCAGACTAATGGGTTTCCTACCTGTGAGTTAAACTAATGCAATATAACATCTTGTCAAGAACTGGGCCTAATGCAGCAGGTTTCTGTAGCAAGTTGAACCACCATAGTTATCCCCACCCTGAGTAACAACTGTCGAGAAACAACAGAAAGCATTTCACAGTCACTCTGCAACCCTCTAACCTTACATTAGACACATCACCTCCTATAAATAAAAAAAGCGCCTACTAAGTAGGCTGAGATAACACAAATAACTCTAACTTCCTTTCAATTATATCTTCACAATTTATTCATGTTTTAAATCTGGCTGCAGCACTGCAGTCCAGGGGATGAGACTGTGAGACAGGCAATCCTGGTTGGGTTGCTTGACTTCTTCTCGTGTTTCTGTGTTATAGTTCAAATCTACCTCCATTTTTTTTTTTTTTTCATCTGTAAGATGGTTGTTGCAGCACTTTTCTTTATTGAGACTAACGCATCCTTCCAATGAATGGATTATATTTACCACATTTTCAGGCACAGGTAGGATAGATAATTACAGGAGAATTACAAATTGGAAATAGTCATGGCCACTTCATGGTTAATTCACAAAAGCTTAAGAGAGAGCACTTAATAGCCTAAGTGTGTGCTTATTTATCCATGTTAGCAATATTCTCTGTTACACGTGTGCTGATTTTATATAGGGAACATTTATTGCTCTATACATATGCTTATCTAATTGTACTGAATACACACGCTTTCTTAAGCTCATAAATGAGCGCATTTATGGGTCTATGTGAAAGTAGAGCCCTTCATATTTTATTTATAAAGTGGGACAATAGAACTGCATTGACATAGAACATCTATTTAATTCAGTGGATTTAGGGTCGTCCACAGATTTTGCTATTTTTTTGCCAGAATCAAAGCTTTTGGTTTTTTTAATTAGATTTCCAGCCCATCTGCTTGCAAAGATAGCCTTGACAATATAAACTAATGCACATTTGTCTTGCTGAGTCTGCAGCCATTCGAAAGAAACAATGAGATGAGGAGAACAGTGAACTTGCACTCTCCATCTTACTGCATGTTAACTAAAAAGCCAGTTCTGACTGCCTAAATACCAGGATTCTTAACTATTTCATTGCTGTTAATTTTGCCACCAAACCTGCAGATAAAAGGTCTGTCAATGTCCTGAATTATTCAAATAAGCTCTTGCCCATTTTGATGACCGTGCTGTACAATCCAGGCTGTCAATTAGGACCAGACAAGTATCTGGCTAAATATGTGTCTTCAATTATAATCAAGGATTTTGATCCTTTTTTTAAATGTGTGGAGTAAAAGCATTGATCACAGCATAATCAGACAACTCGTACTAGCAGCCTATAGTGGAAAATATTGCAAAACCACAATTATTTTCGATTTGATATAAAACCCACAGGAACACTAGACTAATACATAATTTTAAGTGCTTTATGATATAAAAGGAAAACAGATTAAAATCTCTGTTGCTATGACATGCTTTACAAACAGCATACAAAACATAGCTCAAATAGACATAGACTTATTCCTGCCACTTGAAAATAATAAGAATACTGCACTGGTCTCTTATGAGAGTGACACTATACAAATTCGTAGTCCTTCAATGTTAAAATCACCCACAAAAGTAATGACTGACAAGACCTCGCTATTCCTGCATTTTCTGTAATTACTGATTCTAAACTTGAATAACTTGTTCAGCCTTCTCTGACGTAAGTTTTCCTAAAATCATTAGCAACGCGTGTTTTTGTCCATCAAGCAGGCTCACAGGTTGCTGATGTGAGAAAATAAAAAGGTAAGATTGAGTCTGAGTTTATGACAGTGGCTGCTGCCTGAATTATCACATTGTGGGGATGCTGCACGGATGCAGTCATATCCTAATATTGGGTTTTTAAAGGACAGGAATGTTCAATGGCCATGCTTCTTTAATCCTATAGTCTGTCTGATAAAAATATCTTCCATCTGGTTCCTCTTTGCATGGTTGTGCCTCACAATATAGGCAGCTTGATTAAGCAATTAAGATGGTGCATGAAGCACATGTTTACACTTGCTGAGTACGGATGGACTTATGCACACACTTCACTGCTTTGCTGGAGGAGGATCACAGACAGCACTAACAAGAATTAGGAAAAGACATGGGAAATAGAAGCCTGCCAGTCAGGCAGGCCTTCTTTTGCTCTGGTTGACCTCTTGCAACACCTTCCAAGTTTATTTTAGTAAATTAATGTGTTAGCTTAAAAAAGTATTGATACAGTTTCATTTGTAACTAAGTGAAGGTGTGGTGAATACGTATTTCCACCTTGATGATTTCCCTATTATGCTCCTAGCAATTTACAGAACAAATAAATAACTTTGTTGTGTCATAAGATATAAGAGAGCTGTGGAAAAGTCCTAGGCCTGGTGAATGGCTGTCCAGACAGACCATCTACTTTCTGCTATTTTGAGACACATTTTTTGCTTGACTCTGTTAGCAGAGCAGATACGTATTTCCAACACATTCAGACTCTGTTGAAGTCGTCTGTAGCCTTGAAAAAACAACAAGTGAATCCTGTGATTTTTACATGATGCACCTACCGAAAGTAAGATTAACTAAAGGTTTGATAAATCAATCCAGACCCACTCATAAAATTACCCAATATATTAATTTGTTTACAACTGTGATCAAATCTACTAAAAAATCCTGCAACATCATCTGGTGATAACAAGTTCTTTGCTCTCCTCTCTTTCCCATCGAACTAAAATAGTTTAACATTGGCTTCACTAGAACTTGACAGATATTTGAATCTATGTGATGCAAAACATGAAGTGCCCTGTACATTACTTTTAGCATCGGAAGAACAAACCTACTTTATAAGAATACTGCCATAACCTGTTGTATCATCTTTCAGCCTGAAGGATCTTTAAAGAGCTTTGCCATGAGTAATCTGGTGTTAGATAAAACAGAGTCTAATATTATGCTTTAGAATATTTCACTCAACAACAAAAGCAGAGAGAACTGCCTTTTTATATCAAACACGGATAAAGAACAAAATACACCCCAGAAGATATTTGACAATTTTCTTTGAAAAGGAATTTAATTCTTGGCCAAGAAAATGAGAAACACAAGAAGAAAAGCAAGGACTTGAAAAGCTGTGTGCCAAAAATATTCACAGGTGCTGGAAGTAGAGTTTTAACAGAATCCTTAATTACCAATCCAATTTTTGGCATCTTTTCAAGGCAGCATGAACATATTTAAAGTTCTTTCATGTGTTTGTGTCCTCCCACAAAAAAAGGCAAAAATGTGTTTTACTTTGCAAAAAACAATTATAAATCAATTACCTCTAAGTGGACAAAGTGAGCACAATATTGGCAAGATGGAGTTCAGCTTCTGGAAATATTGACTTCTCACTGATTTTTAAAAGCTCAGAAATGGAGATCAAGACAATTTTGCACTGCTATTGTATTCGATACATTTATTTGATTTATATTGCTCCACTTTCTGTACCTTATTCAAACATATCTGCTTTAATTTTCTAAGTGCCTCTGGGAATGTATGAAATATGTATTTTAACATGAAGACAATTAGCATCTTATTCACTAAGGCAAATACTTCTAAACCTTGTATCAAAGTTAGAGCAGGTGGATCCTCAAGTGGCCTCTTTCTCAAAGGTACAGAGTTGATTTTATTATACCTAACAAAAACCTGTGCCTTATTCATATAACTAGTAGTGTCCAACAAGTCATCAGGAAAGTGCTGCTAATGCTTACATACCGCAGATGAAATTTAACAGCCCATAGAACTACAGAGACGAAGTATCCTACAGAATTCATTTCCAAATTAAAATCCCAGGAAACCTTTCTAGCTGATCCTATTTTCCTGTCACCTGCCATATACCATCTGATACTGCAAAATCATTGGGATAGCTGTTCTGGAAATTAAGGAGACTGAGATTTCCAGTAAGCCTGGTAAGTGTGGAATGACACAAAGGTTGAGTTCTGTCTTGTGAACAGAGAAGAAAGAAACCCTAAAAAACCTGCACATACTGCTTGTGTATTTGATTCCTAGTCTAACAGTTTGTTAACAAAGCAGAGCTTCCAAACATTCTTCCTATGGGTAAGATTGCTCACCACTTTCTTATATACCTGCTTTTTAATTAGATTTTGGAATGGAATCACAGCTCCTTCCCACAAATCTCCAGTGAGAAGCAAAATTTAAACTAATCTGTGATCCCAGAGATATTTGCTTCTCCAGATGCAGTTTCTGAACTAAATCACAAATGTTGCAGAACCAGAAAAACAGAGAAATAAGGGGACCTAACCAGAAAACTGGATGTGATTTATCAGTGTTGTAAGAGTTCAGTTCTATCTTGAGAACGGAGGAAAAAGAAGTCTTAAATAAAAACAACATATAGCCTATTTGATTAATTCTTAGACTAACAGTTTATTAACAAGGCAGCATTTCCAGCTGCACGTAATATCACCCATTAGTATATCAGGTACCTGGTTTTTTATTTAGATTCTGTTTTGGAATTACAGTTATTCTCTAATTTCTACTCCCTAGACTCGCTGAATGGCAAAATGGCATATTTGTAATGAGATGCTTTTATCAAGTGCATTTTCTAAGGTCAGGAGGTGACACAGTACAAGGCCAATTTCTTGTGCACTACTACCAAGACAGTAATGGGAAAGGCAATTTTAAAGACCTTGCTTCCCAGAAATGAGAGGTCTACTTAGTGCATAATATTAAAGGGACCCGTATTTCCACCTCATGCAGTATAAGGAAAATACTTAAGGTTTTCTATCTTAAAGATGTAAAAATATCAGCTAACTTGGTTTCCCAAACCTTTGAGAAGTGTTTCCTCATGAATTCAGGTTATACAGTTAAACCAAGGGAGAAGAGAACTCAAGGTTGAGTCCAGAACTAAAACTCAGGAATCTTCAACTGTGTGTCAAGATGGCACCTACCTTAGCGCAAATGTGACTCAAATGTGTGGCCTAAACTAAACCTGAGGCTCCCATCTCATTACCATGTACAAAGATCACAAAAGACACAAGCAGAGCTGCTACTAAACATGGCCCTTAGTTGGTGGTCTAAGCAGAGCTCTTAAGGCTACTGAAAAGACAATTTTAGTCTCCACTTAGAACTGACTCACAACAGAAAAACAATGGAAGGAAAAATTGGCATTGCTGCATTAACAGAGGACTTCGGCCTCTAGGGTGGTCAGGAACGAGATAGAAGAGACATATTAAATCATCCTAGCCAGGGACGTTGTTGGTACTTTGTCAAGAAAGAATAGCAATCAGTATCATAAACCCACCTTTCTTGCAGCTAATCTTTCCCTAGCATTAAATTAACATGCAAATAAAGAGGAGTTATTGTAATATATTTTAGAGGTATAGTTTATACTATTCCAAGAATATTTGAAAATAGGGAATATAAAAGTCTCCATCCACTGTTACTGAGGATATGTCTTTTTCACGTGGCTTACAAAGCTTAACTGGACAGTAGATGCAATGTGTACAGGAAGCCCATTTGGATTTCTC
The DNA here is from genome assembly GCA_013399365.1 of Pampusana beccarii. Taxonomy (NCBI): domain Eukaryota; kingdom Metazoa; phylum Chordata; class Aves; order Columbiformes; family Columbidae; genus Pampusana; species Pampusana beccarii. Next base: position 811,861 of record VWYH01001394.1, read on the forward strand.
TGAGTAAAAAAATCTTTTATTCCTAGTGGAATGTGATATTTGCTCATGGAGCTGCTTAATACCATTCAACAGCTCTTCAGAAGTTAGCATTCATTCTCAAGCTGAAATAAAGTATTTTGCTGATCACCCCTCAGCACCAGCAAAGCCATTTACCATGCTTTGTAGAAAGTTGATCTGCAGAGAAAATTTGAAATCACTACCTGGAGTTCCAAACTATCACAGCCCCATGTACTACCGCAGAGCACGGTTGTCCATTACAAATGTTGCTCGAGTATGAATTGCTCCTCTGGTCACAGGCTTGTTTTGCTATTTCACTATAGAAATTATTGCTGATTAGTTGAATTGAGTGCATTTAAATTAGTGACGTTGCTCCAGGATTAGTTTGGTATAATGTGTATTTTAATATGCTATCAAATTCCTGCTAATGATTGTTATATTGGTATCCTTTTTTATTTGTATTCCTTACCTGGACACATTGAATAACTGCTTGGATGCTGGACCCTGATTTAGGACTGAGTGAGGAAGGAGGTTGCATTTTACCAAGCCAATTTTTTTTTTTAATGAGTAATTCTTTCAAACTAAATTTCAAAAAGTAATATTTATTTGATCCTCAATGACAACATCAATAGCAGAAGCATCTGGCAAGCCAGATGCTCATCTAAATAAATTAACAATCAAGCTTAACTCACATTTACATTAAAAGACTAAGTACTAATATCACCCCATAGATATTAGACATTGTAAATTCTTCCTGTATCCTCATGGGAAATAGGATGATAGAGGAGAGCTACATCCTATCAACATCACATGGACACTCAACCAGTGCATAGGAAAAGCACAAGAAAGCAGCCTGAATTCAGCTGGACTGCTGCTGCTGTTACAATTTTCAGGGAAAGATGCAATTATTCCACGAAGCCAATGCTCCATTGTGTTTTCTATTCAATGCCTTACACCAAAAGAACCGTTCAGCAACAATGTCCCCTGTAAATATCACTGTGAGCCTACAGGAGGTTCCTGCTGTTGCTGTGTGCTATGGTGGGGGTACGCGGACCTGCAGGATGGTTCCCTGCCTGCAGCTGCAGGACGAAGGAAAGCTGTTTGGCTTTGGCTTTTTGGTGAGGTGCCACAAAGGAACTTTTAAAAATGTTACATCACTGGAAAATTCTCCAGAGACTAAGGTTTCTCCTTAAACTTAGACATAAAATAAAACCCAGTGTACACAGGCAGGGAAACCAATGCTCTCTCGTTAATAGTAGAAAAGTACACTGTGGCGCACGTTGCAGATCAGACAATACCTGCTGAGCCAAAAGCATGTTTGAGTTACACTTTTCCGGCTTTTCTTGGGGAGGAAGGAGAGATTCTAGGTTTTTCAATTACTACCATTTATTATTTTATTTTGTGTTACGTATTTATCTCTTTTTGATTTTTTAATTTTTAATATAAGTAGCCCAACAGCCTCACACCACATAGTTACCATTACGTTTTGCTGCACACAGTGTTAGAGGATCCACAGGGAACTCTGCAGCAGCGCCAGGATCCACAAGGAAAACATTAAATACCACAGACTGACTTGGTTAGGAGCACCTTGTGGAAAATGAGAAGAAACCATTGATGAGATTTACGACTGTCTACCAAACTTGGATACCAATTCACTTTGCAAACAGCAGGGAATTGAGCATCCCAACCTCTGAGACAAGTTTTGCCAGTCCCAACCCATACTTTCCACGCTAAAAGAACATCAGCCTGCTCAATACCATATGTTACCATGAATTGGTCATTGTTCTATTTTAGTATGATCCAATTTTCTAATATCATAAACTAGCATGCACTTTTATGAGCACAGGAACTGCTGAACCCTTGGTGGTGGTTTGCACGTTGATTCTCTAACATCTAATAACACATTTGCCTCATCTGGACCTTTCATGTGCTCTGGAGATGTCCCCTCTACCTGCAGTCTCTAAGAAGGCATGAGTTGAAACCACCTTTCCCTCTCTGTGGACGCTAATTAGGACTCATTCCTTGACACAGCTGTCTATTCTCATTAAACTTGTAAGAATTTAATATTCTTGAGAGTGTTCTCTGACAGATCTGGTTTAAACAGTGACTGACAGACAGCATGATTGTGTAAGCTTTTTATCATTCAGAGACATGGCTAAAAATATATTCCTGAAAACACATCTCCCGTCCTACTCAAGCTGTGCACTGGGGAATCCAGACTTTGCGGCAGCATTTACAACACCTCCATCCATTTGATGAGGATAAGGACCAGGCAGTCTAGACTGAACCAACTCCACCTCTGTGTCTCCCATTATTTGCTCCATATTGGCACAAAGTAAAGGTTTCATCCATTCTCCATGGGAGATTAGAAGAGCTTTCCATTGGTGTTAAGATATTTTTGACAATATTGCTCTTACAAAGCAGACTGCAAATCACAGCAATAGCTTTCCTGCTTCTAATGACATCCATGAAGAGGATGGCATAAGATGCTTCCAAATTATAATAATTCCTAAGAGTGAAAAAGATGTAGCACATACTGAAGTTACTGATGAGGAACACAAGCACCCATGTTGGAACGAGACAAAAAACTTTTCACAGTCTCTGCAAAAACCATAGGAAAGAGATCACCAAAAAAAACCCAACAAAACAGTTAGGATTGGCTGAACCACTGCATATTCTGCTGCCGGGTGCTGACAGCTTCAGGAGGGATCCACACACAGCCGGTGCCAGCTCTGCTGCCAGCGCACAGCTCCCACAAAAGGTCTCTGTCTGCTAATTTTAGCTTTTCTGAATTACCGCTCACATCAGTGCAAATCTGCCTTCTCCATGGAAGTCTCCAGATCTCTGCTGCCTGGACCTCTCGGAATACTGTGGAGCCACAAATCTAGTGCTTAAAAAGCCCACAATGAGCATGTAACAGATTTAAATCAGCACTAGCATGGAAAAGGCCAGAGAGGGCAGCATGGCAAAGTACGACGCAGAGACTCACAAACCACTTGCCAGAGCCACTGAGGAAGAGGATGGAGAAAATGATGCTCTGCATAAAATTTATGGCAGGCTGTGGTACCCTCTGTCTCCCTCACCAGTGAACAGGCACAGGATATATCTTAGTTTACAAGTTTTTGCCTGTTCTCCATCACCTCTGCTCCTTCTTCCAGGCAGCAAATGCAAAAGCCATTTAGCAAGGAGGAACAATGCTGATCTAATCCCCAGATTGAGGGCTTGGATGGAGCTCAAAAAGCAGAGTGCGGCAGCGCAGCTCTACGTGAGACAGCTCAGGTGATGGGATCAGGCCCTGGACTCCGTCGGCACCTCCAGGTGTAACTCAGTCATGGTGGCTCCTGCATCCCAGCAATGGTGGTTTGCATGGCATGGAGGGGATGGGGACAGTTGTTCTGCTGTTTTCTCCAGATTTGGAGAAATCTGAGCAGAATCCTTCCCAGACCCACACCACCTGTTGGATATGCGGTCAGACACTAACTTTGACATCGCTAACAAAAATATGGTGATGTGAGGAGCAACTGCATAGGGCAGGCACCCATGCTGTGCAGGAAAGCCAGGATCAGCAGCCCACAGCCCATACCAGGGAGCTGAGCAGTGTCTGAAGCTCCCCCGAGAAGACAGCTGGGGGTTTTCTCAGTGCTGTGGCAAAACTCAGACCCCTGGGCCATCAACCCCTCACATCGCATTGAGGAGGCTCAGCTGATGCCATTGCAAGAGATCCTCATCATTACAGGAGGCCAATGTTTCCATTGGCCAGTTTCAGCCTACTATTGCAACAATACATCATCAGTAGGGTAAAACTAACCTGTCTCATGACGGTCTAAACCCAGATCACGTTCCCTATTAGTCCACCCCTTTGGTTGGAAGTGCTGCCACAAGCATCTCTACCTCTGCTGAGAGACTGTGCTGATGCATTTTAGGAGCACTCCAGTCCATCCTCTCCCAGTGAGAAAGAGAGAAGCAAGGTGCAGTGATGCTGTGGAGCTATAGCTTGGGAGCAGCAGGCTGGTTTGGGGGCTTTTTTCCTCAGTGGACCTGGGAAGACAGGAGCTGCAGATAATGACCCCACTCACTGTCATCCTTCTGGCTGCTCTGAACTTGCAGCCCGAATGTGCTGCCTCCAACGAGGAGAAAAAACCCACAGCCAGGAGAGTAGGGCTGGAGCAAAAAAGGCCAGACCAGTAAAGCCAAAAGACATTGGACCCAAACTGGGTCGAGATATTTTCTTTGCTGTTTGGGAAGAGCAGAAAATAAAACAGTGACCTTTTATTCCATCAGATTTGTGCCCCTGTTGAGCCCTGTCTCCTGACTCTGCTGAAAAAGGCATGACAGCTCTCAGTGGGCTGGAAAAGTAGCGTGCGACTGGGTCTTCCAGACCTGTGCATTTTCTTTGTATGTTAAATTTGGTCTGTAGTGCTACCTCTGCAATCCTAAATCTTGAAATGAGTAACCTGCTGGAGAATATTTATGTTGGAGGTGTTAGGTGAACCAGAAAGAACCCAATATGACTTTGAAATCTCAGCATGAGTCTGCATGGTTGGCAGTACGAGAACACTGGGCCCTCTCCCCTCCCCTGTAAAAGAGAACAATTGCCTTGGATGTAATTCAGACACAATAAATGAGGGATTCCTTCATATTAACTGCTTTCAATTGCAGATTTATAGTCTAAAATTAAGCAGATGTTGAGTGTTGAATAGAATGCTTAAAAACACAATGGCAAGTTGAAATCCTAGTTTCTCTGCATGTGGCAGTCAGTAATTTCATTATTTATTGGAATACAACTAATATATAATAGAATGGAGCAAGCTACTACTTAAAATATAGAAATATTGAAGAAGTTAGTATGAAAAAACAGCAACAGATTTTCTGATCTTCTAAAATCGTGCAAATATTTTTGGATCCAAGCTAGACAACTTACAAAGGGATTCACAAACCATTTTCTATGCCCTTTAAGGAATTTATTTCAAATAAGGAATTCAGTCTTGAAACAACATCAACCTTTTTGTGCGTGTGCACTGCCATGTTTGATTTTGTCTCAGCATTACGTTACTCTCATTTGCCTCTGTTTCTCGATAGAGAGATGCTTCTGCTAGACCAAACAGAAGATATTGATAGTTGCTGGTAGAAGTGATATGCAGAGCCCAGCTCACCCTGCCTTTTATTAGTCTTTAGAAGAAAAAGGCTACATGAGCTGTGCAATTCACAGTACATTGACTACTAAGCTCTGTATCATGCTATTTGTGGTGTTCATCACAAAACCAGTCTGAAAACACTTGCAGAATTACTCAACTGAAAGGCAGAGCAGGGCCCAGCAGCTAACAGAGCTGGAACCAGTCTAGGAGCACGCTCAGCTCCTGCAGAGGAATACATGGACATTTACTTTAGGTCCAGAGCGGTGCAAGGTTGATCCTTACAGTATCCAGGAAAACAGCAACAGGCAATGAAAGCAGGAAGTGATTTGGAAACGGATTCTGAAAGCTCCCATTTACCATAGGTTTGGATGAATTTTCAAAATAAATCAAGGGATTAAAAATAAACAAACGTAGGAAATTAAAATCTTGTACCTATTTAAAAATAAGTCCCTCTGCTGCAAGAGAGGAGTGACAATACCTGGGTCATTTCTGATATGTCTTCTAACAGGATCTCAAAGATGGAGATGCTACAGAAGCCAGCTTCATTTCTTCAATCTATCATTTTAATCCATTTCTTTTTGTCCCATTTGCCACATACACTGAGATCAGATTATTTCCTTTAGTTCAGTGTTGCATACTGGATTGTACTCACATAACTTTCGCTTTCCCTGTCTTTAAACCAAGCATCCCCAACACCTTCAATCTTTTCTCATAGCTCCTGCTCCCCAGGTTCTGACAGCTCCTGTTACTCCCTCTGCACTTCTAGTAAGTCCAAATTTTCTAGCAGCTTCTGGTAAACAGGGGAGCTTGCTGGGCTGGCAACTGTAGACACTGCAGAATTCTGACATCACATATAGCCACTATCAACTTATCTAGGAATAAAATGCCTCAGCAGGTTGTTACTGCAGCTAGAAGGAAATCAGAGATCCTCTTTTGAGGAGCTGATCTTCCACAAGAGGTGAACCTATAACTTGGTCCCGAGGTGGTCAGAAAGTGGATGCAGGAACCAAAACAGAGTGATGTGGTCTGAAGCCTCTGAACAGAACAAGGTGAGACCACCAACTGTTTGCACAGAAGTCCCCTGATCCCTAACAGATGGCAATAGTAACATCACAGACCAATACCACGTACAATGGAGGCTAGATTTGAACTGGTTATCAAGTGACAAAAGGCTTTTAAATTCACTAGCATTCATGTCAGTTATATACTCCTAATCAGCTTCTTTCTCCATAATACACTTTAAATATTTTTTTAAAATAAAATCAAAGTATATTTGAAGAAAATACTAAACCTCCATTAGCCTCATTAGCTGTGCTGCATTTTTTACTGTGGTATTTTTATGCAAGTGTATGGTGTAATAATTATATTACGGATGGCACCAGATATTTGGTTACTAAAATTAGTACGAGGTCCCTGGTGTTATTTTTAAAATACAAGGTTATTTTTGTAGTGTTACAAGAGCCTCCAGAAAAAAAAAAGGATGCACAAAAACTTCTTTTGTGTTAGGATCATGTAACAGAAAGTAGAGCTCTAGGGTTTAAGTCCTATCAATCAACGAAATGAGTTTCATGCTACTCCCGGCTAGAGGAGCTAATATACACAGCACCAGAGGTCATCAGAGAAGATCTTAAAATAAATCCAAGATTGGGCACGTATTGCTACATGTTGCCATCCCCTGTATTGTTCATCTAATTTTAAAAGGCCTCAATCACTGAACTAATTAGCAGAGGCACTTAAATTGTTTTATGGATTCTAACACCTTTCATCGAACTGGGGCAGCACCACTGAGCTGTTTAAACACACAGGGCTGTCCCTCGGAAACATTTTGCTACTGTTATGAGCCCTGGATGTCCCCCAAAACAGGAAAATATTTGAGTAGGTTTTTAAACAGAGGACAAGTAAGAAGTAGATGTCTTTAAAAACACAGGCCCCCAAGGCATCTCGGGTTTCCCCCTCTGCAGACAGCAGAGAAGACTGCTTATCTTGGCTCCAAAACAGATTGATGTGTTCAGCCGGAAGATTCACTATAGCTGACAGAGAACATTTCCTTCATCGTATTGCTTCACCATGCGAGGAGATAACTCAGGCTAATAATATTCTGTCTCCTTTTTATCCTCCTATAGCCTACGCATAACTTAATTCTTAATTCCAAAGGGCTCGCAGAGGAGATTGGCCCCGTGTTAGTTTCATTTACACACATATAAATCAAAACTCAGTCTACCAGAATAGATGGCACTGCACTGGTGTTAAAAAATAAAACTCAGAGCGAGGCCAGAAAATTCCCCCTCAGCTCCCTCAATCATAAACACCATGTTATCCTAGATTCAGTCACACCCTCCAAATTTCTAAACATCGCATCCCGTTTAAATTTGCATTTAAATAGGACCTATCCTGATTCATAAGATATACAGCCTTGCCTATCCAGAAAGCATTAGTGCAAATGTAAAACAAACAGAAAATGGCAGAGTGGGAGAAGCCTGGCATCCATGGAAATTATCTTTACTTCTAATGAATAGCACCTTTGTTTCTTAGTAATTAATTATAGTGGAACTGTTTGGAGATACAGACCTCTCAATACGCCTGAAAGAACCAGCGTACAGCACCGAACCAGGACCACATTCATCCAGTGTCAGATACCCTCTCGCTGTCTTCTCCTCCTAGTACCCAAGACTGCAGGATCAGTCCTTTGCGTTCTACAGGACCCCCAAGTCACACCAGGTACTACAGACTGCAAGGTGACCGTTTTGGGAGATGAACGAACCCTGTTCCTAGATCTGAAGACTTAACCCCCCGAGCAGTGATTCTCAGCCACGCAGGACACCCCCGACTGCAGGTATTTGCCTGACTGGGACTCTCTGCTGCATGAAAGCACTCGCTACTCTGCTCTTACCTCAAACATATGTTGACGCTTTCAGAAAAGCCACATTACTGTTCTGGTTTTGAAGCAGGAATTGTGGAAAGCTGAATCACAAACTATGAAAGCTGCTAGCAAGACCCTGGTTTCACTTACCCTAATTTATCATTATATTTCATCACCAAGCTCATACCCGCTCCAAGCTCCCAGCAATGCTCCACCTCTGCACCCTCCATTAAGATATAAAACAAGGGTTAAGTGACAGATAGTATCAATGTGGAAAGCAATCTGTCCAACTGAGAAACCACTGCATTGAGAATAAAGAATTATTATACTAGTGTCAATATGATAAATTACAGTCTTACTTTTTTTTTTTTTCCTAAAGAAGAATTTCTAGTTTTTCTACTAGCACAGAAAACTCTCCCCCTTTCAGCACTCTGAACATCAGACCAGTTTCTCCCAACACCCTGTTCAGAGTCTCTGCTGATGAAACTGTTTATTTTGGTGGATGGCTGATGCAGTTATTCACTACAGCAACTCATCCTGGAATGAATATGAACCGGGAGCCAGTGATATGAATTCAAACTGTTCCTTTCATCTACTTGTCTCCAAAAAGTAAATCAGTTTAAAAGCTCTCCTGGCTGCCCTTGTTAAAGTGAACAAAATATTTAGGGAAAAAGAATTTTCAGTGTTTTCTCGCACCACACAAGTTACACAATCCCACGTGCCGAACCCACGAAGTTTCTGATCACATTTCCCTCCTACAGCAGTGAGTTCACAGCCATGGCACCAGGCAAAACACGACTAGAAGGAACTTAAAGAAGTCACCTCCTGATTCATCGCCTCTCTATGACATCTATACCCACGCCAGAGGTTTGCCTGTAGAGTTGTGGGGGAATTTAAGAAGAAATTGGCTGGCTTATTCTAGTGCTAATGGGAATCCATTAGAAATCTTTCCCTCATGTCCAGCCCAAGCTTCCCTTGCTTCAGGATAACACCTTTCTTGTCCTAGCCCCACAAACCCTTTCCTTTTGCAGCATGCCTTTAAAGACTCTACTTATTCTCTTCTGTTCTCTAGGCTGAGCAACCTCTACCCTTTTAGTCATTCCTTGGCAGGTCACCTTTTCTACATCACTCTTGCTGCTTTCTATTTCATACCTCTCAATGTATGACATCCTAAACAGAAGACTGAACTTTGGTTAATGCCTCCACAGTACCAATCTACAAGGATCCTTGGAAAACTGGTGAAAATGCTTCATGAGTAGCCAGTCCCTCACTGCTGGGCACATTTTCATGATGCGAGGTTGTACCGCAGAGCAAGGAATGTTCTCTGGTATAGCTAGAGAGAGGTCCTCCAAAGGCTTCAAACATCATGGCAGAACAAGGCTTTGCAGTGGAGACCATGAGGGAGAAAGCTTTTTTTAGTGCTTCTAGCGCAACAAGCAGTTGGGTCTTGCATGGGCTCCTTCAACGTGCACCTCTGTCTCCCAGCTTCTGCATCATCTGAGAAAAATAATTGCTGGACTGATTCAGAGTGAGGCAACTCAAAGCAACAGCAAAGACTGAGCTAATTGATTTAGTTGTGTGAAAGCAGGGAACAGGAGGGATCTATCTTGCTATTACTGCCACCTCCATGAGGGAAGAACAATTAATAAGAAAGGCTGACATGTTAGAAGGTCATTTTTGCTGTGAAATTGCTTGCAACCCCAAGCAATGTCATATCGTCGTATTTGCAACCATGCAAAAGATGATAAGATGTCAGGGAGCAGTCTCATTACTGCAGCAGCTGGAGGAGGAATGCTGAGCCATGGGACACGCACTCCCAGGGAGTGACCTACTGCTCTCCCAGCCCTGCAGCATGTCCCTAATCGCTCCCACAATATGGTTGAAAATAGAGCTGGCCAGAGAGAAAAAGGGGAGAGGGGTGGGGAGAAAAGCAAACTAATGCAGCTTATTCGTAAAACCTTGATGAACAGAAGTCCCATGCAAGCAAAAAATGTGCTGCCAGAGGACTCATAAAGTCTTGTCAACAGGAAACAAGCATTGGTAGATCTGGCACCCGTGGCTGCATTTACCCCTCACTCTCCACAGCCGAATGACGCATCTCCAAACAGGCCTTAGCTCTCTTCTATTACAAACATGGGACCTTTGTTCTCTGCACATCACATGTTTAAGGAACTGAGTGTGTTTCCAAGACCCTTCCCTCTTGACTTCCAGATGCAGACAACCCCTCTGCCCTTCAGGTGTTAGCTTTGCACTCTGCAAAAACAGGAGCACTGTACCCTAGGTTTTAAAAAGCGAGAGCTCCTGGGTGGCGCAGGGTGTGTCACTGCAACACTGAACATCCCTTCTCAGCACCTCACTTGCCCTGGCATAACCTTCACCTCAACAACCAGTGCAGTGGTTATTGGGTAAGGATATTTGACAAACTTGAAAATAGGGAAAGGAAGGTGGATGAGGACGTACACAGCCTCCTACTCTCAGAGACATTATACATTGGCTCAGAAACACCCACCTGGGCACTGAGCCCTACTAACTGTCTCCTAAACCTTGCAAAGATAAATGTGCAGTGGCAAGAGATCTGTTCTTCAGCATCCCTGGGAAAGGGATGGGGACCTGCATATTGGAGGAGGCAGGGACTAATGTAGAGAAAGGTGCTGGTTTGCATGCAGAATCATTTGAAGTGCCTTTCTTTGAATGCTTCTCCCTTAGTCTACCCACTTCCCAAGTCTGAAGAAAGCTCTGGGAAGTGCTGAAGCAGGAAGATCTGCCTCCTCATGTGGGGCAAGCTCTACTCCTCAGCAACTACTGTCCCCTACTCCAGCTTTCCTGAGCCTCCCACAGGGTACTAAAAAGCAACAGCAGGCTCTCTCCAGCTTGCTTAATTTAACTGCAGACCTCTAAACACTCTCCTCCCTTTCCACTCCTCTAGAAGACCCACACAGAAACATGAGGGATGAGAGCTGCTCCTCGCTGCTGTCATGAGCCTGAAGCCTGGGTTTGCTCGCAGCGCCTCCGCTCCGGGGCTCCTGCACTACCACGTGCGCGATAAAATCCATCGGACCATACGCAGGAGGAGGAAGGGAACACTTTTGTTTCTCTGTCCCAAGAACTAAAGGTACTAAATGTTAATACTTGGAAATCAGCAACTGCCAAGAACAAGTTCCCCACCCACCCATCCACCCTGAGCTTTGAAGTGTTTTCTTTCTAGCTTTACCTTGGCACGCTGGCCAAATAAGTCACAAGTTTCCGAAGGTCTTCCTGTCTTATTCTGTCGTGATTGCTGCGGGCTGGGAAGGTCAAGACAGGACCACCTCGTTTATCACGGCCACCTGTGGAAAATAAAGGATTGTTAGAAAATCGGGCAGGAAGCACACATCAAAAAAACTATGTGCGCTGAATTGATAAACACAAATTGCAGCACATTCAAGAGACCTTGCAGTCTTTGTGGCTTTCAGGCTTGCCTACTTAAGGAAGAAATGCTTGCAGTTGCTGGAGCTCCAAAGGGAGGAAATGAAAAAAAAAAAACCAACACATTTCTTCTGATTTTCACCTAATCCCATCAAATCTAACATAATTACCAATCCAAGTAGGCAATGCTAATGAAATCCCACTGTGGGGATAGTTTTAAACTGGTCCACATCAAGAAAGTGAAAGTATTTTTCACTGTTATCCAGTGTGCTGCATCGTTCATTGCCAGATAATTTACACTGTACTGCCAGTTAGAAGTGATGTATCCCAGTAATGTATAGGCAGTAAGACGTTCTAATCCAGGGATGTCAAACTGCTCCTACATTTATACAGTTCTAAAATTACATTTGGCTCTTTGAAGGCGACCGCAAGGCTGATGTGGCCCCTGGCGAAAATGAGTTTGATACCCTTGTTCTAATCTATCTGGCAATTCAATTGAAATTGAAATTGTAATTTTGATTAGAAATTTATGCCTTCTATGCTTTCTATTTAGAGAGCATTAGTGGCAATTAGAATTATTTTTGGGTTTGTTTTTTTTGTTCCTGTAGCTTTCCTGTCTTAAAATCCATTCCTTTTAAGCTGCTAGTGTCTGACACTTAATGTTTTACAGCAAGCGTCTAAAGGTTTAGCCATAAAGGAATGACTCTACTCTGAATCATACAATCACAGTGGTGAATACAACCTATTCTACAAGCACCTTATTGTATTTTCTGCTGTAAATAAAGTTTAATAAGCTTGAAACTGAAATCTAGTGCCTTACACAATGTACAGTTCTTTCTTGATGTATTATAGCAGGATTTTTTCAGGAATTGTATGTTGTTAGATACATGTCTACATCGTTATCTAGGAAAAAAAGTCACAGCAAACCTACAGTTCAAAAAGCTAGCGCAGAACTCCAAGGACTTTGCAAATAAGCTGTAGAAATGCAGATAAGATTGTGCTTTTCCATTGCAAATATAATCCTTTTAACAGAAATACTGCTTTTGAGAAAGGAAAATCACCTGCTTCTCTGAACTGAATTACCTGGCCAACAAGAAGAAAAAGCAATACAAGGACATGCACATCTCTAGCACCCATCCACACCGCGTTCTCTAGTACAGAGCACAGCACAACCCCAATCTGTGGGGCCATGACTTCTGTAAGGCTCCTAAACACCCTTGTTGGGTAGGAAGAGTCCTAAGAGGCCCTGCTGTCAGAGAAAGATCAGGATGGGAACACATGTGTGCTTGGAAAAATAGTAAACTGGATCACCACAGGCCAAAGAATTGCTCTGGGCAGAATTTAGATCAGCAATCAAGGAGGTGCCTCATAGGGCAGGAATTACTACAGGTGGACAAACCAGAAACCAAACTGATGAGATACATGGATGTACCACCAAGGCACAGGTTTTCCGGCTCTCCATTTCTATGAAACAGAGAAATCACCTGTAGATCCAGCTCCCACCTAATAACATACCCCGTCCATTTTATTCTGAAACTGTCCGTTCAGTTGATGCCACAATAGGTACAAGCTCACCTTCTAGCACAGAGTGTCTCCCTACATGACCAGGTCACACAGGAGCAGCTAAAATAGCAATGTTATTACTGTATATACAATTTTTTAAAAAGGTATATATTTTTCCAACGGATGCTATATTCCTGAAGGGCTATGTTGTACAACTCTCCATTGGCGCCAGGTCGTATCTGATTTGTACAAATAGAGAGGCAAAGACATGCCATCTTCATTTTGAGCCCTCATGCATCCAGGAACACATACAGAGTACAAAACTGTCCTGTCTAATCTCCACTCAAATCTCTGTGCCTGATGTTTGCCTTTGGCTTCACACCGTGAAGGTCAGGAAGATCCGTGGGAATTTGGTCTCACCTTGGTTGATTCATGCATCTGCCAGCTGGCATGAGAACAGGGGGATAATGTAACAAGGATTCCATTTGCAAAGAAATAAGCTCAGTTTTATTTTGAGACCTATATACGTATGTGTAGTGGGTTGACCCAGGCTGGACACAAGGTGCCCACCAAAGCCACTCTGTCACTCCCCTCCTCAGCTAGACATGGGACAGAAAATACAATGAAAGGCTCATGGGTTGAGACAAGGGCAGGGGAAAATTAGTTTAACTTATTACCAGTAAAATCAGAGGTGGATAATGAGAAATAAAAACTAAATCTTAAAACACCTTCTTCCCGGCTCAACTTCACTCCCAATTTCTCTACCTTCTCCCCCTTAGCAGCACAGGGGGACAGGGAATGGGGTTTGTAGTCAGTTCATCACACATTATCCCTGCTGTTCCTTCTTCCCCAGGGGGAGAATTCCTTACACTCTTCCCCTACTCCAGCGTGGGGTCCCTCCCATAGAAAACAGTCTTTCACAAACATCTCCAATGTGACCCCTTCTCACAGACTGCAGTTCTTCATGAACTGCTCCAGTACGGGTCCCTTCCATGATTCAGTCCTTCAGGAACAGATTGTTCTAGTGTGAGTCCGCAGTGGGGTCACAAGTCCTGTCAGCAAACTTGCTCCAGCGTGGGCTTCTCTCTCCATGGGGCCACAGGTCCTACCAGAATCCTGCTCCAGCCCAGGCTTCCCACGGGGTAACAGCCTCCTTTGGGCCCATTCACTTGCTATGGTGTGGGGTGCTCCATGGGCTGCTGGTGGATAACAGTTCACCATCAGCCTCCTGTCACTGATGGGCTCAGCCTTGGCCAGCGGTGGGTCTGTCTTGGAGCCAGCTAGCATTGGTTCTATCAGATGCAGGGGAAGCTTCTAGCAGCTTCTCACAAAAGCCACCCCTGTAGCATCCCCACTATCAAAACCTTGCCACGCAAACCCAATACAATATGTATCCAAAAAAACCCCAACCCTCATTTTAAGCACATCCTCCATTTGTTGAGATTATTTCACACACTGTACAATGCCAAAACCATTATATTATACATGATGTGTCCAACAGAAAAGCAAGCCAGCCTACAGAACAGCAAACTAATGTAGCAACTAAAGCTGGAGGGAACTTTTTTTTTCAACACAGGAAGCTTTTCAAGGTTTTGAAAAATTTCCCATCACATCAAGATGTAACCAAGGCTTTCAAAAGTTTCCAGATACTCACTGAAGCAGAGGCCTGAAGTTGAATTGCATCCCAGAAGAACATGCTACTCGCTACTCAGTCAGGCTCCCTCTCCCCCATTCCCAATTATTTAAATATTTCTACAAAACGGAAAAGCACTAAGAGATGAGATCAGGAGACATCCAAGCCCACAGTTACAATTGTCTCCCAGGATATGAAACACCCAAAACAGGACATGAGCTTCCCACAGCCCAGTAACCCTGATCACTCCAATGCTGCCCATTCACCTCAGCTTGGTAAACCAAAAGCTGTGTTTCTGGCCAGGGGCCCTTTTCCGCATACAGTTCCATCAAAGTGAGCTCTGCAAAGAAATATAAATTAAAAAACATTATCTAAATTCTGGTAGACTGGAAAAGTTAAATCAGAAAATTCTTGACCCCTTTTACTAAAAGTAACACAAGGATTTTGGCTACAGAAAAGAAAACAGGGTCCAGAACATTCCTGTCCTCTCTTTGCTTTAGAATACAAATTGTCCCTCAACAGTTCATCTAAACTGTCCTCAAGGGAGCAGGATAAATAAGGCTCTAGCACAGAGTCAGAAGTTACCAGGACAGACTGGGGAAAATGGGTTAATTCTCTTTGGAGGAAGAAGGATACATGATGACCCAGTTGGAGGTTTCCAGATGATGGAAGGACGAATAAGAGCCTGGACCAATTCCTTCTAGTCCTATGGCACAGAAGAACAAGGAGACATGGGGCAAATACCAAGAAATGTGAGGTTTAGGAACAAATGATTCACATTTGTGATAAAAGTACTGCTCTCTGTTTTGAGCAATAAGGTGAAATTATTATTACAAGTGCATCATGCATATTAAAATCCTTCACTTGTTTCCAAATTATTCATGAGCAATCCCTAATTTTTATGAATGCCTGCATAATTTACAATTTTATGAAGAGCCTGCATAAAGTATTCTATGATTCTAAGAAGCGTCAGGTTTCTTCCAGAACAAACCACAGTATGTTTAATTCACCATAGGACTTGCAGAGTTCAGTATCCGTGCTCTACTCTCTTAAATACTAACAAAATGTAGCTTTTCCATTGTGCTTTATAACTGAAAATTTCACGTTTTTTTAGGCAGACTAAATGAGATACTACCACCATCTAACTTTAGACACCCAACATGCCTATATTAGGACCCTCATCTCCTCTAACGGAGCCTCTAGACAGGTAGTAAAAACCACTAGAGAAGAAGAAAATCTTTTGGCATTGGCTGTACGGGGACTCTACACCTTTTCTCTTCTTTATTATCTTTTCTTTTATTGAGGGGAACAGTGAGAATTTCAGCCCAGATGCCACAGCAAGTCACTTGAAGAACCAGGACTAGAAACAAGGTTTTCTGACTCTTAGTCCACTGTGTTAGAGCTCCATTGTGCTTAGGCTAAAATTTAGCAACTGAAAACATTATAGAAACTCTGTCTCTGCTTCTAAGTGTTCTACCCAAGGAGGATAATATTGCCCCAAGTCAGCCATGATCTGAACATTAATTTTACATGTACAGTCTCTTCAGAGAACTACCCAGCATATTATTTTGAAAGAAAATAGAAAATGGAACGGAGTAAGGAGTCTCAATTGCTCTAATCAATATGTCTCTTCTCCTGCCTCCCACTGGGTTTACAGACATGGGATGCAATAATCAAACATGTCATTAGGTTTGCTAATTACAGTTATTAAACGTTAAAACAAACAGATGAAAAATTCTAATTGTTTTTCAAGGTGGGTTTTCATGGGCTTTGCTCTGATTTAGAGAGGCAAACAGATGGTCTAGTTATTAGCGCTCTGGAAAAAGGAGTCAGAAAAACACATGTTCTTCAGGGCACAAAGCACACTGAGAACAAATATTTAGCCATATATGTCTTGCATTCTTCCTACAAAATCCTTTCTTGATGGCCTTGCCCGTCAGTGGCTTGCTTGCCAGTTCTTCCCATCTCTCTCTCTCCTCGTTTTTACAGAAACCATTCAGCTAAATTCAGCATTTCTTCACAGAAGTGGAATTACATCATTTTTCCTCCACAAATCACGCAGGGATATTGCAGCGATGGCACAAGGCATACTGCATTAAATGAAAATATTAAAGAAACCTCAAAAAACCTGCATGGAAGCAGGCAGCAGAGTCAGTGACCTTCTGATGACCACTTTTCTGGTCAAGCCTCCAACCAAGAGGAAAGGGACTCCAGACACAGGATCCCTGTCCTGGTCACTGCCTGAACTGACATCTCAATCCTCTCAGTGGTGGGCCCAAATGTTTTTACCTATGGTGGCTACAGCTGCCCACAGTTAAGCCAATATGTTGGCCAACCCAGACCATCATTAATGTGAATTCTGTGTAGGAGCCTTCCCAGTTTCAAGTCCAGAGGCACATCCAACCCTGATAATACATAAAAACCTGAAATTCCAGCTTTGCGTAATCCTGTTTAGGACAGGAAATTATCAGTGTCCTTTAACGCAGACTTCTTGTACACAATAGATTATTTTATCAAGCTCTGTTTTCAAGCTGCATCTCTCTAGTTCTATCAGCCATTCCACCACGATACTTACCCGCTTGCATTTATCTATATTTAAGGGACTCAAGCCCTCTGCTTCCTTTTGCACTCTCTTTATAAGCATGAATTCATAAGAGTTAGCCATAGAGACAGGCAAACATGTAAAGGCTCCTGATTACTTTGTCTAAGGTCCTGCAACACATCAGCAACAGAGACATGAGTAGCACCCAGCATCTCTGGCCTCCATTCAGATGTCTACTGCAGTTCAAATGAACATGCTGAACATCTGACCCCCACAGATCACAAGCTGATCAGTCTTGATGTTGCAGACTCTGCTGAGACCATAAGTGAGTTTCCAGAGGAACTGAAATACTCCTCAAAAGGTATTTCAGTCCAAAATGTCTGAGAAAACGAATGATAATGAAGAGAAGTAGGAGACAGAACAAGCTCAGCTGATGTCAGGCACCTCAGTAAACTGACAAACAATATGCCCTGGACTTCTAAATCTAATTGACAGACTTCCTAGGAAAGCAAAGTATCAAGGAATTGGTATCCGGAGTCTTAAAATAATATTCCTTTCCCTGCCATAGCTGAACTCTGTGAGAATCTGTTTGCTACCAGACCTCCTGGGAACAGGCTTCTATACTAAAACTACTCCAGCTTCAAGAGGAACTAATCTTTTGTAAGGGCAATATATAACATTATCTGTGTGGCCACTCTCAAATTCAGTTGGTTCCAAAGCAGGTGATCCTAGTGCAACAGCTATGGAAATTTAAGCTCCCACAACAAGCCTACCTACAGCTAACGCAGCCGCAATGCAGTCACCAGGGCCTGATTCTCCAGCATGTTATCCTTTGCAGCATCCCATATCCCAGAGTCAACTGCCTGAATCAAATCCTAATGGCCAACATTTGCAACATTACATTTAGGGTTAATGATTCCAAAAACAAGGCTGTATGTTCCCACCAGAAGATCCCTTGGCAGAGCAGATCAGAGGCGGTAGGCAGAATGCTCAACACAGCCACTGGAGAATCCCATTTCCCACCAGGTAGATTTGTTCTGCAGTCACCCAGAGCCAACGCATGGATTTGAAGAGGCCACATGTTGTGGCTTGTAATACAGCATCACTGACTTACGCAAGCATTTTTGGGTACTTTTTAAATTTCAAATGTTGACTTGCCAACAAGCCACTGGGAAATGTGTCTCATTTCCCATGGAGAAAGTTATTGCCCCAACAAAGCAAAACTAAGTACAAGTGAGACTCATTAGAACAAAGGAAGAGTTTCTCTGTGTGGAAGGCAAAACTTCCAGAGAATACAGAGGAGCCCATTTGTGTCTCTGGAAGAAGCTGGTGAGCTGTGAAATATCAAGGGAAGGAGCACCAATATCCTCCTCTTCAACACTGGCCCTTACACCTACACAAACCTCGCTGCCTTTTGCCCCATGTGCAAATTAGGTTTTTGATCTCACCTCTTCTGTTGCAGAGGTATGGCAATAGCTGTATATATTTTAAAAAACAATGGAGATACTGAACAAAGTAAACCCCAAATCAAGCTACTGAATTCACATAATTGATATTAGGTAGTCTTTTTCCCCTCTAGTTTTAAGAAGAAATTCAGCCTAGAGCTGAAAAACACTGGCAGATTAAGATGTTTCTGAAATTGCATATTCCAGCAAAGTATTTCCATTAAAAAAAAAAAAAAGCAGCTTAAAAACCCCCATGCCATTGCTAGTACAGCGGGGGTGTCCTGTGGTGAATTTCAGTTCTTTCAATTCTTCTTGTCCGTTAAAATTGATTCCTTAGGAAAAAAAACAGCATACAAACCAAAGTGCTCTCACAGAAACAAGGAAGTTTTCAAAGATGATGAGTCTCAGTAGGACAGAAGAGCACACCTTACTGTAAAATGACCAAAATGGCTAGTTGTTATAACATTAATTATCTCAGATGCTACAATCACCTCCCTGGGTCCCTATATTGATTTATAAGCTTCCAGCCTTAATTTCTGTAGGACGAATCTTGACTCCCTGTGTAAATGAAGATGAGACCTTTGCTGAGATACATATAGAGCTCACTGCGTCTTTAAAGACTAGAAAACCCTGTGAGCTGGCGCAGGATAGGATGTATACAGACCTCCTTGCTCACAGGCTCAGTTCCTTCCTCTTTTTGTTATTCTGAAAGTCCCTATCATTAATCGAAAAGCTATACCTATGTAACAGGATGCCAGGACCCATCGCTCGGGAGGCAGTCAGAGTCCAGCATGTCTGGATGATACCTTTGGATGTTATTTACATCCCACAAGCTCTTGCAAGTCGTTCTGGAAAGAAATTTTCATTGCGTTGACTTTTTTGCCCTGTTTTGTAAGGCACTTGAACCTTTCTGCCTCTCCACAAGGCAGCACAGGTTGCATCTCTACTCTCAGACGTGCTAATTGAGCAAGTACAAAAAGGAGAAATCTCCCCACTCAAAGGAGATATTGGTGGATCTTGGCAAGCTGCTGGCATTCAAGAGCCAGGACAGTATGTGCTGGCAGTGAGTAGATATTCTCCACAGAAATTGTTTAATTTAGTCCATGGTTATGGTTAAAATTTATGGAAAGAAACAGGGCAACTGATTCTGCACGCTACATTTACAACCTGTAAATGAAATCGGAAATTCCAGGAAGCGTTTTTATTTCTGCTCTAACCTTAGAGTCTTGATGAGGACACCTAAAAAGCCCCTACAAGTAAAGGCTCCTCTCTATCCTCAAAAATGACCTAAGAATTTTAAAAAGCAAAAGGAAAAAAAAGCACCCCCAGCAGACTCAGACCTCATCAAAAGACCTGGAAACTGTACAGCCTAAACTTCCTCATTTTCTTCTTCAAAGAAAAATCTTCATAATGCAGCAACAAATTCTAGATGAGAGCATGATGGCCCCGAACCACTAGGAAAATTCAACATCCAAGCAATGCTATGTTTTTCTAATAGCATATTTCCTCTTTTTGGAATTTCCGTTGATTTCAAACTACGTCAAGGAATGGTATAAAGAGGAAGACATTTTTCTGTAACAAAATATAGAAGAAGTGTTGATGTTTCACTTGAAATTTCCATTCCAGAGGAAGAAGAGAATGGAAACTTTAAATTTAAATAAAAACATTTTGTGCAAATATAAAATGTTTACGTCATTCAGAAATTAAATATTTTGGTTAGTTCTGTTCCCAACCCAATACAAATCCCAGTGTCCACAAATCAGTGTTTGAGGCTCCCTGCAGCCTGGATCCGAACTCTTCCAGTGCCTGGAGGGCCCTGGGATCTCATTTCAACCCTTCCTCTGAAGAGTGAAGTGCATCCATTGCAGAGAAATCAAAACATGCTCCTGCACATGTGGTCCCCTGTGCCTATGGCTCTAAGTGACCTGTGGTGACTTCAGACAAAATTTTGGGAAGGTCAGTGTCTTGCCCTCTGAGCTTCCTCTTTGGTTCATTCTGCTGTCCTATATTTAGTGAAACGTATTTGCAAAGTTGTCCTTCCATATGATCTGTTTACACTGAAATTCATCCTCTCAAAGACCTTTCAGGAAATCTCTTTCTTGTCCCTTCAGGCGCTCAGACAGGCTTAGACGTCACTGTGACCCAGCTCCAGAGACACACAGGGTTAGGGACAGTGGGCTTTTTGAAGGATGGAGATGGCCAAACCTTTACTGCACCCACTTCTCCCTGCCCTGTGCCTTTTGTTTCCCAAAGTCCATAGAAAAACCTTCCACTGCTGAACACACAAGCTCTGCTTGTCACAGCTGCAGCAGCTCACTGGCTTATTACCCCCTTCTGCTATTGATTCTTCCATGCTCAACCACCCTCTCAGAAAACTGGCCATCCTGCTCCTTTGTGCTCCCGCCTGGGCTGATGAGCAGACGGTACCCGGGTGACATGCGGAGCCCAGACGCTGCGGCTCTTCTGAGTCCTGCAGGGAATGGGAATTGGTAGAAGGATTTTGAGAAACTCTTCTGAGTGGGACATGGGGAAGGGGCAAATGCTTTCAGCAAGACCCACAGCATTAGTCAATTAACAAGCTTTTCATAGCCTAACTGTATGAAAAGCTCCATGCGGGGGAAGGGAACACGATAACACTCTCCCCACCCTCTCCTGAGAACTTCATTCACTTCCTCCTATATTGCACTGATCGATAGAAAGTCTCCTATAAATATAATTAAGCAGATGAATGACATCCCAAGTTAAACCACTCTTCTAAAACAGCATCTGTGTTTCCTAGGAAAGACTGTAAGCCCAGCTTCCAAAATATTTCACCACCTCTTACTGAAAAAGAACACCTAAAATAATCTACAATTTGGTTTATTTCTTTTCCTCTGTGCTCGGCTCCTTCTCACAATACAAAAACCAGTCTCTGGCCTGTAGCTCACTCCCTAATGGTTCCCAAAGCCATTCCCCTGCTGGAAGCAACACAGTGAACCACCCAGGCAAAGCCAAGATTTTGTAAGGTTTTAAGCAACAAGCAAGCAGCCAAAGCCTTCCCCTCGCCAATCCCTTGTTTAATCCACTTCATGAGGTCAGTGACGGAAGTGATCAGACAGCAATGGCCAGGACTCACAGTCTTCCTGACTTTTCAGGCCACCGCTCTGCTTATGAGTGCTGGAATGGCATTTTCAGGTGCTGTTTAGACACACACACATGAACTTTGCTTGGGTTCAGTCTAGTTCATACATGAGATCACTGGAAGAAATCAAGAACCAGTTCCAGGAAAAACTCCCAACGTTACCCGCCTCTCAAGTCTCCCGCTGCGCAGGGATGCAGATGCAGAGCCCTGAGCCAGCTGAAGGGAAGCGCCAGGCACAGAGCCCCAGACGGCATTTAGGCTGGATGAATCCGTGCCCAGCTAGTTAGCACTGTATTTCAACTCTGAAATTAAGTGCACTTCTGAAAGCTCAAGTGCTCCTCTGAGACATCACGGCTGTGCGGGCAGGTCCTGCTGTGCCTGCTCTGGAGCAGGCAGCACTGGTGCCATTCCCCTGCCTGCTGTGCCCTGCATGGTCCAGGTGTGGAGCATCCACAGCGCTGAAACACACAGGATGGTACAGCCCCCACCTGAAGGAGCATGTCTGCTCTCTGCAGCTCCCCAGTTGAATCATGGACTAAAAGACAAGCTGGTGAGCCACAGAAGATGAGAAAAGAAATAAGCTTATGTAACTGAGGTGCTCAGCTGAGATTTTTTGTGTGTGTGCTGATAAAGTCTGCTGGTGTAAGGAGAACCTTCAACAACTTTACTGTACTGTTATTGTTAAAATGAATTGTAGTATAAAACTCTGTAGAAAACTCAATAAAACACTCATTTTCCTTGAGGAAGCCTGATTACAAGTGCAATGTGTTCCCAGAGTCTGTGCTAACTACAGAATGACTTTTTTTTTTTTTCGTCTTGCAAAGTCCAGCTATTTGATCTTTTCTGTTTTGGCAAATGTTTTCTCTTCTGTGCTCAAAGCATACACTAGGAAGCTATTCCACTTTAATTAAAAAGAACCTAGGCATCAGTTGAAGGGCTCAAATACTTTTATTTATCTGCTTCATTACAACAACCTGGGGGAAGACTGAGCAGTACTTAAACTCTGGGCTGGAGGGTGGTGATGGGGTTATTGCAATAAGACACCAGCAGCTCAGAGTATTTTATCTGCAAAGACCCCTGACAATTTTCACCTCTTGTTGTTGCATTTGGAGACCAGGGACAGGAGGTGTAAATCCTAGGACAGCTATCTAGCTAGCTGTGTCAGGAACAGGCACATTTTGAGGAGATACAAGTCTGGAGGCTGGTGAGCGTAGGAGGAGTGAGGTGTCACTTGCCCACAGCAGATCACAGTGCGAAACCCGGGGGGATGCTGCTCATTTAACAATCCCCCAGAAGGCAAGCCTGGCCCAGGACAGCATCTAATGAGCTGATGATTTGGTGTGAGACCCTCTGGCTCAGAGCTGAAGGCAGGCACCGTCACTGGAAGGGACTATATAAACGATCCAGGGAGGTTGTCGTTATTAAATATTCCATGAATTACCAAATGATCCTGCAGTTGTTTCCATGTGAAGCAACTGCAGGAGCCAAGAACTGAATTCTTCCCCAGGGTGTCTGGTTCAGCTTTGTGTCACAAACAAGTCTGCAGGTACACTGTGTTGTCATGACTATGTTCCCCTCTTCGGAGCAGTGAAAGACAACCACCATGTCAAACGTTTCAGGACATTCTGAATAAAACACCAGTGAGCGGTAAAGCAGTCGAGTGCCTGAGTTCTGCTGGGATAAGTTTGAGTTTTCACATGAGTCTTTTGGGATCTCACAAACTTGCCTCAAAGTCCTGGATTTTCAGAAAGTTTAGGGTTTATAGAGTCACTAATGGTTTGTACAAGTCACTGCTGGATTTGTGATCTCTGGGCAATTTAGCTGTTGCTACAGGGGAATGACATCTCACACCAACCATTAGTCAAGGCAAAAGATTTTCCTGCCTGGCCAGGTATCTCCATGGCTCGGCAGGGTAACAAGCCCCATTCCCACGGACCCCACTCCAGCATCCATGGGGCAAACCAGTGAGGAATAGCCTGGGCAGCTAATGGCCTCAGTGCTGCTCTCCTCCCCTCTGTAGTCAGCATTACTGCAGAAACAAAGGAAACAAAAAGCAGAGATTGCAAACAAGGGGGCCAGCTGCTTTTGATGCAGGTTTTCTCATTGCAACAGGGAAGATCATGAAAAGCAGCGTGAATGGTTTGCAATCATCATAAATGCTAGAACTAGAAATACCCCATTTTTATGCTGCCAATTTGAGTGACTTCATGTAAGATTATGATCACTTCAGACTTTCTCTTCCTCCTCTCCCTGACAAGTTATAATTCACCTCAGAAACAATATAATCCAAGACATTGTCTCTTCCTCATCCACCCCTAGGTCCTCAAGATTTGTCTCCAGAATGAAGGCTGTAAATCTTTGTACAGGATGGCAGGAGATCTTTGAGCATCTGAGTTATTATGCAAATGCAGCATCAATGGTGCTTTTAACTGCAAGTTGATTGGGATGGCAAATGAAACACCAGTGATTTACAGGTTTGAGTGCTTCCTACAAACAGGAATTAATGCTATTCACTGATCTTGAACCCCAAGCAGGATCCCTGAACCGTTCTGAATGCTGAGATAGCACACATCTGGGCTGGACCTGAGAGGCTGCATTTCATCCCACTGCGCTGCCCATTTATTTACCTTTTTCTCAGAATAAGAAGAAAATCACAATGGTCCAGTTTCCAACACTGAGTATTACTCCCTAGCCCTGTTCCACATACAGCCCATTTCTTAGGAGAAGAGCTAATTTAATTGCTACAAAGTCCAAACACAAAACGGATCCCTTGTGCCCCCGCAGCATGACATAGACCAAGATGTGGCAGGCAGTGCTTGTGCTGGGCTAGAGGGATCCAGGAAAGATGTGCTCACCCGACACAAAGGCTACCTTCTCCTTCAGAATAGGGAGGACATCAGCAGCTTTTAAGCCATCGTTTCGAAAAGAACCTGCAAAACAGAGCAAAACAGGAAAGCCACATTAGAAAAGAGCATGTCCTTCCTCCCAGCTTCACAGACACTCCGTGTTTCTCAAAATCAGACTGGAGAAAGTCTATAAATCACATAACAGCACCAAGAGCCAGGCCCTAATGGCCGATACTCAAATAGCATAAGCATTGAGATGTGTTTGAAAAAAGAAAATATAGAGAATCAACTCATCACTTTATTCTTCAGGACTTTTGAAAAGCTAAATGATTTCCCATCAAGAAAACAGCTTTATCCCCACTGCCTTTTTCACAGACCGTAGTATTGAGACTGAGAGATGCCCAGGTTGCACACTGAGCCAGGAGCCCTCTGCCTTCACTTTCTGAACACAGTCCAGGCAAATCTGCAGTGAACGTTACAGCATGTACACATCCATTTAGCATCACCCCTTGAGATAGATTTGCAGAGGGACTGAGTTAAAAAAGGTTTTTCTCTTTCCTTTCTTTCCGCTCTACACAGCACAGCTGGAGATGGAACTGCTCAAGGTGGGAACTCCACTTACACTTCTTACAAGCCAGCCAAAGTTTCCCCTGGGTAACGAATGGTTTGAAGCCATGGCACATCCTCATGTAATCCATGTTGTTTGATTACGTGTTAAATATACCTGCACAGGCCATTTGCCTTCCTTGCAGTGCCAAATTATTCCATATCTCCCGAAAGTTCACCAAAGAAATTCCAGATTTTCGCTCTTCTGGAAGCGTTAGGCAAAAAAATTGCCAATGGTTTCAGCCACCACCAACATTCCTTTGTTTTTCAAAAGACCAGCGGTGATGGATCAGCCCACGGCAAGCCAGACACTGTTATTCCATCAGCACTATTACAAAACAAAAGGTGGGTTTGAAGGACATCTTTGCAGTAGCTCTGAAAAATAACTCATCCATCAGCGGGTAGTGAATATCCATCACGACAAGCGAGCCTCAATATGGCTTTAAATCTATTCCAGCTCACCAAAGAGTACAACGTATTTGAAACTCTGTATTTTTACTTTCACAGACAGGCAGCAACAACCGTTCTTCTGAGATGGTACCAGGGCAAGAGAGTCTTCTCACTAAGCAGCTTTACTGACTGGCTGCTAACAGGGCAACCTCACTCCAGCCGTAACACCTTCCTTGCTGAACACAGCAGATGACACCTGACCACTTGGGTCTGAAAGTGGAAAGGGGGATGAAAGCCCCCCCCCAATCATCTGTTTTGTCATCTATTTCTTGTATCGTGCAGCCTGCAATGGTACAGTGGTTTGATCCATGCAGACATATGGAACAGACAAGATGAGGACCATAACAGCCATTTTCACCTCCAGCTGGACCTGAGTTTTATTATTATTATTATTATTATGGTTGAGTTATGGTCAATGGCAAGTGAGGTAGCATTTGCCATTCACAGTCAACTTGTGCAACAAGACTGTTTTGTACATGCAAATATGTCCTTCACTAGTGACCAATGGCTACAACGACCTCTCCATGTCCCATGTGCTCTCAGGTGCCACCTCCATGGCACTCAGCTCCAGAAGATAAGCAAGCTCACCAACTGTGCCTATACTTGCGAAAAGCATCATGTAAAAGAGTGAAGTAATTCAGAGCAAGGCCAAGATCAATGTAACTGCAATTTGAGCAGGCACTGGAGCACGGTCCTGAGAGATCCCTGAAGAGCACTTTCTGTTAGTAAAGTGTTTTGGGACCAGGGAAACTAATCCTGGTTGTTGAACTCTTTCTGTGCTCAGGTAAGCAGGACTTTGTACATTCTATGTTAAACATACGAGACTTTGCTATTAACTTATCCTCTTAAAAAGAATAACTTCCCAGATCCCAGGCTGTGGCTAGCTCTCACATCAAAGGCAGGAACTGTTCAGCCACAGGCAACATTTGGAATTTAAGCAGCTTTGTATATAAGCATCTCATCCATGAAGCAAATGAGAACAACCAGCGTGCTAGACACATCATGATGGCTTGAAGACACTGAGGCAGAGTACTGTGCCAAATTTCTCCAGCTGCAAGTTCAGCACTATCAGTGTAAGTTGAGTTTTGGCCAATATTTGTTAAATTTGTCAAGGAAACAGCAACGTCTATTCTCAGGCACTTAACTGTGAACTAGATGTTATACAACTGAAGTCTTGGTGAATATTACCAAAAAATGTCAGTGGGTACAGTATTTGTACATGAAAAACACACAATAAGGACTTCCTAGCAAAAGCCCACCATACTGAGGGCTGAAGGGCAATTTCAAACACTCTCCTACCAAGAAAGGACTGCATCTCACAGAGACCAGAAGAAAAATGTATGACTTTTAAAGATGGTCACCTCCTGAGCTGCAGCAGGGCAGGCTGCAGGCAAGGGGTTCACTGCTCATGACTCTGATGTCCTGCCTGTGCACAAGAGAGCCAAGACAAGGCATGAATGGGGCAGCGTTGCCAGCAGCATTTTTCACCTTTCTCAGTATTCCCCAGAACAGGTCAGTCATGCTCCAAAATAATGAAAGAACAGGAAAACTCTGAGCCCATCCTATAGCCAGGGAAACAATGAAAGCTCCCATGAGCTGCAAAACTTCCCTCAGGATGAGGGAGGAAACTCCGGAAGGTAGATCAGTGCCTAAAGCCTTGCCCCCACTCTGGGTGACGTACATGCTCACCCAGGCGGCAGCTCATGACCCGCAGATGAGGTTGTGGCCACTGCTTTCAGAGGTCACTCCAGCTCCTGACAAAATCCTCACTTTAGCAGCTACATCTCCGAGCAGGCTGTCAGGTTTTCCAGTAAGGGCTGGGGGAAGGGACGCGTAAATGGGAAAACCAACGGCTGTAATAATGGCTCCAAAAGGAACAGCAAATCTGTCTCCAGGAGGGCCCAGAGCAGCAATGCTGCATTCCCCAGTTCATAAGTTATTATAAGCATACCCTAATAATGCTCATTTTCATCCTATCCCCCAGCTGTTTCTAATACATTTGTTTTGTTTGTTTGCATGCTGGATCCAAGGCCATGTCTGTATAGAACAGTCTCATTTTTGCCGCAGAGCCCTGGCTATACAGTCATTTAGCCAGTTCATTTCTAGATGATGATGAAGGCTGTATTTTGTATCCTGCCCTACACCTCTCTCCTACCCCCGTAAGACCCAAGCCCTTCTGCAGCAGAAGGACAGACAGATGAAGGAATGGCAGGCTGAACACTGAACCATCCTGCCCATTGTCCATGCACTGGTTTGCTGCTTCACCACCATCAAAAGCACGGGACTACACGACAGTGCCCCTCTTGCCCTTCTACCTGCAAGCCTCACCATGGTCTGCGAAGAAGCTTAAGCATTGCAATTGCCTCTCTATCAAAAGAGAGGTGCAGAGAGGACGGTGCAATGTCCCAGGCACCCTGCAGCCCCTCACATCTTTATCACATCCTGGCTGGGTGTGCTACCCAGTGATATGTGACCATCCACAAACTTTTATTACTCTAGTGACACGAGAAGAGAAGAAAACACACCACGCCTGAAGGAGCTGTTGGCAGAATCATGTATTCTTGTGAGCCTGGAAGCACTGAAATATTAATATCGGCATGGCTGATTCATGTTTCAGGGCAGAGCAGCATCACACACGCACAGCCCATCTCTTAGCAGGAATTCCCTGAGTGGCAGAAGCAGCTCAGAGTTTTAGGTGAGATACTGTAATGAGAAGCCAGCTGGGTGAGACTGGAAGCTTAAGGCATGCTTCAACATAAAGTGCAGCAAATCTGAAACCAAGAAAATTCCTTTTTTCCTGCACAAATGCCTCAGTTGGCCTGGGGAACCCGCTACCGCAGGACACAGAGGTCAGCAGCTCAAGGGGCTTCCCAAGCGGGTTAGGGATCTGCAAACAACAAACATCTCCAGGGAAGCGTAAAGATTAATAAAACCAGCAATAGTTTTGGTAAGAATACAAGCCTACAGACTTTGGAGTGAAAGCCAAACTCTGATTCTTGGAGTGAAATATAAATTACCTCTGGAGAGAGCCCTGTGGGCTTTAGGATTTCTTTCTGTAAGCAGAGCACAGGGTCTCTGTTGGAGCACCATCTTGGGCTAGATGGATGCATGGTCTGCTCCAGAGTGGCTTTTCCTAGAAAAACTTCAGTTCTAATCTGAAAAATGCAGCTCTTGGCTTCAAATAGAGATCAGCTGCTGGAAATATGGAAATACTTTCTATACTTAAAAAAAAAGTATGCGTAGGCAAGAAGGCAGCCTCCTGTCAGAGCACTGCATGGGGCTTAATCACTTGGCTCCTGATGCCTTCAGCAGGAGTTGTTCATCCCAAGTCCCATGCAATGTTTCAGGAAAGGCAGCCCACATTCTCATAATTCTCAGAACAGATTTGACTATTTAAAAACTTTGGCATGAAGTTTCTTCAACCAAACAAAACTGAACTCCTTGGGCTAAACCCAACTCTTGAGGAACTCTATTGGAGTCCAGGGGGCAACAGCAGGATTAATCTGGTCCATATTGTTTCTTTCTTCTTCCCTCAGTAAAGGCCTCTCCTGTATTTCTCGTCCCCACTTACCCTGTTTTTTGGAGCAGTTATCTCTTAGGTTTATCATAGCCTATTTGCCTTCCTACATCTTTTTTTTTTCCCCCTCAAAGCCTCAGTAGATTTTATTTTTGTTTGCAGTATGGTAGCATCTTGGCTTTCGACAACATACAAACAGAAGGGACATCTGATGTGAGCAGAGAGAGGAAGAACAAACGAGGCTTTATTACTCCCACTGTAGCATTTGCAAACTGAGACACGGAGAGATTGACTTGTCCTGTGTCAGACAGAAAGTTTGTGCAGAGCTGAACCTTCATTTCCCCAATGCTTCCCTCATACAACCATCCCTTTGTTTTCTGGGAGAATATAATCCTCCTTTTTCTTCTCTTTACACTTCTTGCTTCCTCCTCCTGCCCTTCTCTCTCCATTATTCCTTTCTTTCTGCATTTCTGCCTCAAATATTTACATTTTGTGTGTGCTAAACCCTCTTTAACCCCTTCCTTCCTTTCTTGCACGCTACTGTCTGTCCCCCCAGGGCTGTGAGCATTCCTAGTTTGCTTTCTCTGATTTTCTGCGAGCCATGGAGAGGGGCTTAGCTGAGGGCTTTGCTGCTGGGATTTTGCTGGCTGAGGCTCATTGGTTCAGAGGCAGAGAGGCCACAGCACGGCCTGAGCATTTGGTTGAATAGAAGCAACATGTGCTCCAGACTAGTATTTTAGCACCATCTGGCAGAGACAAATGGGGCTGGACATTCTGCATCTGCCGATCACTCCTCTGCAGACAGCAGACACCTTCACTGATGCAAAGAAAGAGCATTTTAGTGCCCTGAGCCTCCCAGGAGCCTGCAACGCTCCCCTGCTGCCCTTCCCCACCGCAGGCAGCAGAATAGGTTTTGACAGGAATGACGGACAGACATAAGGATGGAAGGATTGAATCTGAAGGCAGCACCACCCAGAAAAAATACAAAATTCACCTATAAATATCATTATCAAGTGTTACTGAAGATTAACACAGAGAGATACACTTCACTAACAAAGGTTATTATTCTCCTTAATAACCAGTAAAAAGTAATACCAGCCTCACAGGAAGCATTTACAGTCCTGGGACTGTGGGTTGGAGCGCGGCAGGGACAGGGTGAAAGGCAGGTTGGACTAACACCGTAGCCCCGGGACAAGGATGGTGGCTGTCCGCCTCCACCCCAGCTTCACTTTCTCAAGCAAGAACTTCTCACTTGGTGCCCCCAACACGTCCACTCTTCCTAAAGGAACAAGTGCAGCAAACAGACTGTCTGCGTTCAGCACACCTTGAGCAGTAAGCGTAGCCATAGGATGCAACGCTTATCTGGGGAGACCAGCAAAAGGTAGCACGGACACTGAAGATATTTTCCGTGGAAACACAGCTGGCATTGGCTGTGTTTCTTAACCTGTGCAGACCAGGGACTACGACATTGCTCTGCAATGGAAATGTAAATAATTCCCAAGACCTTTGTAGGCTTGTGATGGTTTTTCCACTCTATAACTGAAGACCTACACAGCATCTAAGCTTGTGGTGGAAGTCTACTAATTTTTGCATGTGTAAGTGTATATAAACACAGGGTTATAGACATAAATGTATAGAAAGTGCCTAACAGGTACCTGATGGATGATCCAACCCTAAATCTGCTATGAATCTGATCTCTGATACTCCTACTAGTCATATACAGAGTAAATGTTTTTACACCACCAGATCTGGTGTGCAGACTGACACACAGACCCACACCATCGCCTCAAAATTTGCAAGAATTACAGACACCGAATAGATGGTCTGCACAGAAGACAAATCCCTTACAACACATGCCAAGCATTTAGCCCAGCAGACACAAAAGTTATACTCATTACATGGCTGCATTTATTCTAAAATTAAAAGACTAATTTTGGTTTCATATGTAATACTTGTGCTCACTCCAAGACTAATATTATTTTCTCTGTGTTTCCTTATTCTGTCCTTCTTTTTGTTACTCATACATCACTACTGCTCGCTGGGACATCCTCCTGGACACACCTATTGGGTGGCAACCCTACAGGCTCCCTTTGCTCCCAGGTTTCACCAGTGCTTGTCAGAGGTCCCACAGCTTTTCTGCCCCCTCTACAGTGACAGGTCAATCCCTCTGATTTCCCACTGCTTGAATCCCCACGACGGGAGAGCTCCTGCCAGCTTAGCATCTTTTCCTCCCCTGCCTGTGACACGGAGAGAGGCAGGGCTGGGCTTTGGGGGAGCTCGCTAATTGCTGAGATTGTTATTCCTTCCACGAGGTACTTGGCAGCATCGAGCCTCCCAGCACAGCCTTTGAATGTCCACACATTTAAACAGTAGCCTCAGTTTGAAAGCACGCCAAAGAACAGGCAAGGCTTCAAGAAAGATACAGCCGCTTGCAGCCAGCATGCAAATTCATTAGCCTCTGTGCACATGTGGTCTCTAATAAGCTGTGTTCAGCATCTGAAGCCCAAAACATCGCACCCTGTGCATCCTACCTAAGCCAACAGCCAGGCTTTGCCTTTTCATACATTTCACAAAACCATTCAAAGCATCAGGATAATGAATTAATGCACAACCTGCAGCAAAGCCTCTGCTTCATCTCCATCCATGAGGGATTTTCGTTTTAAACATACACTAATAGAGATGCTAAGAGAATGCAATGACTGTGAGTCAATCTTTTACACATTTCCTTTTTATTTTCATCAGGACTTTGGAATCAGGCTGAGATCTTTCAGTTCCTACCCTTAGAAAAATAATTAGATGTTATAGGTAGCCCTGTGGATAGCACATCTGACTGCTAGTCGAAAAGCTTGGCTCTATTTGTGGTTCTGTTCCTAAATTGCTTTGTGATCCTGAACAAGCTGTTTTAACTGTGCTAGATCTTGCTTTTCATCTCTACAGAACGGAAATAATGACTGCTCACATTAGTAAAGCACAGTCAAGTCCATGGACCTCAAAAGCACCTTACAAACACGAATTAATTTTGTCTCAAAAAACCTTTCCAAGGCAGGGAACTGTCACAGTGTACTCTTAAAGACAGGCAAAAAAAGAGGCACTGACAGCAGGAAAGACTTGCTCTGGTGATCACAGAAAGGACTTTTGGGGCAGAAAAGGGAGATGTTAAGAGAACTGGAAAAACTGGGTCAACTGACACAAAATCCTGTGTTTTAAGTGTGCAAGAGATGGGTGTGCTGTCCTAGAGATAAGCAAGCATATTCAGCACCTTGAGCTTTTAGTCATTAAGTATCTTGCTGTAGATTGTACTACACATCAGTGACCACCCAGATGCAAGAGTCTTTTATGGCGCTAATAAAGAGCTATGGGCCATTTGTAATCTGAAGTCACATTTTAAGCATGGTCATAGTTTCTACCTAAGCCTAATGTACATGAATATTTTCTTTTCATTTAACTCCCCTCTCAATTACAGTTGGATTCCTTATGGAAACATTCCTCAGAATTTTATAATCCTGTAAAAAGTTTAGAACTGCTGATAGATTTCTGCAGGAAAGATGCAAGTCCTCTGTGCAGTTGGAGATGTTGAGTACCCAGTGTCTCATCCTCTATGAAATTCTGTAGGTTAGGATAATTTGCTTTAACTGGTATTGGTTTAGTCAACAGGCTTTCTCCAAAAAGCTGCAGCAGGGCATCTGCCACCACCTGTCACATATCAGAGACATGCTTAGGGCTTCCCATCCATCTCTCAGAAAACCTACCTCTCAGATCCTGGAGGTCCCCAGCCGCCAGTAACTTCTCCAGGACAAAAAAATAAAATAAAATAAAATATCTAATTATGTACAACATTCATGAGGCACTTCGCTAAAACGCCAGCCTTACAAAGGAACCATATGCCAGTTCCTCAAGTGTGCTTTGCAAACATCTGCCTCTCAGGGGGATTTCACGCCAGACAGTAAGAAAGCAACTTTAATTAGAGGCCAATTGAGATCCTTGTTCCAAGGCCTGTAGCTTCCTTAAAAAAAAAAATCCCAGCCCAGCAAAGCAATTGCATTTGCCCCCATGTTTAAAAACAATCTGTACATCTTCTCTTTCACTGCAGACTTCTCTTCAGTTTTTCTGAGAGGGTTCAACGTGCCCCGTCCAAACAGACACACAGACTGACAAGGCTCCCATTGCTTTCAGAGAGATCCCTGCCCAGGAAGAAGGTTGTGTCTGGTGTTGTGTCAGAGTGGGGTTTAAATGAGTCATTTTTGATTGTGGTTCATCCAACATTCACAAACTAACACTTCACAATTAATTGGGCTTACATGTCCCTCTGTCTCGTCTCGCCTCAAATCCCACCTGATCAGATATACTTCTTCCTTTCCTCATTCCCTTTGTTCCCTCTTTCTTTCTGCCAGGGCTTATGATTTCATCTTGTAGCTATTGTGTCATCCTGTGAAAATGGTTTAAAAAAACCCCAACCAACAACCCCCCAAAAACCCAAACCCAAAATAACCCCCCCCCCCAAAAAAAAAACCCAAATAACCCACAACCTGCAACTCAAAGGCAAGTTTTCCTTTCCTGTGCATTAATTTCCTGGTTAGGGATAAAACAAGATCCATGTCCTGAGCTCTTGAAAGGGGGCAGGCAAGTAGCGATGTGGGTACATGGGAGAGCAGCCAAAGCCCTGGCAGGATCACAGAGGCTGTCCCCACCCCTGAGTGGGACACAGCTCATCCAGACCAGGTGGTCACAGGTTTCTGCATGATGCACGTTCTGACAAAACCAGCAGGAAAGGCAGAAGAAAGCACACCAGCTCGTGTCAGGTGCAGCACATCCCCAAGGGCACAGGGAAGGCTTTCCGCACCCTCACCTGGGGAGCAGGACCTCCCTTCACACTCCACTCTTCTGGCCTTATTTCAGTTTCCCAGGGTCTACACCTCTTACAAACCAGTTTAAAAACAACCCAGCTCACCAACAGGGAGTGTCCATAACCCATTTGCAGCTGAGTTCAGATTGCCCAGGCCTCCCTAACGAAGCACTGAACTGTAAAGTCACAGCAGCTCCTCCGAGGGTCTCGCAAGGAAACACTCTGGGTGTAACAGCAATCAGTTTAACTTCCCCAACAACATCCTAAATCTAAACAAAACCGGGGCAAACATTTTACATACATCAGCAGGAGGGGGAAGGCAAGACACTTACAGGACTAAATAATTTATCTGCCTCTCTTATGGATGCTGACATTTTTGACACACATTAAACATTAATGAAAATCATTTTATGGATGGCTGAGTCATGCCAGTCAATGCATAATCTCCTGCCTCTCCACCTGCCTCTTTCACCCTCATCTGGCTCCTATCTCGGAGCACGGCCACTTGTAACTCTGCCCCCGAAAGAGGTTGGG
Source organism: Pampusana beccarii (assembly GCA_013399365.1). Taxonomy (NCBI): domain Eukaryota; kingdom Metazoa; phylum Chordata; class Aves; order Columbiformes; family Columbidae; genus Pampusana; species Pampusana beccarii. Next base: position 846,298 of record VWYH01001394.1, read on the forward strand.
CTCCCCCAGATGCCAAAGGGCAGAGCAAAAGCACTGAGGGGGCTGCATAGAGCTCAGCAAACATATGGGCAAGAACTGAGCCCACCGAGTCCTAACCCCGCTGCTGTTAAATTCGCAAACCTGCTGTTTTGTTAATTAGCTAACACGAGATGCTGTGAACCATTTTGGAAAGAAAATTACCTCCCTGATTTCTGAAAGCTTCCTAGCCACATTTTTTTAAACTTACTATTTTTTCCTCCTCTCAATATATAAATGCCAATTAAATTACTGCCTGCCTCTGTTTGATGTTAGCCTGCTCATACTTTGAGCTCCCCTCGTAATGCCAGTACGGCCCCTTATGCACAAATCTCTTTAGCACACTAGTATAAATGTTTATAGCCCTAAGACCTACTGCTGTAAGAAGCTTGACATTTTCTGAGGTAAAAACGTGCAATGTTATTGTAATGTTGAATAGAAAAGGATCACCAATGGGTTGAAAATGCAGCTTTCCTTTAGTTTGTTCCAGCAAAAGACACATATAAAGAGATGACTGGGATTAAAGCTTTTCTAGATGTCTGGACCTCTTCCTGGGCAAGCAGTCCTTAAATTTACTGAAATGGTACTCACCAGGAGGTAGAGTTACACAAAGCCATTGGGCAGCCTTCAAAGATAGAGGATACACATTTAATTGCATCTCACATATCCCATTAGACTTGGAGACTGGACGCCAGAGTTACCAGAAATAATGTCCTTCAGCCCAAACATACTTTTCTGTATGGAAGGAGCGAAAATATATCTAACAAGATTATCGCCTAAACTCAGTAAATTGGCTTCTTTTCACTAAGGGGGAGCTCAGAGCTGCACAAATAACTGGCTACAGGTTAATGAGATCTGACCGATCTCCAGAGGGTACAAGCTCCTGCTCTATAGATCCCGACAGCTGGAGTCAAATGACCATCCAACGCATCCCTAAAACACAGGGAAATAGTTGGGGCACCTCTTTTCAGCCCACTGTCAGCTTGCAAATGCAACAGCCCCAGACCTGACATTGTTTCCTTTTTTTTTCTTTTTTTTTTAAACAGGGGTAACAGAGAGAACTGTCACATGCAAAGTGTCAGTAATAGTCCACAAAATTCATTAGAAAGGCCTCCTAAAGATAGTGAAACTATACATTGATCAGAGACACCTATTGCAGCCTGAGGTTTCTTACCAGGATATTGCTACAGGCAACTGTCGAGCCTTGTTTAATACTGAGGAATGGACTCCAATCTAAAGCCAGCTAAGTCAAAAAAGGATATTTATTACCTTCAGTAAATTAGAGGTGAGGAGGAAACACAGCTCCTCCTTTCTCCCACATCTCCTACCGCAGGTGATATTTCAGACCAGTTTTAATAACCCGTTTTTATGTTTTTCCCCAGCCAGGAATACTTCCCGCATACACATCTCATCCAAGGCATCCCTGCTCTCCAACACAAACATGCATCCACATGCACCTTGTCACATTTTGGCTCCAGATTATTTGCTGATAAAAGGCCAGACCTTGTCCATGTTTCCAGCCTACAACTTGGCCCGGGGTTACCATGACCTTTTCCTACAAACTCTAGCTCTGCTGCTGGAATGACTTGTCCATTATGTTAGTTGTTCAATAACTCTTAGACACTACCAAGCTAATATGGCTTTGAATAAATGACAAATCACAGTCAGAAGTCAATGAAACATTAGGAGTGGTGACAAAACAAAAATGGCAAGTTCACTGTACAAAGGAAAAGAAAGAAATGTGCTGATATATTTTTTCCTGCTTCTCAAGTAAAGGCAGAATGCAAGACGGTCTGGAGAGAATAAATTCATCATGCTTTGGCTTTGTTATTGTAATAATTAATTTATATTAGCAGGTGCACATTAAGAAGATGTGTTTCCACCCCTCTGCCACCACCAGCTGGCACAACATGCATGTCAGTCACGGGAAATAGTAGCTGTGCTGATGCCCCTCACCATCCATCTTGTCTGCATCCCACCCTGCCTACAGCTTTGTTGTGGGGTCCAGTCAGCATCGCTGGTACAGGGCTGCACAAACACACCATGGAGAGCAGCTTCTACCCAAAAGTACCTAAAGTGGCCAGAGCCAGCTATGGTTGGTGACATCCAAACATGTAATGGCATCTCCCATATTTCATGGCAGCTAGCTGACAGAGCGCAGATGTCATGGCCAGGGATTTTAGGCAGGACATTTACAGTAACCTTCTATAAACCTGACATTTTTAAACGTGCACTAGAAAAGCAGGTAGGACTTCCCAGCCAGAACTCTTGTTCCTGAGGAACATATCACGGAAATGTTCATGAGTCCACAGATCTCTGTTTTATACATCATCAGGTGGATTCCACCACAGGATTTGGCCCAGTGCCCACCTTCAGGGTTCAGGGATATTACATGGGACTGTGAGGGCCAGAAAAATATCCTCTTGCCAATGCCTACTTAAATTTTGTGATCTGATAAAAATGCAGCCTGTGGAAATTCGTCTACCCTCTCTACCTCTTGCCTGGAAAGCTCTATCAAATGTTGCACTATCTATTTATAGCAAGGTGTACATTAACTCTAGAAAAACAATATACATGGCACTGACTACTAATGAAAGCTGCAGGATAAAGCAATAATGACATGCTTGTGAATAAAAAAATGCATACTGAAATATTATGGAAATAAAGTTACCATGCAGGAGAGGTACAAAATTCAGTTTTTCCAAGCGGTATGCTGGCTTAAATGATATAGACAAACAAGCTTTTCATGGCCATGAGATGCTGCTTTGGAAATGTTTTGTGAACTCACACACAGAGAGAAAAAACAAAGAGATAGTCTCTTCTTCCCCTGCACTGAAGAGTCACAGTAATAAGCACACTGTCTGCTATAAGAATACTGACAATTAAGGATGTGTCACCCTGAGCAGTATCTCTGTCTGCACGTATCTGATCTGCCCATTACCACCGTCCTCAGCCACCACGACACAACTGTGCACAGAAGTCCTACATTATGAGAATAAATATCCATTGAAGCCAAAACGGCAAGTCAGCTGAGCACATAAATTGTCCAGATTCTACCCGAGGACAAGAATAATTATCTTTCCAAATCCACTTTAAAATCCTCACTAAAGGATACTTTCTGAAGAGGTCAAGCCCTGATGATAGCTAATACTTTCAAATGAATCTTTGTTATTGCCCAAATACAAAGAGCTATTTTAACGCATCATGACAGAAGAATGCTTCCTCCAGGAGTGAGCTTGCCCCCATTTGTATAGATCACTTAAGTGTTTGGCAAGTCATATGACTTTGTGGCTTTGAAAGGTTGCACTTTGATGTCCAACAGACAGATGTCAGCATAAAAAGGTTGGAGGGGGGAAAAAAAGTCCAGGCTCTGCGCAGCCAGCACTAATTGCCAAACAGCAGTGAGTTTGTGTGTGTGCAGCCCAAATAAGCGATAGCAACCGAGCTACCTCCTCCAACCTTTGCTGTTTAGCTGTAGTGTAGCTACAAAAGTGCCAGTAAGGTGAAGTGCCCTAAGTCATCGCTACCTGCTCAGCAACGTGGCTGTTAACCACTTACGCTACCACCGCTGCCAAAAAATAGCTACCCAGCAATACAGAGTACTTGAAGCTGTAACACCAGTTAGTCCCTTGGGTGCCAATTGTTTGAGGAATAGTATGTTGTAGCTTATGCTACCACTGGCTCTGCTGTTCCAGGGACAAACAGAAGGCTTCTGTCATCAGTGTTTTCAATCCAGGCCTTTTCACAAGCGCTGCTATTCAATTATAATGATTGTTTTGTTAAGTGTGGTTCTACTCAAAAAACTGACTCCATAAAAATAGGATCATGGAGTTCATGTTTATTGCATCTCAATGATTTCCAGATCAAACACAGTCAGTTTACAAGTAAAAAGGATGTTTGGTTTGTTTTTCCAACTACCAGGTCTACAAACTCATGCTGGGATCTAGAAGTTAAGTTGTCATCTTTTTGGCTTGTACGACTGCAAAAGGAATGAAAAAGAATTCTGCTCGCCCACTCCCAGAATGGCTGCGTATTTCCAGCTTCAACAGAGATAATAAGGAATAAAAACGAGGACAACATTTTCAAACCCACTTATCTAATTCTGTGCTTCAGGGCTCTGGAAAGGTAATCTGATTTTAAAAGCTACTCCAAGGGCAACTTGAAGTGACAAAACTTAAGTACCGGTTTAAATCTTATTGCATATTTAGGTACCTAAATAGTATGTACCTAACTTTAGGCACCCATTTTTCAAAACTATTCCCCTTAATTTAACCAGCAAATTAATCAGATTTGCATGTGATTACACATAGATAGCAGATCATTTAAGTAGGAAGGTGCTATTTATATAGACACTTGTCGGAGCAGAATTGCACGTTAAACTGAAATTTATGAGTTCGCAAGCTGAGTCTGTATGAACTATTTGACAGCTGCAAATTATTGCATTACAGACACTGCCAACTTGCTTACAGAGACACACGTGTGTACATGCAATTTAACCATTCCCCAGCTGTCTGTCTGCACAAGCCCAGTGTTGCAGGGGTTAGCAGGTTTCCCGCCTGGCAACTCCTACAGGTTGTAATCAGGTACCTGACCTCACTATCATGCACATGAGAGAAAGAAGTGGTTCTAGGGGCAGAGGAACTCCTGAAATGTGGTTTGCTATAGATTAGCTTCCTACCATGTTGACAGACAGATTCTCCAACTGTCGTGCTCCCTACAGCAAAACCTCCACTTTTCAGCCATGCCTTTGCTTCTCCCCATTTTATACCCCCAATATGTCCAGGCCCTTTACTTCCAGGCTCCTGTGCCAACTGGTTTTGGATGCTACTGGTCAAAAAAATACCGTATCCCTAATGCTGCTCTGTAGCTCCCAGTACAATGATTGCTTTGAGTCTTGCAAAGATTTGAAGGAGTCTTAGCTAACAGCTGTATGTGAAACATGGATTTATTGAGGGTAAACAGAGGAAACCTGTTAACCTGTTGTCAAGAAGCGTTTCCCCAAGACCCATAGTACAGCCACATTTATGCTGACCACCCTATCCACATTCAGGCTTTGCCTCCTCCTGCCTTGTGCCTTTGGGAGTTAATTGCAACATCTGACAGCAACCAAAGAGATAATACAGAAGAGCTTACAGGAAAAGTGGGCTGAAAATAAAGGCTGGGAACATGGCCAGCATTTACAGATGTACTGAGTTAACGAGTTTGAAGGTACTTTCCAAAATATTAGCCGGTTTTACACACCCATTTTTTCCACACTGGTTTCACAAGCCAGCGGTGCCTGCTTGCACGGGCAGTCCTGCCAGACCGTTCCTGCAGCATTACTGCAGCTCTCTCCCCTTCTCTGTCCCCCACCAACAAGGACGAGCAAGGGTGCTTAGTGAAATCCAAATGTTATCATTTCTAGCTAAGTGTAAAATTGTTGATTTGGAAAGCACCGTGCCTGGCTTTTATCATTAAGGAACGCTGTGACCAATGTAACATCAGGCCAATTACAGCGGTTATGGTGCTGAGAGATGTATTTCTGTTCTCTTTATGTATTCAGGTGCAAAGCAAAGTGCAGCAGCAAATGCTAATTGCACTGCTTAGAAGATACTCACTCCCAAGGAGCTCCACCCAGGGCCCCTTCAATCACAGAGCTACTTAGTGCCAGGCAATTGCCAACCTTTCCCCAGTCCAGCCCCAGTCAAGGTCTTGCCTGTGATGATGAAATCTGCCTGCAGATTTTAGAAACCCATAATCACGCAAGACAAGGTTGTTGCTCCTGCAAACAAGCCACTGCTGACTTGCCTTCACAAACTGTCAGGGGGATGCTGAAATGAGCACAGCAAGAAGGAACGGGTGTACTTGTGGCTCACTCCGTCCTCCAGATGATATTTTCCCAGCACGTAGTCACAGCTCGTGCTATTTGAGTCACCCTCATCTGAGAATGCAAATAGTTCCCAACTGGTAACATAGCATTTCTGTTTTTAGGCTTAGATTTCAGCTTCTTTCATGATGCTTCAAGCTGAGCTCGGTCCTGGAGACCCAGGAGCTCTTCAGTGTCAGAGAGAAGCATCTGGGTATGTCCTTTACGTGCTTCACACACATCAGCAGCAGATCCTGAAGCAGGGGCTGAAGGAGCTGGGAGCAGCTTCCCATAGCACGATTTGGTCTGATGTTTGCACAGCATTGCCCTGAAGAGTAAACTTCTGCCCTGGAAAAGCTGCTCCTTGTGCTCTGCTGCGGGAAGGGTGCTGTTCCAAACACCAGTCTCATATCAATGGGATAGGCCTTGAACAACTCTAATTTTCCTCCAGATTGGGCATAGTAAGGGAAAGTCTGTGTTGTAAAAAACAAGCCAGTGCAGCTGCCTGAGGAAGGATGGTGGGCAATAAAATGCCTTGGGGTGGAGGGAAAAGCGAGCCCTCCCAATACCACTGGATTTACACTTTGGATTAAACCCTATCCTTAGTCATGCCAATGCAGAGAGGAGCAGCTCTATGCAGTTTTCACATCACTATAGATTTATTCCACCAAAACCATGCTTCAGTTCCACACTTCTGTATGACTTCCTTTACAGTTTCTCTGTGAATTATTTTAATTCCTTCTAAGAAGAAAGGGATATGCCTTTAAGTCTACAGCAAAGGACTTTGCACAGTTACTGACTCAGAACTGAATGCTTACTGCTGGATTCTCAAGAAAAATAACATTAAGTCAGAGTTTAGGTTGAGTAAATTCAGATATCTGAAAGCAAAAGTAGCATTTTGTGGAAAGTTCTAATTATTGCAGACAACCAAGAGAAATCCAGAAGATTCAGAGCTAAGTTAAATGTAAAAGCAAACCAAGATGTCTAAGGTATGGAAATAGGTGCTAAGGCAACAAAATTGCAGAGACCCTTCAGGAATGCTAGAAAACAAGTGCACAGCTACAGCTATTGTGCAGTACTACTGATAGCTTCACATTAACTTGATATTGAAAGCCCATTTCATTTTTTATCTTTTCCTTATTAAATTATTTTAGGATGAGAAAAAGTAGACCACATATCTGTCTGCCAAGAGTATGCAGGTATACCACATTAATCTGGCAATAAAGCCATCATGGACAATCCCTTGGCTCAAAGACTGGGGATGTATACCTTACTCAAAAGTTGCTTATAAATTAATTTAGCCCAGGAAACAGTTATTGCCTCATATTGCCTGGGATGTTTCTAACCTTTCATTTACCTATTCTCCTGCAAAAATAGAAGCTGGCAGAGATGCCCAGACATCAACACAAGTCCTAACCCTTTTTTTTGGCTGGTTTAAGAAAACTCTCCAGAAATCAACACTGACCCCACACCTGCATTTTATTCGTTGGAAGAAAACAGCCTTCTCTTCCTTGGCTTACCCTCTCCAAATGCCTGTGAAGGATCCATGTCACAGCGAAGAATAAAAGCTGCAGGTGGCCCAACAAGTGAGACCTTCCCCCAGTTCCATGCAGCTCTGCCTGGGGTCTTGCTGTGCCAGCTCTGGTCTCCAGGAAGCTCTGACATTTTCCCTGATGGTCCAAAGATACGGAAGGATAATGGTTACTGGGGTTTTGCTCTTGAATCCTGGCCACAGACGTAATGTATGACCACACGCAGATTGTTTGCTTTTCCTGCATCTCGGTTCACCCATATGCTGAGGACATTGTGCTTCCTTACCTTCTGAGAGCAACCGCAGAGTCTGGAAGCAGCATCTTGTCTTTTCACTGGCCAAGAAAATTTCTTACCATCAGTGGTAAGTGGGTGTTTTCTCTGTACAGTTTGCTCAAAGGCAAATTAAAAGCCAGAAAGAAAAGATGTAAAGCTGTTCTTGAAAGAAAATACATCCATCTCTAGAAAACTGAGAAAATATTCAAGTGCCACTCACTTAGCAATGCTGCCAAGTAAAGTCTCAAGCACAAGTCTGCTGGTGACTTGAACTTCACTGGGTGTAATCAGTCCAAGCCACGGGTCACTTCCAGCACATGGTGGTCATGGAGAGCTGTTCTCTGCTGCCCCGCTGGCCTATTTTGATCCAGTGAAGACCTTCAGGTGCAACTCATCATCCAGCGCCAATTTTTAGTGGAGAAAATGAAAAATAAGAGTAGCGAATACTTCATTCAGAAAGAAAAGCAGCTTGTCTGAGTGATCCCTGAGCTTCCAACACATACATCCTTCAGCAGGATCACTCATACCCCAGCACAGCCACCATGGAGAACCGTGTGCTCGGAGACAAAGTACTGAGTGGGTGAAGGAAGAGTGGGACGGGAAAGCCAAGTCACTTGTTGATGTCACGCACAGGGTTGTCACAGGTTCAGGATAAGCCCCTGTCCCCTTGAGCAGAGCACTGTGCCATACACGACCCTGCCTGCCCTGACAAAGGCCAGGACTGCATCCATCATTTGCTTATCCTCTACACTGCAGTTGTTTACAGGCGTTTTTAATAAACACTTCAAAAAGGTGCTTGTCTCAGGAGTCTCTTCACACATTCTCGATCTTCTGAGCTTTCAAACATTTCATTAGATCTGAAATTCCCACCACAGCAAGTAGTAATCTTCAGAAGGCATGGAGTCTGGGTTCTGGAAGGGGCATTTAAGTGCGGAGTGGGTGTTAGCCCAGATATCTTCCTCCTCAAGCCTTCCTTACATCTGACAATGACTGCACCAAATTTCTAAACAATAACAGCTCCAAAAGTTGGCAGATTTGAAAATAAAGCATGAAACCACAGACCTACTTGCCTGGGTGCTGTTGCATATAATTTCTCTATCTACAAGCCTGAAAGCTGCCAACACAGTTGCAGAAAGGAGCTGCAGCATGGGGCAGCAAGCACAAGTCTTTTGTAAAATGTTTTTTGCAGGAGCGAGAACTGGTTGCAAAAACCTCCACCTTCAACCTTTAAGATATATGCCTCAACCCTCTGTGGGATTTTCAGTGAAATAGGGGTGAAGACTTGGTCCTTAATAGGAAAACCTACTACATTGAAATCTAATCAGTTGTTGGTCTCTACTCAGGTGACGCAGCTCTGACACGAAATCACTTCTCATTTAAAGTGCCTGTCCCATATGGCTGCAAGTGAGGTGCGAAGCAGGGCACGGAGAGGAAGGTGGCAGTGGCTACAAAACAAAGACAGCTTCAGAAAAGACGGGCTCTCCCTGATCCCAGTTTTCCAGTCAGAGAATCTTCTCTAGAACAAAACCATTATTGCTAAACAGGAGACTTACCAGAGGCACTATAGCCTCCTGCTCTAGAAATACTGTGTTTGACGGAGACGGTGATTTTAAATTGCATCAGCAAACCAATAATGTCACCAAAGAAATTCAGAAGAAATTCATATCAAAAATGAGGAAAAAATGGTAATGAGCAGCAGAGGAATGTTGTATGAAGATATTAATGACTAGATGATCTTCGTCCTTCATCCCACCTTCCTGTGAGAGAAACCAGGTCTCACACAGGACTTTTTCTAGCTGTGAGCCAAATCTGTTCCTTCAGACAGGAGAATGATCCAAGATCTCAAATGCATCTCTACCATGTTAGGTCCCAGCCACACGCTCTTCTGGCACAGAAGGCCAAATTCCAGGGCCTTTTTTAGGCCAAGACCTGTTTTTTATTGTGAGGGGTCTTTTACTAAAAGTCAGTCAGTGAGTCATAAAGAGATGTGCTCATCTCCAAGCTCTCCAGGCTGGAGCCGTATCTCTTTATCGGAGGTTCCTGTTGGGGAACTTGTGTCATCTGGGAGACAATGCTTATCATTTATTCAGGCTTCATACTTTTTTATTCAAGCCACAGATACACATTATTGCTTGAAAACAGAGTAATTCAGCTACCCTGTGTTATTCCTTTAAGCCAACGAGAATTTATATGGATTTAATGGAATATATAGGTCTTTCCTGAAAGAACAAGATTGTGTGATAGCTCAGAACTGCCAGGCCTTTCCAGCTGAAAGCTAGGATGAAAATGAACAATCAAACGGTGAAAACGAGGACAATGAGTCAAAAAACAGAAAGTGGGAAAAGAAAACCCTCGTGGTTTTTAATGAAAATGTTATGCTTCTAAATCGCATTATTAAAAGTCAAAAGAACAAAATTTGAATGTGGTATGTGTTTAAAAAATTACATTTTTATACATCTTATTTTTTCATCTTGTCTTCTAAAGAGTCAACAATCTGTTGCACATAAAACTGTAGGATAGTAATAGGAAACAGAGCCTGGTCCCACAGCAGGAAATAAACTCTTATCAATGGCTTTTGCAGATCTCAGTCAAACAGTTGGGAATTTGGTAGTCCTGAAAATTAATACTTAAGGTCATGATCTTAGAGAAGGATATAGCAAATACACTTATCAGTAATGAGTCCATACTGGGGGTTTTTTGCAATAAAGATAACCGTTGAATAAGAAATTCAGCCATTTACTGGTTTGGACTTTTTCAGGATTCCTGGTAACAGCATCGACCCAAAAACCCACGTAATTTGTTTGGCAAACTGAGACAGATTCCAGCTTCCAAGCAAGCGCAAACAAGAGATTTTTAGCATCTCATGAGCTGAGCTAAAGACAATAACAGAACATTATATAGCATGACAGAAACCCATTTCCACCACAGTCCATTAGTGCAGCTGAATCACTCAATTCTGCAAACTGCACTGATCATTCGACATTAATTGGGGCAAATTAAGTTATAATTTATGACTTTTCATAATTACTTACAGAAGGAAATTGTGAGGAACTAACAATTAAGATTATGAGGAAAAACTTCAGAATAATTTGTTGAACGCGAGTATCCTTTCTTTTTCTTCCCCTCTCTCTGCTTATGATAGACTAGTAACAACTTACCTGTTGGTTACTTGTTTCACCATTTACAACTATCTCCCAATATCCAACTCATAGAAAACAGAAATCTCACAGCCCAGTTTCTTTAGATGCATGGATAGTACCCACGTCTATATTTGTATGAGAAACATCCAACAGCCAGTGGATCTCCTAGGATGATACTACAGTGGAAAGCATTTTTAGAGGAGAGAAAAAAAAAAAAAAAAAAAAAAAAAAAAAAAAAAAAAAGAAATGCAATCAGTATAGCAAGGAGATCTGGAAAGCAAGGGAGGAATCCACAAGTCTCAGGCCTATGCATCGTTACAGAGCAACAGTCCAGGCACAGTGTGGCTTGTGCACAGGGCCTGTGCCTCTCTTTATCCAGAAAGATTATTTGGACACTTAATGAAATCCAGAAATCTTTTCAAATAAGACCTAATAACTACTGCTTATCTTAAATGCACAGAAAAGGAAATTTAACTTAGACTCAAAGGCAAATTACATAGAAGAAGAAAACCTCTAGCAATGTAACCTCATAACCAATTATTTCTTTCACAGCCTATTATTCTTTGCGTATTGTCAGACCTCTTCAGCTAAATGCCCATGCTATTTTAAAGACTATAAATCAGTGCCAGTTCAAATAGATGTTGTAAATTCATGCAGATGAGGAAGACATACACCCAAGCCATAATTCTTTATTCCGGGCTAACTTGCTCAAGCTATAATCTTCCTTTTTGGACACAAAAAAGGCCTGAGTGATCCACTTTTCCATGGTGATCAGAAGACAGGATGTGGGGTTGATAAGACTGTCCTGATATTTGGCAGTAAAACCTCATCAAACCTTTCCAGACAAGATAATATTTAAATCCAGAATCTGAAATAAAAGCAGTATGCAATTTCTTGCCCAAGCTGAAAATTCATGATCACTTTGTTCCCATTTTACTCCTGTCACACTCTGTTTTCTTAGGCAGAAGGCATTTGTTAAAGAAAAAAACCTAAAGGAGATGACATGAATAAAATGGCTTTGGTTCCTACACTGCCTTCCTGTTTACTAAGTAGCAAATCTTGTCTGAATTTCTCTACAATATGCAAAGATAACTAGCAGCTAAATAACATACTGAAAGGAAACATATCATTACAAGACCAAGTCAACACATACAATCCATGCAAGAAACACCCTCTGAACGAGATGGGAAATCTTGACATGGAATGATTACAGATTCAGTACCAGCTGGTAGGCTGGAATGTATAAATCAGAGAAGTTGGCCTTTCATTTATATTTTTGAAGATAATGTGTCTCTAAACAAAAACTGAGGCAAGCTAGAGGCTGGTGATAGGCTCAAATGATGGCTGTTTTTTCACAGGAGAACACAAAACTGTGTTGGTGCAAAGGGTGATGATGCCTTTCCACTTCTGTGAGTGCAGAGTGGAGAAGCAAAGAAGGATTTTGTGGACAGCTCACATGAGGATGTCTTCACATCAAACAGCAGTGAAATGTACAGATAATCAAGCAGTTATAAACGCACTTGAGAAGGTACTACAATAAAATGCTTGGCAGAGCCATCGGTCATCTTCCAGGCAAGAGAAATGTCTGTCCAAGCCTGCTGTGTCACTAGTGCTCAAGTCACCCCCTCCAACCTCTTAGTCTTGTTGCCACTGCAACCACAAGAACAACTCTACCATCTGGAAATTATTCCTTGATCCTGTTCACTGCAGGAATTTGGGTGTGGAATGGAGATATTCAGGGCAGTGAAAAAGTAGAGCCTGAGCAGCAACAGCTGGGTATGGCTTCAGGTTGGAGATGCTCTTTGCTCTGTTCCCACAGTCCACCCTCACCGGTATTAGCCATGCAGGCTTGGAGAAGAGCCCTGAGTGAGATGGGGTTGTGTTATGTTCTCCTGTGTACATGGACCAATTTCCCTGTATTATGAGAGAAGCACCATCCTCCTAAGCCCAGCGATGACAGACATCCTTTCCTCTGCCAAGTTTCTCATCTGTCAGGTGTCTCTATAAGAAACTATGCTTGTTTCTGTTCTTGCTCATAGCAGCAAACCAAAACTAACAAAAAGCACTACTGAGCATTTTGTGACTGTTTTGAAATACCAGAAACGCTTCTGATAACAGACCAGAATTTTCAAAGGGATGTCCATTTGGGGAACCTAGTTTCTTAGCAACTGCAAGAGACCACTTAAGAAGCAAAGATTTTAAGAAGATGAGCATGCTCTAAACGTAGCTTCTTGATAGGAGGCTCCAGTAGGGTGACTTGAAAACATATTGTCGTATCAAGCACAGCCTTCTGTATCTTAATCCCTTTGCATCCTCCTCCTGCTCCCGCTAAAGCAAATAGGTGTTTTTGTCAATGTGGCAAGAAGGTCCTGTTTCCATTAAAATCAATCTTTCAGCACACTTAGGAAGTTCACTTGGCTCTAAATCTGAGAGTTCTATCCAGGCAATTATGTTAGCCTTTCTGTATGTAGGAAATGCTGCAGATTGACCTAACACTTCTGAACGGGGGTTTTAGTGCATCTCCTGTGTCAGTCACAAAAATGATCAGAGGAAAAAAATGTTAATTTTTATTAAAAGGGATAGTCAGTTCCCAAAATAAGATATATCACACTCCATCACTTCTTTGTCAAGCATTCCCATGTACTTAATTAACCCACTAGGAAAAGAGATTAAAGAGAGCTGTATAGATTGGATTATCGAGTGACAAACTCTGTCAACCTGCAATTCTGAAAGGATAACATTCTGGCATCCTACCCCGCACGTCAGCAGCTGAAATATCAGGTACAACCAAGGCTTGCTGAATCCACTGCTAGTGAGAATCAGACTTTACACTGTGATGTGAGTTTCCTTTTACTGTTGGAGGGGAGTTTTTCTATTAGTCCAAACCAAAGAGCAGCACAGCTGAGTAGAACACAGGGTAGTTTTGTCCTTTTCACTTGCCTTGCTGAATGGGCTGTCAGTGGTTCAGTCTATGTATCGTGAATGCTAAAGTACTGGTTCAGACTTGAGTCCTCAATAGACCTGCTATGGTACCAGGCAGCCTCGTAATTCCCACTGCTGCAAGAGCAGCACAGCATAATGAAAAATCCCCCTACCAACCCCCTCCCAAATCCCAACATCCTCCTACCCCCCCACATTTAATAACGCTTCTGCTCTCCATTTCTGCCTCCTCTTTCTGCATTGCTGAATATATGTCAGGAACCTGCTCAGTTGTGTTTCAGTGCTGCACTTTATCCCAACTCTCCACTGGGAAACAGGAATCACTTCAGGTGCCTCTTCAGGCAAATTTCTTTAGTAGCCTCCTGTTTCCCCCCTCTCCTCCTCCCTGTGACTTTTTCTGATCTCTGAATAATTTGTTCACGCGGTATTTCTTCCTGTGGCATTAGAAGCCGTAAATCAAAACACAAGCACTGCAAGGTCTTACATTTTCAGAATCTACTACTTTTTTGGTTTCTTCGGGGAAAAAACAAAAACAAAAAAAAACTATACGACGAGTATGAGGGAGTCACAATTGCTCTTTTAACACAGGCTGATGGAAACGGAGTTTAACCCAAACTTGTGCCAAAGAAGAATCCTTCCCCCCTCCCCTCCCCATTACTTTAAAAACAGAGGAGTTCTCCAAACTTTGGCTCGTCTTCTGCCAGCAACCATCAGGCTGCTGTTTGCAGACCGCTGCCCAGTCCAATGTGCCAGCCTGCTGGGCTCCTTCTCTTCGTGGTCCCACCACAGCCTCTGGTCTCCCTTGATCCTGGGACAGAGGCACCTCCTGTCAGCTTTGCTATTTGTCAGCACAGGGCAGCAGGAGTGATGTTGTGGACAGGGAATCACCACGACAAGCCTGGCTCAGGGGACCCGACAGTCAGGTTCAGTACCACAGGGTGAGGAAGTGCCGGGCCAGGTAGCAGCGGGATTCGCTCCAGTAGCTGCTCAGCAAGAGAAATGCTTACTGTCCCCTAAGATGTTTTTCCTGCTCTTCTGGCCAAAATCCCTTTCTGCCATTAAATTACTCTCACAAGATCTTTATGCTGACAGGTCCAGAGTAACAGCACACACTATAGACCCAAAGATTAGAAAATCCCCTATCTGTATTCAAGAAATAAGAGAGCTGGTCAGCACATTTTTATCTGTTAACAGCTCTACCATCCTGCATCATGTCTATGATCTTCCTATGGAGAAATTCTGCCTGTGATTCAAGGACAAATGTTCACACTTCAGCAGTGTACCTCACAAGAATTTCCATCTGGTTTTGAACCCCACCAACCTGAAATCTGCAGTAATAAGTTCAAAGAAGTGGTGTGAACACAGAGTCTTGTTTAATTACCACCAGCCCTCAGAAGCTGTTTGATACTAGTGAGTGCTCTTCAGAGGGATCAACACCTCGTATATGAGTCCCTGAAGTACATAATTCCACCCCCAAAAACAACATCTGAAAGCCAAAAGTGACTGCCTGAGTCTTGCAGATGACCTCAGTGAAAACAAACACACACATACAACAGCACCCAACTATTACAGCAACTCGAAGCCACCACAGCCGGCAAAGCCAAGGTGAAGCTCAGTCACGCTGAAATAGCTTTTTCATCGTGTCCCTAATCCTAGAAGTGCAAAGATGCATCTTGCAGAGTAAGGTCAGCAGGAAGTTATTTTGGCTTTCTACACCCCATATCTCTGAGAAGAGGAAATAGTTGCAGGTAAGCAGAAATTTGTAAGTCACGTTACTTTGAAGACGGTTGTTATTCTGGGTTGCTTTACAGATGTCAGAATTAATTACTACATAATTTCCTTTTGTTAAGAAAGTATTTTTTGTATCTGGATTTCACCAGCTGCAATGCCTGAGCCATCATTTAAAGCACCAAAGAAGGGCTTTCACCACTTCAGAGCATTGGGGTTTATAACCACTTCTACAAATCTGCAGAATTTATGGATGAAGTGTGTTTGTAAAACGTGATCCCAGATTCCAAGAAACAAGATCCCAAATAATTCAAAGCTAAACAAGGGCTCACACAAATGTTAAACTGTGAGGTCTTTTAATTACAGGAACTTCTGAGCATAAACAGAGTGCAGTCAGAGTCAAGTTATCATCTGGCTATCTCTTCCCAGGAACTCATTGGTAGTAACCACTAAGGTCTGCATCCCTGTTAGAGGATGCTAGCAGGGCTGAATGCTCTATTAATGATCCATATGCCATTAATAAAGATTATACACACACACACACACAAACTTCCAAAGGCCAATATGTTTTAGCCAATCTGTGAAAACAGGGCAATTAGTTCAAATTCTCCTGTTAAGAGCTAGTGTCCTCAGTTAACAATTCATGACAGATCACTGAAAACAATTACGGTTGTTAACATACAAGGCACTAATGACATTTACAGTGTGAAGTCATGTGGTGCCTGGGCACGATGTAGATATTTTATAATAGAGCATGTTCTAAACCTGCTCATTAGTGACTACCAGAAATGTCAGCTTAGGATCCCAGTTCCTTTGAATAAAAATGTAAAAGGAATAATATATTTTCTTCTAGTGATGCATACTACAGTTCACTGGAGTTGTCCACTTGAAAACAAGAAAAAGAGAGAGAGGAGGCAAAAAGACAAACCCTTGTTCCCTTGGGACATCTACTCTCTGGACAAGTCTTCCAGAAAGGTGCTTTTAGCACCTGCCTAATTGGTGCTCTGCTCGGAGTCCTGCTGTTCTCCAGGTCCCTGTCCCCATCTGCCATGTGTGCAGGGATGGAGAGTGGGCTATTGCAAGAAAACAATAGCAGTAATGGGCACACACCATGGAGACGGATTTAAAATTCAGGTCTCTTGTGCAATCCCTCTGCTTCCCCTGTCTTTTAAAAAGCAGAGGAGTTCCCTTTGTGTAGCCAATAGATGGGATTTGACTCCTGTAGCTTTTTTTTTAGCCCTCCACCAGTTTTAATTATGGCGGAAGGAATGGTATTGCTCCTCTAGTTTTGGAAATTCTGTTCCTACGGGAAGTCAAACAAGATCATTTTTTATTCCAATTTTGAAAGAAAACAAATTTCAATGTAGAAATTTTCCATAAAGCAGACTTCTAAATGTTGATCAACCATCATTCTAATGCTTTAGTGGGCATAAAAAAAAAAAAAGTTGAAATAGATGAAATACCTGGAAAAATTAAATAGAAACTCTTGATTTAAGAAAAAATATAAATTGATGGAGTAACCTGCATTAGATGCAGAATTAAAACACACATGGGAAATAAACTGGAATACCTTGCTCAATTTTTGTTCATCACAGGTCATCAAGCTAAAATGAGAAAAGCAAACTTACAGTGTTTTACTAACTTGACTTATGGAATAGAAAGTGGTCTAGGACTGCTCCCACAGCAGTTTGGAAAAACATGCATTTTTAAAAAGACAGATTCTTCTTGGCAAATTCATAACAGAATATGGCCACAAGCTGTAAAGGACAGACCACACACGTGCTTTCTGGACAACCAGCAACTGGACAAAAGTGTTTCCTCTAACTTAAAGATATAAACTTGATGGTTACCAATATTTACTTAGTCTGTAAATAAAGGTCATGATTTGGTAAAAGTTCTCTGCTATGGGGGCTTATTTAAGCATGCTCTTAAACAATACAGAAAGTGATGGAATACAAGGACATAGTCATGGCCTTTTCTCAATCAAGAAAAGTCCCTTGTCACATATTAAAAGGAAAATCCCAACCCAGAGGAACACAGAGAGGATCCCAAAGAGTGCAAACTGAACTGAAGCTTGAACACAAAACACAAAGAAATTTGCTGTCAAGGCTTGAAAAATACGTTTTTCCTATTTGCTAGGAGTGACTCAGTGGCTTTGGCCAGTACCAACATGTCACAAAGCCCTCACACACCTCTATGATTTTGTATTACTCCTTTAAAATAGCCTCTGAAAACACTGGAAGCCCAAAGCAGACCTGTCAAAACTGTATTTTCCTCCTTTTTTTCTCTTATCCAATGAAACACATCCATTCTAGGAAAGCAGAAGACCCCACACAGCCTTTTCTTTCTTTGTTTCCTTCAATAGCAATAGCAAGAAAGATTTTCAGAGAGCACTGAAGATGAACAATCCAGTTAATAACATTGCAGGAAATTCACACATCTGGGATAAAAGCAAGCTTCATCCTGACAGCTGTTTAAAACGTATCAGATAGTCTCATTATATTGAAAAATATCTGTACAAATTTTCGATGACTCAGACAACTTTCTGTTCTAAATTTACTAACTTACAACGTAACGCTTGCTTATGAAAATCCTGCAAGTTAATTTCCAGCAAACTGAAGATCTCTGAAGATTTAAAGATATTCAACTGGCTCCCAGTTAGAAGAAACCACACCTGAGCTAAGTGGGTGTTGATCCAGCTCAACTCCCCTGAGATGTCCAGGTTTGCACCCCCAGAGCAGCGGGCAGAGCTGGCTCCACCAGGACCTGCAGACACCACGTGTAACAACGGTTTTCTCAAGATACAGAAGGCAAACCAGAGGAAGCTGTCAGTCGTTCACTACACACATCACACCTGTGTAAACCGCTATGTAAACCATCCAAAGCAGTTTCTGTACCCATAGACAGTAGGTATATCCATTTGGAAATCCTTGTCCTCAGCATTATAACAACTGTACCGTATATAATCTGCTGGTCAAGAGAAAGACTTAAATTTACAACGTGAATAACAATGAAACAAGAATTTCTTCCTTTTCTACTAATCAGATCCACTTCTTGTTCCTTTTTACTTTTAGCATTGTGCGCCCAATATTTTGAGCATTATCTGCATGCTTAGAGGAGGCAATGGCACTGCCCATTCCCACTCACAAGCACCCAGATAAAAATTTCTAGTGCTACAAACCACTCCAAACTTCCTTTTAACGACCATTGACAGACAGACAACCCCCTAAAAAAAAACTTCCAGCTGCTCCATCAGCAAAAACGATGTTTTCAGGAGAGATTTCTACCCAGTTCTCCAGACAAGAAAGGTAGATCAGAACAAACCAAATTGTTTCAGCACAGGGGAGGGACTGGGTAGGAGGCAAATGTGAAGGCATACAGGGAAAATGCACACAACACTAGTATTTGACTGCAGGGACCTACAATCTAGAGTTGGAGACATACAGGGTTTTTTTTTTTAACCTTTTGTTCATTGTTTTAGTAATTTTATCTCTTGATGACAGATGAGGCGGATATTGCTAGGAAACTAAATGATTTCTTTGACTCAGTGTTCTGCAGGGAGAATGAGGGAAACATGCCAAAAGTGGAGAGAAATTTCCCGGGGGCAGAAAATGAAAAATTAACGAAATGCTAGGCAACACCCAAGTATGTCAAATGAAAGAGAAAAGGGATGAGAACAATTAAAATCAGACAACGCTCTGAAGGGGTCAGGAAGATCAGCAAGGCAGGAGCCAAAGTCTGAAGAAGAACTTGTATGGTGGAAGCCCTTTACCTCCCCATGAGAAGCAGAAGGGGAATGTTGGGCTCCCTGAGTCCGGCCTTAGCACTGGGAAAAGTTGCTGGCAGTAACCTGAATAAAGAGTGACACACATTCACAGGAAGGATGTCAAGGCGGAGAGATGGACAGATCTTCTATTTTTTTTTCCTGTAGTGAGATGATAATGAATACAGACCCAGGATGAAGAAGCCAATCTTGTTGACTTGGTTTTCAGCAAGCAAGTACTATCGCTATAATCAATGACAGCACTTCAAGACAGTGTAGATATGTGGTAACTTATCAGTTAGAGGAAAAAGGAACATATGTGGGTTCATTTTCCTTATTGTCTATAAAGCTGTATATGTATTATTGTATACAGAGGTGTCTTGTGCCCATGACATCTGGTTATTGGAAGGTTGTGTCAGCGCCAAGCCCAAATTTTTCTGCTCCCATCTTGCAGCCACTCAGTTGCCCATGAGCTGTTTAGCAGAGTGGTTAACAGCTCTGAATCCCAGCCTCTAACCTCATCATGGCTTGGGGCTGCCAAACCACCTCTACATACTGACCCTGCAGTGGCCTCAGGGCCTATTTCAGAAACAGCTCTCTCTCAGCAGGGGACAGCGGGAGAAGGCCATGGGCTTAGGTCTAAACTTGAGAAGGCACTTGGGCATATGGCTATGCTTCTTTGGGACAGGGCTGTTTTCCTAGATTAGTGAGCTGACGCTTCAGCTTGCTAATAATAACATGGGAAGACTAAATGCAGAGACATGGAGAAATGAAAAAAATAGGTCAATCACCACTTCTGAGAACAGAAGAGAGGGGTGTAGTGCTGGAAAACAAATAGCTGAAAGGACTAAACCCAGCTACCTTGATGACGGTGCATGATACTGATCAAGAAAGCATCACAGGTGACAGAAAAAATAAAACAGGCCAAAGATGGAAAACAGACTGCACAGCCTCTACAAAAAAATAGAAAAAAGCTTTCTGTAGACCGTATCCCAGAGACCAACATGTTCTGCAGGGCACAGCCGTAGCCTCCAGTCTCCTTCATTCTCTCTTAAAAGGATTAATTTCCTAATGAGGGGACTTGCCAATAGGTCACATGGTGAGCACAGCATGTCTGCTGGCATCAGCCAGGATGTGCTCCCCTACCAGAGCAGCCAGCATTTCTGTTTTACAGAAGCAGGGCGAGGAGAACTGTCAGAGAGGTGCCAAGACTTCCTTGATGGAAGGTGATAGACAGGTCTCACACTTCTATACCAACTGTTTCAAGGCCTGATTTTTCAATCACTTTTAATAATTTCTTCTGGATCCAAAATAAATGTGGACAGATGACATGATACGCAGACAAAACCTGACTCTCCCGGCGGGAGGAGGAATATACCTGAGGTTAGTAGGAACTCAAGGTTTAAAGCCAAAGAAAGTAACATTTTTCCTATATGTGGCCATTACATTTCCTTTCTGTGCATCTTCTCCTTCCTGTAAAAGAAAAACACTCACGACTAAGTGAGATCCAATATATATATTTATGTATATATATAAAGTGTGATTCTGGAAGAAGTCTGCTGCCAGAAACCCTGGATGCTTTGGGACCAAAGCTGTGCTGCAATCAACTGGAGTCCTTCATTCACAGCTCAGTGGCATCTCCCAAAACCCTGCACGAAGCTCTAAACCCCAGAGCCTCTCTTGTGCATGTGAGGAAACTCGTGGATTATACATTAGGAATGGCATAACATGAGAAGCGGTTCCATTCCTACCAAGCTGACTGGCAGGCTTTTGTCCCAATTGAGTCTTTCACCAGTTCAACAAGAATAAACACATCATAACTGGTTGTCCACCTACAGCACAGGGGTAAAGTGTTGCTCACCCAAGCCAAACCAAGACAGACAAAAGGCAACGGGCCAGCTGGCACCTGTCAAAGGCAGCCAACAGTAGGAGCAAAGGTACAAGGTGGAAAGTCAAGTGCCAAATTTTGACTTCAGGTGTGTCTGTGCAGACTTGTGAAGCTGTGGGTTTGGAAGGGAATTTGTGTAGGTGTAGCCAGCACTTTTACTGCATTTATCACAGCATCAGGTTTTAAAGCACTGGTACGACGGTACAATGGTGAGCAATGAAATCACAGCCCGGATCTGCTTTTGGATCTACGGCTGTTTATCTGAATTTTTGGCAGACATCTCCACGAGCTAAGGTTTTCATTGGGTTCTTTGTTTGGTACTGGCCGGATTCTCAGCAGCTGGAGTCAGCAGCTGTAATTTCACATCGCTTCAGTGAAACCCAGGGAGCTGTTATGATTTGTCCCAGCTGAGGGTCTGGCCCACAGTATGAGAGCGCACATCATAACAGCTTCACCGGGGAGCAAGGCTGCGGAGCCATCGAGTCTGCCATCTGGCTTTGCAGCACAAGGGCTTGACACTTTAAAGGGAGGAGAGGATGGAGGGACTCCTTTAGGCTGCTACCTGGATGTGCAACCCTGCACTGCATTTGGATGGGGAGATAAACCCCTGCATGGGATCCTTTCATACTCTGAAGCACCTCTCTGCACTGGATAATGCTATGCACTTTTCTACATTACAGCATCCAACACATAAATCAGTTGCATCACCACAACTCTCTAATTCATTCACTGGCACAAGTGAGTCCTAAATAAAACCCAGCACTTTGCAGTTTTGAATCCCCTACACAGAAAAAAGAGCAAAACCAGGCCTTTTACTTTTCTCCAAAATCCAACTCAGTCATGGCCAGAGAAGGCTGTGAGCTACTCGGGCAGGAATGTCAAAGGCAGAGAAGAACCTCAAGGTATTTTGCGTCTAACTAGCCCTGGACAGCCTTCATGACACCACTCATACACACCTCACAGACCAGCCCCCTCACTTTGATGGTTTTCCCTTGGTTCTATTGCTTTTCCAATGTGTACCCTTTGGATGCTGCAGGGTCCGTCTATCCCCGTCCATGGCAGTGCAGCAGAGAAGAAGGCACTTGCAGAGTGCTCAGAGCCAGCTCCTATGCCAAGGGTGAGAGCTGCCAGCCGTGGAGCTGAAATGGCTTTAGGGAGAGGAAGAGTTGTGCAAGGGGTGGCTGCCAGGCTCTCAGGGAGAAGTGTCTCCAAAATCCATGGATTAACCCATCCCTTTGCATAAAAGATGGAGAAAAAGTTCCTGCTATTCCGGGCTCTTCAGCATGGGGAGGAGGGTGTGCAAACCATCACAGTTTACCCCTGGGCCCCTTTTCAGTACTTACACGTTGGATATCACATCACTCTGTGATGCATCCCAGCCCTGGGGCATCCCACAGCCTCTGTGTGGTCCTGGCTTTCTTTGCAGGGAAAAGTTAAAGAAAAGCCTCCAAAAAAATCTCAGCAAGAGGCTGGTTCATCAACAGGCATCTCCCCAAGCGAGCCCCTGACCCTTGCCACGTGGCTTGTGGGCCTCCCTGTCCCATCGCGTAATTACAGAGAAAGCCAAAAGGATTTCTTTTTGATAAGCAGGTGTGTGTGGCAGGCAATCACTGAAATAATATTTCAGCTAGTCAGAGCATCTCCTTGAGAGAAGATCTCGATACTATGAGGTTAAGAAAATCTGAATGTGAAGCTGAGCCACAACATAAAAGCCATGCTATCTGTCAAAGTCATCAGCAGCCTTGTTGGTGGGATTTAATAGTCAAAGTCCCAGCCCAGAGCCTGTCAGCTCTGTCTCCCCCAGCAGATAACGTGTTTAGCAGCAAAACTCTTCCACATGAGACAAAAAATTATTTGACCACAGAAGTGAACTTTGGATTTCAGATTCTGCTTTTTTTAATTGGTGATGAACGTATAATAAAGAGCTGTAAAATGACTGAAAATCAGGTGTAAGTATTTCTGAGTTAGACTGGAAGCTTTTTCTGCCACAGGACTGCACGCACCTGATCTGCAGCACTTCCAGGATTGCATGCCTAAAATATTTCCTAACTTAACAAGTAGGTTTGGAACTTCTACAGAGTAATAGCTGACCTTCATAGCCATTGATCAGAAAGCATTTTAGTATGGAGTGATTATCTCGTAACCCACGTATAAAAGCTTTTACGGAGTTCCCCCCTTTGCATGGTGGAGTTGGTATGGCTAGAAGAAAACAGTGCTTCTGCTCAGCCTCCACATCCCCATTGAGGAAATAACAGCAGAGTATAAAATAAAAAATGTGAATTAAACAAGGACCAGGACAACTCAAACTAGGGAATGCAAAATGTCCAAAAAGTAGTGCAAAACTCCTTCCTGAATGGTTGTGTTCACAGCTGTGAGCCACAAGCCAGAGGGTAGCCCCATCCTGAGCTGAGAGTGGGTGAGCAGCAAATGAGTTTTCTCTAATGGACGTCACAGAGATGACATGGCACTAATAGTGCCTGGGCTGCACCATGACCTACCACATTTAGCTGAGAGCAGACGGTCACCTCAAGCTGCAGAGACAAGCCTGAAATCCCTCCCCTACCCCACTGAAGTCAATGCAAACTCTGCCATTCCCTGAAAAAAAAAACCCAAAGATGCATCATGTGCAATTTCACAGAGATGCACACCAGTCCCTAAGGGAGCCGGCGTCCTGCCTTGCCACCCTGCCCGCTCCCAGCGTCGAATGCACTGGCAGCACCACTGCAAGGGCTTCTGCACCCACTGAGGACTCCCTTGCTGTGAAAAAAGGAAAATTTGACCTTTCTACCCAAAGGAGGTAGCAAATTAGCCCTGTAAACCTGCATCAGTTGGGCGGCATTAAAAGGAAGAGCCTTTATTCTCTGCAGTAAATCTGTAATTCAATCGACGTGCTGAGCAGCAGGATAAGGAGGGCATCTGACACAGAACAGATGTCAGATTTTATCTGTTGTGGTTTTTGTGTTTTTTTTTTTTTCCAACAAGTCTAGACAGTGGGTCTCACACGCTCCCACCTGGGGACACGTCTGCTTGATCGGGCTCATGGAAATGAGCGGTGATGCACCTTATGTGGGTCACCCAGAGGAACCTAACCTCTCAGGGGAGAGCCCACATCGTCACTTAGTGATGACGACACCTCAACATGGGCTAGAAGCAGGATACCAAGGCAAGGGTGAGCTAGTCTGCTATACCAATCAAACCAAACTCTGACAAACCAGTGGCAAAACACAGTGACGTTCAGCAGCGGAGGATAAGCGCTTGCCTCAATGCCACAATACAGGCAGCCAAGCGTATCCTGCACCAGACACCCAAACTAGCAGCTGGGAGCCCTTCAATGAGGACATGGAGAAAAGAAGCTGCAAATCTCCCCCACCTGCTCAGTCTTTGAGACATTTGAAACGCTGTCCTAAAATTCTTTGTTCTTCAGTGTTTGCAAGTCACCTCTTGATAAACTAATTTCCAGTTCAACTTTTAATGACAAGTGAGGCACTTGTGAGCTCCCAGGGCAGGGAAGCCCCTGGGCCGATGCCGCTTTGCAGCCCGATGCTGAAGGGGAGGCTGCTGGGCTGGGTGCCCCAAATCTCCACCGGCACCCCCCTATTCAGTATACTGAGAGCACAAACATTGCACCCTCAAGCCTAACTAGCAAAGTAGTTTAAGATAAGTGGGTCAGCTCTGTGATGCTGCGAATGGCTTTTCCAGAAGCATGTTGTTATTTATATAGCGCCACAGGGGACTTTGGAGATTCAAAGACAAATAAATTGTGACAGAGTCCCTCCCTGAGGGGCTTTGTAATGTACAGCTCAGACCCTCCGGGATGTTAAATGCCCCCTATGAGGTGCTAAGTGCTATCAGGTCCCACTGACTCTAATGGACGTAAGGTTGCTAAACACCTTGAAAGACAGCACTTTCAAATGACTCTTATCTCCAGCAGTGTGTCCACTTACCCGGTTTTAACATAATTAAGTAGCAAATGATAACAACACCAAGGAACAATGCTCTGCAAAGGACAGCTGGAGTACAGAACCACCTAGATTTTAATATCTAGCTTCTACAGTACAGAGATTTGCTGGGAGGAGATGGACACCTCTGAGAGGTTGAACAGAAAAGTGCAGCAAGACACAAGTGAAAACACCACTACCAAAAGTGACCTTCAGCAAGGGCATGACACCACGCCGACTTAAAGTGGTTTTGGGGTAATTCTTTGTTTGTTTTGGTTTTAGTTTTTTGGTTTTTTTTAACATTTTCACTTCAACTCCTTTATGAATATTAACGATGTCTTTAGTAATAGCAAACCATCCACAGCACAAAAATTCCTTTCTTAACAGGTAAGTGATCCAGATTGAAGAGATGCAGGGGTGTCCTAGATCTTCAGACTATAAATCTGATTCAGCTGCTGCCCCCAAGCCCAATCTTGTAATTAAATTTTCTCCTTTTATAAAGTGGCTTTTTTTTCCCCCCGGCTCAGGAATCTTGAAGGAATGGGTTTGACTTTTTTTTTAATCTATAAATCTCCAGGTAATTTAAGGTGCTTCTCCCAGGTAATCCTTGCTCAGGTCATTGCTACAATTCCATAAAAATTTCAACACACAAAGATGGGTCGGTCCTTATAATGAAACTTATATTGAGGGACTCACAATATTTGAGACGCGTAGTCAATGGAATATTTATGTTTTTATTAACATAAACATTAACATAAATATTCCACTCCATATTAACATAATATTTATTAACATGTTTGATGATGAATAGTGAAGGTTATTTGTGGGGTTTGAGTTTTTTTAAATCAAATTACCTATGTTTCTGTATAGTCAGAAACAGATATTGATGCTCTTTTACCAAGTGGTACAGAACCAGCCCTTCAAAACACTAATCAGAAAAACAAGGTCACTCTAGCTTGCGCAAGAGGGAAAATATTGTTCACCTTTTTAACACTTTCCATTTGAAGATCTCAAAGTCTTTTGAAGAGATAAAGGATGGCAAAGACCCAGTGTCCATTAAAGTCAATGAAGTCACCCTTTAAACTTCAGAGTGATCTGTGTCCACGCCTAAGCCTTACAAGCAGAGAGACAGCAAAGTACAGTCACCAGGTATTTTGTCATCAGAAAAAAACCCAAAATAACCTCCCTGTGAGGGAGCACACAGGTGGAGGAGCAGATACAGCCCCTGTAGCCTACGTGCCTGGAGAGCAGGACCCACCTTCCTGCGCTTCCAGCTGCAAAATTGGCCCTGGCACACGCACACATCAGCACACTGCCCTGATCATCAGCACTTGGAGGTGTGACATGCACGGGGACTTTCACATCCAACTGACTAAAAAGGGACAGGGCAACTCTAGTTTATGTCCACACTTTCAAAAAGTTTCGAAAGTAAATCCCGTAAGTACAACTACTTCTAGTTCCAGAAACAGTAATATAAACATAGGTAGTGTCCCAAAAATAAACTTCTTCCCAGGGGGAGAGAGACACAAAGAGTCAGAAGAGAGATCTGAGCTTATTTACAGACCAGTGTGAAACAGCAGAAGGCTTTCCAGCCCCGTCATCCACTGCTTCCCAAAGGGCCCCTTAAAGATGTTATTGTTTTCACTGGGATTTCATTCCAATGAGGGAAAACAATCCATCAAACACATTCACTTACTCCACTCTAAAATGCTGCTTGGCTTTATGAGGAAATAATAAACATATTCTTATTAAATTTTATTCCCATGAAAGCTGAACAGCGGCAGCACGTATAAGAGCAGTTGCTCTGACTTAAGTTCCACGTTTTCCCAATTCACTGACAAAACCAGATTTCCTTTCCATTTTGCATTTCATACAGGGCTAAATTTCAAATGAGGACTGCCTTTTGAAGGTGTATTTTTGCTTCCTACATAATTAGGGCACCCCCATTTGTGTGCCAGCCTTTGAGAAGAAAGAGCCAGGCTGAATACTTGTACTTCCTTCTGCTCCTGTGTGGCTGCAAATCAAAGACCTAGAGAATATTCTGCACCCTAAATTCATTTAGAAGGTTTAAAACCAAAAGAAAGGCTCAGGGCTTCAAAAGCTGTACCTGAATGCTCTGCATTAACCATCACCTCTTCCATGCAATAATTTCAAACTGCTTTGACTACTTGTTATGTAGATCAAACTCAGGTTTCTGCTCATGTCTTGTTAAGGCAAGCTCCTAGTCACCAGCCCAGCTCAGAGAAGGCGGTGAGAGCACTGCTTAGAAACTCATCCAGATAACAAGGAAAAAAATAAAAATCAAAGAACATAACTTGTGTTATAAATGTGATGTACAGGCCACTTGCAAAAGTCAAGGTTGTGAAAGACAGCTAGAAGAAAATGAGCTTGTGTGTGTGTGCATATACATGTGTATATACCATGCGTACCTAAACGTATCAGATTACAGCCTCTATAAAACAACAGTGTGCAACACTCCTGGGAGCAGAGACCATTTTTGGAGATGCTCTTGCATGGAAGGGGCTTTTTGCTCTTCCATCCATATCTGAGAGATATCTGACATAGGCTCGTTGTGTGCTCCTCTAGCTTCCCACATGGCGTGTGCTGCATGTCCAGCAACAGGTCACGTTGCATATGGCACGATTCTTCTTGGCTGCCAGCTGATTAAGATTTTGTGAGTCACAATGGTTGATTCCAGGGGCTGAGTAACGCTGTACTCTTACAGAGAAATGAATTATCCTTTCCACTGTAACTCCTGATAACTTCAAAGTCGCTAATGCACTTTCACTTAACATCTCTGCAGAGGATAGAAATATCATCCCAATTTTAGAATAGATTTGCTTCTGTTTTGTACCTGAATACAAGACCTTACTGTATACTTATTTTTCAGTATGCAACAAACAACTGAGCAACAAACAGCTCTTGACCACCGAAATGCCTTTGTAGGCTTGGAGAGTGGCTCTAGTACTGTTTCACAGCAGCTGACCTGGGCAAAATGGCCATTAGTCTAAGAAAAATGGAGATCATAATGGTTTTATCTAATAGCACTTTAATTTGTTCCTATCACATACAGTAATAATGTTCCATAATATAGACAGCTGTTTGCATGCTGTGCCCCCCTGAATAACCCAGTTCAAATTTCTATGAATAGGCATAATACATCCCACCTCCCCGCTCCATAGAATTCTTCATTTGTCCATAATATGTTCTCCAGAAATTTTTATTTGGAAATAAAAATGCTTGTGAAGCATCATCTCGTTTAATTAGGCCCTGAGCAAGGCAACTATGGTTCGAGCACTGGCTGATAGTCATCTATCTTCCAAATAAAAACTGCTTGCAGATACAGGAAAGCTGTCTAAGTGGCTTCAGCAAGACACTCGAGGTAATGTTTACACTACTTTGTTCACAGATCTGTCCTTAGACATATTTAGGGTTTTTTTCAAGTCTAGTTCTCCCACTGAGTTGTATACTCAAAGGGCCCCTCTGCTGTTGAGTGGGATTAAAAAACATCACCCCAAAGGCTGTGCCATGGGCTCAGCAGTGTCCAAAAACCACTCTCAGCATCTGCAACCAACTGTTGGGTGCTCCATTTTGAGGTGGAGAAAGAAAGAGATGCTTGCAGAGCACCCATCTGCAAAGAGTAAGGTGGAGGGCCTTCTTGGCTTGGTTTACAATGCCAAGAATTGAAAGACATCAAACATCAACTCATTCTGACCACAGACCTCTGCACACAGGAGGAAAATGCTAAGGAACCAGCTATTTCCTGTTTTCCTACATTGCTGGTCAAATCTGGCAGTAGGAGATGTTTACAAGCCTTCGGCTAGCAGCCAGTCTAATTTCTGAAACAGTATAGTCCTACAACGGATTATCTCAGCCAGAATTTTCCAAAAAAGAAACAAATCAGAAAATATGAAAAGACACAAAGGTCAATAAAACCTCTTTTGGAGTATCCATCAAGCGATGTTTACTGTCATCAAAAGGTTATATTTCTCTAAGAGCATTACAAACTGAAGCAGTTTGTGCTGTGATGCATGGAAAGCAACAGGGATGTTGCAAACAACCCATAGAGTGAAGAACAACACTCTGCTTTGGGCCATCCAGGGCAGAAGGACGATAAATCCTTCTTCAATTCCACTCACAAGTGTCTATATTTCAGACTAAATCTGACCAACGAGACTGCCAGGAGCAATATCTGATAAATCTCATCTCCTGTCCAGCCTTTCAACACCCTCAGCAGGAGACTCAGCAAGTCCACCTGGGCATCAGCCAGTGGCTCTCGTTATCCTAAACGATGCTTTAAATTTTGGTAGCTGATCCACAGGTCAGGAAAAGGCATAAACCTTGTGAATTAAATAGTGTAACTCTAAATCATCTGGTCAGTTCTAAGATATACTTAGCAAAATAAAACACAGGACCTCAAGACATCATCTCATCTCTGCCACTCTCACAGGTGGCAAAAATCTGCTCCTTTTGTTTAAAAATCCAAACAGAAACATCTCTCATTTCAGAATGAAATTATCAAAAATTAGTAGCCTCCCTTCTTGTCTAGAAGAAATAAAATCCCTCAACTTCAACGTAGAAAACTTACATCAACAGCACATGCATGTGGAAATACCAAAGTCAACATTTAAGTACCAGGTCAACAAATGAGAAATAACTGCACAAAAAATCTCCAAACACACTGTTTCAAAACCATAGTAAATAGGTTCACTGTGACTGCTGGCACAGAGAAGCAGTTTTCAATGAAGTCTACAACTGTCCTTCTGCCCCAAACTTGCCTTACCACTGACTCTTGTTCTGCTCAGGGAAACCATCATTTCTGTTTAAACTGCAGAAATAGAATTTTAAATAAAAACTGAGGCAGCACTTAGGCTCCCAAATATCACCAAAATTCAGGGCTCCTTTGTATCAAGCTGAGTGCCTTTAGTTTCCCTTGACTTCAGTGCTGATTGCAGGCATTCAGTACATCACAGGAGATGCTTTTTATTGTGCATTACTATTGCCTTGAATCTATAACTCTTCAAAAGCCCAGCGCAAAACAATAAGGCATTGGTGTAGTATGTCTTCAATAACGTTACAAAGAGATACACAGGATGACTATAACTTGGCCTCAATAAACTTCCACAGAACCCAGATCTGGTTGTGCATCTATAGCCACCTTCCGTGTAGGAGCAGAAAGAACGAAGAGCACACAGCAGAGAAGCAGGACAAAGTGTAGGAGAGCACCTGACTGCACCCCTCCAAAGAAGGGAGGATGAGTGAGTCTTTCCGGCACATGCGACTCCTGGATCGGTGCAGCTACAGTCTAACCATAATAAACACAATTTCTACAATCTCTGAAAATTGAGCCCAAGGCATAGAAGAAAAATCCTTGCATTTAAATTAAGCATGAAAACGCACAAGTACAAATCTATTCTGACATAATGCATGGGAGCATAACATATCTGAATACCCAAGCATCAATTAAAAACCAGATACTTCTAAGTCTATCAAGCAGGTAGAATATGCCTGGATTGTCTGTGCTCCTCTGAAAGGAACAGCCTTTCCACCCTTAGTAAGGCTCATTTATTCATTTAAAGAAATATAATCTTAAAATACTTGCTCTAGCCTTTGATCTCCAGTCATCAGTATAAAAGGCATTTAGAGTACTGCTCAGAGTTAATTAGCTTGCTCCTTTTTTATACATGACCTCAGTCACACTCTAATTAATCCATTTATAGTTAAAAATCTATCAGTCAAATCCCATACTTCATTCTTAAGACAACTTCAGAAAGGGATCTACTCCTCCTCCTAATTTGTTGCGCTCCTAACAACATCCACCCCTCCTTTGGACAGATCCCTTGTCCCACTCAAGAAAAAACCCCAAAAAGCGTGCACCTCTGAAGAGTAACTGAACTTGGAATACCCAGAAACAGACTAAAAAGGAAAATATAAGTCTTATTTTGTAAAAAATGGAGAACTATGAAAAGCTGAGCCCCACGTCCTGTATTGCACTGAGCCACTGCTGCATGTAATGCAGAGAGCTGTCAAGAGATTTAATTAGGATACAAAATCCGGCGATTTAAGAATTTTCTCTCCTTAGAACATTCTTAGGGATTTACTCAGAATTAGAGGATGATTTAAACATTAAAGAGGTTTTTTTCCCCCTTTAATGAGATCAGCTGCATAGTGGAAAATGAGACTTTATTTATCTAAATATCACATGAAGAACTGAATAATTTAATAACCTCTTTCAACTAATTCCAGCTCAATATGTTCATGTCTTTTTTTTTCTTTTGCATATAAAATACTTATTTGGTATTTGACTTCCAATTTATAAACAATTCTTAGCTTTACAAACCTTAAAGATAAATAATTGGTATTCTGTATTAAAAATCGACTGTTATCTTTGCTAGCGATAAAAAGCCTTTAACTTTAAACTTCTGTTCAACTATGAAATCATATGATGGTTGTTCACTTAGGCTAGATCTCTAAATGAATATTTCTGGACATAAAAACTGTGGGGAGCTTCTCCCTGTTTTTTAAAAAAACTTTCACCTCATTTCAAAGTGTTATGTACTGTTCTTAAATCAATTATTGCCCATTTTAGATCTAAAATAGCACTAGTAATCAATAATAACTAACATCCAATTGATCATTAGGGACCTAGGAACACCTGAGTTAAGCACTCAATTAAATACAGTTTTACAGAATACTTTGACACTTCCAGGTTTGGAAAATTATCAACAAATACTGGAAACCTTAAAATCTAGTACATCTACTTCCTTTTGATACTGCTTCATCTATCACTAGGGCCAGATTCTGCCACACTTTAAAACCACTACTGTCTCAATGGATAATTTAATTTAAGTTAATTTAGTTCAATAAAACCAGTGTGATACCAGGAAGATTCGTTTTCTCCTTCTGATACACGAAAAAGAAATGGTTGTGGAAAACTATGATCTAATCACTCAGAGGAAGAGGTTAACCAAAAATAATCAGTCTAGTTTATTACCTAGAAATAATACTTTAAACATTTTTAAATGCAAACATACTTGGATTAGCCAAAAAAAACCCCAAACTCTTGCATCCAGCACATGTAAAGTAGCTTTGCTTAACTAATACTAAAGCAATTTTACAGTGCAGGTTTTCTGTATTTCTGCATAACTGAAATCCAATTTGCATCCTTAGCAAGTTTGCTATAAATCATGACCAAAAGTATGTTGGTAAATAAAAAATAAATAAAAGTTGCTCTTTTCTAAATTATTAAAGCCTAATTTCAACAAAAGTTGAAAATATCAAAAAGAAATTTGAAGCTATGAAATTACATTTTTGTACAGTGTGTTCTCTTGCTAGCAAACACTGCCGGATTTGGTGTAAATGATGTACTTTGGCAAATCATGACATCCTAAAGTTTAGTAAATAATATAAAACCACGCCTCATACATAAAGAGATTGAAAAGTAAAAAGGAAAAACAAAGACACTTCTCGTGTTAATTAGGGAGACTAGATGGACTCCTTTGTGTGATAACATTAAAGGTGCATCTGCCCACTTTGGTGCATCTTCCCTGCCCACAAAATTCTGTGGCTGTGCTTCAGCTCAACAAATGGAAAAGCTGAATTTGTGCACAGCTGCCAGCAGGCACTCTGCTCACCAGTCTCCCTTTCTCAGCAGGAAAGCACGTGCTTATATTAATATTTATTAAGGCCCTCTAATGGCGCAGGCCTACTTGCTTGCTTCCACTTCAGTCCACGGTTGCCTCACAAGAGCATGGCATGAAATAAATCAGTTCCCCATTTGCAATATCTGCTTTCTTGACCGTAATATGTCTGTGCGTTGTGGCAAAATGCAAGCTGGGAGGTTCCCGCCTCCAGCAGCTTTTTACTTTCAACTGCAAATAACACATACAGTTGAAGAGTGCAGGTCACTGCGGTCTCTCACCACTTCCTCCCAAGTCAAAGATGCTCCTTGATCAAGTAAAGCAGGAGAAAAGTGAGGGAAAGCAAGTAAGTTGCAAGGATGCACTGCACAGAAAGCAGCAAAGCCTGATGACACTGTGTGGGCTCAGGAATATGTTCAGTTGTGGGTTTTGATCACTGTTTTTTCCAGTTAAGAACACTTTGGAGCATTCCCAACTCCTCCGTTCCTGCTGAGTCTTCACTTTGCACATAGTCATGGTGGGTGCAAGCTCTCCCTTCACAGTAGAGCACTGGAAGACAACCAGAGAGGCCGACGTTCAGCAGTTTTCCTTTGTTGGGTGCAAATGGCTTAAAAGAGAATCAAAGGAGAAAACAGAGAAATGGGGTGATATAGGGTGCAATTCATCTTATTTGAAGGACACGTCTAAAAAACATTGGATGAATTGCTCGCTCTGAGTACCTACATCTTGTCATTAACAACAAAGAGATTCCTGATTAGCCTTGATGCAGGCAGGAATGCTGTAAACTTCTGAAGTGGGATCCATCCCACCCACAGCACTTTGAGAGAGCTAAGCTACTTGAGTGTCTTTGAGTTTCCTCTGCCTGGAGTTTTGCCATTAGCAGTAAACCAAGTTTAGGCTGAATAACACACCACAGGCTTCTAACTATGACATGAAGGAAGATTTTTCCACAGTTTAGGCAAAAACTGACAGTGTAACAACCATCTGTATGTTTGAAACCTTTCCGTGGGCTAACATAAGCCACCAAACTTTGGGTGTCTAACGCATGGTAGACACCCAAGTGCACAGCGTGTTGTCACCACTGTGTGGTCATCAGCGCAGCAATGAGCTCTGCCTTCCAACAGCCTCACATCAAGAGGTTTGTCCGCAGGTGAAAAGTCAGGTCGTACCTAGGATGAACGTCTAGGCACATGGGACATGGCAGCCCTACCTCACACAAGCTCTGCTTGCATCAGCTGGGAGCCTGACGAGATAACAATTCCCGAGGACAAGACACTCTCTAAAGATAATACACACAGAATAGGAGAAAGGAAGGAGCATGGTCCTATTTATGCTATAAGCAAAGTCTAGTATCAGAGAGACGAAAAGTTGGGAATGAAACTGTATCAATCCAGCATAGACAAGCGTTCAAGTGAAGGACTGTCCTTCCTTTCCAAGAGGGGGAAGAAAAAAACAAAAAAGGAAAATTCTAAGAAATATGTTTCCTTTAAAAAGAAAATACTTGTATATAAGAGTATAAGCAGTGAGAACACAACATCAGTATTGGCATACAGATCCTTAAGAGATGGATATTCTCAGGATATAAGTGAGGAGCTGACACCTTCCTAGCACTAGCACGAAACAGTCTCAAGATTAACTGAAAATGAGACCATGTTATCAATAGTTCTCATAGTCTGCTTTTCATTTTCATCAAGCCTACTTCATTACCATTTCCTTGATGCAAATTAAAATAAAGTCATCAGTCTCTAGATAGATATACAATTTTTGTCAGAAAGGCAATGAACACAGTTCCTGTTCCTGCAAACAATTATGCAGTAAGCAGTCTGATTTTCTACAGATGGCTTAATGAGGTTGCAAAGTGTAAAAAGTTACCCATAGGCATATTTGCAGTCGAAAAGCCACAGCTATCTCTTAGCTGCAGGGTCTTCCAGAGACCAAACCGATTACCATTGTTGAGAGCAACAGAAGCAATGCTATGAATTCATCACTAAACCAAAAATTTCGTAATTGTGCTTTAATAGTTACACCTGGTGCTAATATTTTTAATGACGGAGCATTATTCAGGGGGGAACCTTCCTGCACTTTATGGTGACGGCCCCACCAGCACAGGCACAGCCAACCTGTGTGTCTGTGGCAGCTGCAAAGTCCAGAGAGCACTCAGATGCTGGGATGGCACCAACGGCTGAGACACAGAGCTGCATCCGCACAGAGGGAGGAGAGCACCTTAAATCAATTCTGTGAGACTGAGGGAGGGACGTAGGGAACTAGCTGGGACCATAGAGGTAAATACTGATAGCACAGCCAGGGGCTCCATCGCCTGCCCTCATGAACAGACCAAGCCACATTCTGCTGCTTCTCATTTTCAAACATGTCTCAAGACTCTTGGCTCCATGAGGACTTGGATTTTTACTGAGGAAGGATGGCCACCTCTGCAGGAACAACCTTCCCAGGACGGCGGGCTGTGTCCAGGCAAGGGTGGCACGATGTGGTGGGGACACCAGTCATGTCTTTGTCACATGAGTGGGAGTGCTGCTCATGGGGGAAACCCCAGCATCCCGGTAATGTCTTCAAATGTACGGCATGCCTAGAAATGTGCCAGGGGACAGTCAGGACATTATGCTGACAACCATTAGAGTCTTCCTGTGACTGCAATGGGATGTTCTCAGGAGCAAGTCCAGCATTACCATTCCTACATTCCCTCGCTGGCTGCTCTCAGCAGGTGTCTTTAGACTTTTTGAAGGCTGAGTACATTTTATCTGTTGCAGCCCTTCATTCTTTAGGGCAAGCCAGCTGTGATACTTTCCACCTCTCCTGTATAATTTTCATCCTAATCCTGACTGCAAATCGCATGAGAATGTATCTTCTCACTGCCAATAAATGTTTCCGCTTGCTACTTTTTAACATGAGGCACATCCCACAGGGCACGAGAAACAAGAATTTTTATCAATGGCTGTCATACATACATTACTTGGTTCCACCACAGTGGGACCAGGATGACCAGGTTGTCACAAATCAGAGACAAGGCAGCCCCAGGTACCCTTGGGTGAGGCTGAGAGGCTGGAAACTGTTCCCTTACAGTCTGCATGGATCATGGACCCTGCAGCTACCCAGAAGGTGAATAAGGAGTATGCAGCCCAGGGACTTTCAAAGAGATTTTGAAAGGAAACAGCTGGTGTTTCAAACTCCCCTGCATTTCTGAAAAGCAGCACAAAGCATGTAAAAGGAAAGGAAATATTTGTCTTTGAAAAGAAAACAAAAAGTCATTAAAATGTTGGAAGATGTGACACCATATAAGAAAGCAGATAGAATTAGTTCTTAGAAAATATATAACTTAATATTTGTCCCATTTATGTGCCTAATATTCCTAGGCTCCCATATTAGTCCAGGAGCCAGAAAGGCTCCCTCCCTTGCTCAGACACAGACCAAAGACTCCTTTAAGAGCTAAGGGGATGAATCAGCGACTGTCAGCTGGAACATACCTGTGTAGGAAGGGATAACAAAACCCACCCAAAATCTGGGGGAACCCCATACAGGAGACAGCAAAGGTATGAGAAATGCTGCCATACTTGTATCTGTAGTACAGTTGTACTGCAAATACCTTACCTATAGAAACTGGAACTGGAAGAAACTGATTGGATAAGTCCAGTGCTAACAAAAATAGCAATGTAAAACAGATACATAAATTGGGATGTTGTTCTGTCATGTTGAACAAATAGATTTTCTGGCTCCGGAACCAGCACTGTTGTCAAAATAATTATCAGTGAGTAAAGCAGAATGTATGGTCTGTTATGGAGATGAGCAGGATCCTCTCAGGGACCATTACCAGCCCAGTGATAGACCTCATTAACCCTAGTTAAGACAAGAGGGATTATATGCTGCAAACCAGAGCTGAATTTGGCTTTAGGTTTACCACTTGTTTACACAAGTGGATCAAACAGAACCCATTTCTGCTTCCAGACACCCTCACCAACCACGTCATGCTTCCCTGGGAAAATACTAATAAAACAGCCACACTGTTCTGCATTGGCACAGCACTTTTCAATCCTAGTCAGGCTGCTCAAAGCCCAGGTCTCATGCTTCTCTACAGACAACTCTGGTCACCCTGCTCACCTTGCAGGGCGTGCCAGGGGAGTTTGGCCTCCTGGTGCCTTCAGGAGCTGGGGAGCATGGTTTGCCCACAACATGGACATTAGTTTGAACTCGGACCACAGAGGCTGCATTTGATAAGTAAACTAAATGCAGGTTGGAAGTCAACACTCTTTGCTGTTGAATAAATGGTACCTGGCAGGATTTTGTCTTGGGCTGAGCAGCACTTTCCTAAACAATTTCTAAGCAGAGCACCACAAGCCATGGACTGTTCTCCCCATGAGCAATCTGCATGTAGCCACCCTGCTTCGGAGACCAAATCATGATCTCAACACAGACCTGGGCTGTTCCATGCCAGACACCATCACTGCTAGAGAACAGTCTTGACCACATTGAACTTGCTGGTTCGGATGTACTCCCAAGCCTAAGTTTAGTGGCTTTCTCAATAAAATGGTGATTAATTAGCCTTGTGCTGCAGTATGGGGATTACTTCTCCTTGACACCCCACGTGAACAAACACAGGGGAACACTGGCTTCTGGTGTTGGCTCTCCTTCCCCAACAAGGGATCAGACAGGCAAGACCTGTGCATGTTAAGATGGAGAGAGCAGCCTTGCACAGACTACATGTCCTTCTGCTGGGCAAACCAAATTCCTGCCCCCACAACTTCACAAATCCTACAACCCTCTGGACCAGCTGGGACAAGGTGAAGGCAGAAAGGAGACAGGGAGGAGGGTGTTGCTCAGGTACACACCAGATCTGTGCTTAAGTATCCTCCAGTCCCTATTGCTGGGGAGCTCCAGCTCACCACATTTTTAAGAGTTAAAGTGATGCATATCCATCCCCACGTGCTGTGCAAACAGCCAGTGACTCAGAGGGTAGCACACAGGCAGGCTGAGATGATCAATCTGCCACAGCTGAGCACGTCCAACTCCACTATTGTCCCTGGGGGATTTGTAACAGTTGTGCTTTGGGAAACAAAACAAACAGCAGCGTGCTTCTGTATGCACCAACTCAGGCAGCTCACCAAAATCAAACGAGATGAGCAAGGACTGCTCAACCTGGAGGATTTAATTAGAGTCAACCCTTCCCCAAACTAGCTGAAGAGTTTACAGTTTTAGTCTTAACAACCAGCAAATTTACTGCTGTTATTCAATAGGAGAATTCACCATCTCAAATGTCAAGAAGTTTTGTTCAATTTCCTTGTGATGTTTTGACCTTCTCAACATGAGTGAAGTAACCCTTAAGGAACCAGAGGAGTAGGGCTGCAGAGAATATTTACATTGAAGGGCTCCTGTATATCACTTCGGAAAAGGCTTTATGCTGGGGAACTCTCATCCATCTCAGACCCAGGAGATGCCTCCTGAATTCAATGGACAAGTGTAGAACAAATATCAGTATTTTTCAATAAATTTAGAAAAACAGTGAATAATCCAATGAAGTCCAGTTCAGATTCCAAAATGGAAACTTAACATTTGATTTCTAATTTATGTTTTTAGTTCACTATATAAAACCAACAACTGGGTCCTCAGTTTTTCACTTTTTAGTGAATCAGCATCTCATGCAGATGAGTGGGGTTACAATACAATCGACCAAGAACAACTTTGATGTGCCAGGGTGAATTCTGGATGGTTAACAATTTCCAGCTAACATTTCCAGAAGTAAATAAATCACCGAGTTTCATTTAGAGCATAGCTGAAAATGTCACTCAAGCTGAAAGGAAGTTAATAATCATTAAATATTACTCCAGTTTCTGGAAAGAAGGGAAGAGAGTGGGGATTTCACCATGTTTTTGGGAGAAAGACAGCTAGCAACAGAAATACAGAAAACGTGAAAATCTCATCTGTCATGTCAATTATGAGTATAACCTAAAATGATGAGGACAATACAGTGCAATTTCATCTAAAAGTGTGTTTGCTTGGCGGCTAGAAGGCAGCGACCAACTAGTACAGCATTCCTGTTGTTATTTCCATCCATCCACAGGCTTTGGAAGGGACAGGTGCCCACAGGCCAAA
Source organism: Pampusana beccarii (assembly GCA_013399365.1). Taxonomy (NCBI): domain Eukaryota; kingdom Metazoa; phylum Chordata; class Aves; order Columbiformes; family Columbidae; genus Pampusana; species Pampusana beccarii. Next base: position 885,100 of record VWYH01001394.1, read on the forward strand.
AGCCACTATCACAACCTGCATTTTTGCTGGCAGCCTCAGCTGCAAGGCTGAGGAAGCAAATGTGTGTGGAAAATCAGCGTGTCTCCCCCTCCTTTTGCTCCCAGTATGTTCACTCAGGGCCACTTCTGTGCCTCAAAACAGGGGTAACACTGGAGATTATGCCCCTATGTCTTGAGGAGGAACATGAAACTGCAGACGTTGCACACCAATAACTTTCAGCAAGTCACTTCCAAACCGTTTGGATTTCTACATAGACAGCACAAGCTCCTCTACCCAGTGTTGTGTGAAGAGTCATTTCAACAATTGGCACCATCTTCTTGTGGTCAGCTACACCAGCTATTCAGATTTCCTTGCTGTTGCAGACACACAGGACATGCTGTGTGGACACAGGACCTTAACACTAAGGAAAAATCCTTCTTATACCATCCATTGCTGCTGCAGTACAGTGAAAAACAGGTGAAACTCAACTCCTATGAGAAATCTGTGGCATCGATTTCTGTTGTTTTTCATCCATTGCAAGAGATCAACGAGGTGCAAGAGCGAAAGAAAGATGGCCCTCACTGGCATGAAGTTTTACAAGCATCCTCCCACTGCTTCAGCCAGCTTGCACATTTCATAGCATTATGAAGTTTAAATGCCACAGAATAGATCTGTCTGGCAATAAATTCAGCCAAAGGCAATCTCTTAAAAAGCCATCATTATGTAAGGCTGTGCTCGTTCATTATAATGAAGGATGGAAAATACAGTATGCGTCACATAGTGTAATTCAAAATTGATTTCCTATCGGGACACATTTTACAGAGGCTATTCTGCACAGTGCCTTTGCCACAGTCTGAACTGGGACTGTTTTCCTACTTTTCTTCTCTTTCATCTTCTCCTGTTTGCCCAGTGCAGGAGACTATTTCAAAGCAATACCTTCATCTTCGCTGCACATCAAAAGCAAAGCAAGCGAAGAGTGCTGCTCGTATCCTGGCAGCTCTCCACCACATTTTAAAACTCCTCTTAGAACCAAAAAAGCACATCACTCATTTTATTTTGCTACTCGTCAAAGAAGACCCGGTTGCTAACAGCAAAAAGAGCCACTTGTGAAACATGCCAGCTCCTGGTCTCATCCTGCCAGGAGCTCCATCATCTCAGTTCCCACCAACGCTCTGCTTCCTACAGGAATCTGGACTGTGCAGGATTGGCCTCTCCTAGAGACTCAGACGGTGCAGGAGTTATGTTTCTACTTTGAAGGCTGTATAGCAACTCTGTCACAACACCCTCAATTTTCCAGCTGAGCTTTTATTTCTGTTTATTTAGATTTTACCTCTTCAGACACTTCAAATTTGTAATCTTTTTGTACTGATGCTTCTAAGGAGGTCTTTTTATCCCCAAAATCTATTTATCACCAACAGTGCTTGGCACCCTTGTCTGCAAACTCAACAGAGGTGCCAAGGGCTATGGTGTAAACTACATTTCCCACCTTTGATTTTCTGTTGGATGCTGCCCTTGGCATTACTGGTACTGTACCTGTACCCCTTCACAGGCTTGTCAAGTTGGTGTTACATGCACACACAGCCATGTTCACACCTACATAAGAAGTTAGCTTCGGCCAGTGTTATAAAGGTAAAAACCCCGAAGACTGAAGTCCCTGTGGAAATAAAATGCAGTGAGCTACCCACAAAAAGCCACTTTAATAAGGTGACATGCCACAATATCATGCTACGACCTGCAGCATCAAGCTAACAGCCAATGGGGCAGAGCAGCCTTGGGTGGCTCAAAGGCCTCTGCTCACCCCAGATCCCAACAACCTGGGGCTGGAAAGGCCACGAGCACAGTTCAGTGACGATTTCTCAGTGTTACAGCCTTTTCTCTAGCCTGCCCTATGGGCTGTGGTTATGCTGCATATGTCAAATACACAGTCACGCTCTCCTTACTAAATCCATCTCTCTTCTATGCCCTTGCCTCCTAGCCAGCACACCTCATACCATTCCCATAGGATGCTGGGGAGACAACTGGGTTCCCAGGCAGGGAAAGAGCCACTCCAGCTGAGATGAGGCACTGCCCTGCTCCTTGCACTGGGAACAGGGCTGCCAGGGCAGGATTAAGGGGCTTAGACAGACCCTTACTTGTACTTCACATGCTATAAAGAAATTCCAATTCCTCACCTTCAAAACTTGCAGAAATCATTAAAAGATTATTAAAATGCCTGGGGTCCAATGAAAATTAGACTTTCTATGATTACTATTTTTAGAAATAATAATTGAACCACTACTATTTCTATTCTGTAAGATGGAAAGTCCACCAACTCAGCGTTCAGACCAGAGCAGCTCAGGAAAACAAAGCAGCCTGACACAGCCCTACAAAGCCAGTCAGGTTCAGTTCTTGAAATCCTGCCCTGTGCTTGAGCTACAGCACCATACTTGGTCCCTTTTGTCTTCCCAAAATAGCAGCTAATAGGACTGGAGAAGAATCGGTTCCCAAGTAAATCTCATGCAAATTGGAACCACACAAAGGAGGCTATTAAACTGCAATGGACATCAGCAGAACTGCTCTCAGACCTGCATGACACATTTCAAAAGAGGCTGATACTAATTAAAAATGTGTCCCAATTTATTTATGTTTCTTCCTATTGTGTTTTGCTATTTTAATCACTGAAATACTGAACATTCGCGACCCATTCCATTGTACAGTTTTATTCGTAATCAATACATACACATAATCTTTAAGTTATGTTAAAATAAATATGGAGTTTTACCATCAATATAAGACAACAAACTAGGTTTTGTCTGTAGTTCCAGTTTGTCCAATAGCCATATTTAAACATATTTGAAATTAAACAGCACAGATGTTAACCAGATAGAAGTAGGTCTGCTGTACCTTTGCATGAGTAATGCTTCATGAAATAATTAAAATTTCACATTTATGTAACACTTTCCATCTCCAAGGGATCCCAGAACCTATTAACAAGTACAGCAGAACAGACATATTTTGTAATATTTTGCCTTCCTCTGCCAACTTCCTTCCACGGATTTCAGATCATTTCACAAACACTAATCAAGCCTTCAACACCCCGTGATGAGGCTGCACAGTGAAGACGATGGGCTTGGCAGAGGGCACGCAGCCCCGAGGATGGGCTGAACAACAGCAAATCAGAGAAAAGGCTGATTTGGTACCGACCACTTCAATCCAGCAAAGGTTTCTATTTAATAAAATACCTAATCATATGTTTAAGTGAGCTTTAATGGATGGAAGCACAGCCTCAAGCATCTTGTTGAGTATAAGTGTGTGGTGAATGAGGGCCTAGGAAAACTGTGGTGCAGAGCAGAGTGTGTCCATGAAGGCGGCTCCTCCCTGCCATCTATTAATATTTACTATAATCACTTTGGGTTAAAAATGAAATAACCTAATAAGATATTTCAGTTGGGGTTTATATGTGATGAAAACAACTAAACATGTGATGAAAACACTAAACAACTAAACAGACCTATCACTGTTTTTTCTGTTCCATAAAGCCCCACATCTTTAACAGGTCTTGCAAGTCAGTTTTCTTCCCCTGTATACTTTCCAGTTTTCCAGCTGACAAATTTTCCAGCTGACCCTACATTTTAAATCAAGCATAGTTCTCCAAAATTTTCTCTGCCGAATCGTCTTACTTAGCACCCCATGGAATGGAGAGGTACTGGGTGAAGCAAGGGGAGAACCTCCCACCCAAGTGCTCTCTGAGGGAAGCAACAAACTGTTCCCAACCTCAGTTTCTGCTGCACTGAGCACATCAATCCACGTCCACAGCTTTGGCCGCTTGCCGTGGCAACCTCTCTTTTAGGCATGAGGAAGAGCTGACTAAAAGCAATTCACTGTTATGTCTTAAAACTTCCTGTATCTGCAATAATGATTTTGTTTAAAAGAATGTGATTTGGGGATCATGGAAAAAACATGCATCTATAAAAAAATATTTTCACATAAATTGTTCATTACAACACTAAAACATTTCCAAGCTCGATTCAGAAGCCTGAAAATCATATTGATTTGTAAACAACGTAGAAACAATTGAATTTCTCTTTCTGAGGCATTAATGTAACAGCAGACTTTTTCAGCATCATGTTGGAGAGGACACAGAGGATTCTGCCTAAGGCTTAACAGGAACACACTTCTTTTCTTTTTTTTTTTTTCCTGTATTAGCACCAAAGCACCATATTAAAAGGTCCAGAAGACTACAGCAGAATGAGGAATGAATATCCTTGTCTTTCAAGAAACTGAGAGCAGGGCCAGGGAAGAAATGCACAATAAAGTCCATCAATATCCACCAAGATCTAAGCCAAGGACCATAAAACCTTCCTCCTCTCTAAACTCTGTACTGACAGCAAACCACATTAGGAAGTATAATGATTATTTCAGCCTAAGGTTTACTTTGTTTTTTGCTTTTTCTTGCAAAAGATGGAAGTCTGTGGTTAATTCATCACCTGTGACCAGACTTAACTGAATTCAGAAGAAGAACAATGATAATCTGTATTTTCACCGCCTATTATTAAGTGCTGGTCTCTATTTTTGTTTAGCTGCCAGTTATCAGGATTCAATTTACCCCCTCTGAGGGTGATGTCTAGAGTCATTCTGAGAATAATAACTGCAATATATTATGTTAATTAAGCACTAATAAGCTTCACTAATAAGTCTAGTGCTTTTGCTTCCAAACAGGAATGGAAATGTCATTTTTTAAATAGAGTGTATTAAGCACCTGTCTCTACCTGCACCACCTCACTTCAGAAGCCAAGAATCTGAGGCAGCAATGCAGATTTGCTTGGGACTGCAGAGACCACAAGGAAAAATCCAAAAGATCTAACTTCTATTAACACACTCTTCTTTAAACCCCAAGCCCTACTTAGGAAACTAGGAAATCCCACATGAAGAATGCATTTCATCGAGATGGCTTCCCCTGTCAGCAGCCTCTAGTGAACTTTAAGTAATGAACTTTAAGGCTGTTGTCCCAAGTATCATCAATCTTAAAGACAAGGAGTCTCCAGCAGTGAATTTCTCTTCTGCTTAACTCTCAATAGAACTGTATTTCACGCGATTAATGTCAGACGTTGCTTGTGCATTTTGATCATTTCATTTACTTATAGCACAAGAAATTATCATGACCACAAATCTAAGGCATCTTTTGCACTCACTAAAAATTTGGCAGTAAGCCTGCAAAGTTATGCAGGCTCGAGAAGAATCTCAGGAATAAAAGATGATTATACTAGTTATCCTAATTAATATTTTGTCATAGACAGACTAGGGACAATAACCTTTAAAGATGAGCAAGAAGAATTCCCTTCTATTTCCAAAAGAGATGAATATATGCAATTACGTCCACTTGTACTAGTATAGATTTTGAATGTAATACATCGTGGTCATCCTGTTTTTCTCATTTTGGCAAGACAAAAATAAATAGAGAAGGCTTAACACTGCTTCAATTCGAACCTTTGCAACAGAGCCAAAACAACACAAAACTCCACAATCTTGATTACTTGTGCTATTTTAATGAAGGCAACGGTACCTGGAGGAGCCACCTTACTCCTCCTACCACTGGCTGCACTTCTCAGTACCAAGCAGATGATCCGGGGGAGGCACAGCCCCATGTGCACGCTGGAATCCCAGCTACAGAGCCATCGGGGGACAGCTGCCTCAGGTCTGGTAGCCCCAAGCCTCCTACCACATCTCCCTGGGTACCCATCCTCCTGCCTCACCAGCTGGCGAGGATGAGCAGAGCTACGCCACACCACCAACGCCTTTCAATCTTAAATTTTCCATCTACAGTGATGTTGTACCAGTGTAATGCCAGCTTCCAGCAGCACGCAGACACTCCTCTGCTACTGTTCATCATGCAGACCCTTTTCCAAACCCTGCTTTTTCCTTCTTCCACCACCATGAGGCCTACATGCAGCTCTTCTACAAAATCCTCTTCCTCTGCCATGGCACTAATATCTTAAAAGTGTCACCAGAAAGAAGCTGGCTGACCACGACCTCCCCAGCCAGTCCACAGTGAAAATATACTTTTCTAGGTGTTTTCTTACGGCATCACTTGAGAAAGCTTCCAAGGAGTTTCCTGTCCTAACAGCAGATATTAAGTAAACTAGCCTACAGTTTTCTGGTTCGTCTCTTGAACCATTTAAAAAGTATTAAAAATATGTTGTCTGGTACTTCATAGTCCTCAGAACACTTTCAGAGTAAAGAGCTCTTTCAAACAGGTCCCTTCGTGGTTCCCATGCTTTCTCCTCCTCTCTTACAAGACCTGTGACCCTTCACTTGGAAATCAGAAATTTCAGTAGTTTTATGCCTCTAACACTCCTATGTGGAATTTCCAGGACAGAAAACTACCAGGAGTTGTTTTGGATGTGCCAAATTTGCTGCTCAATGCAGCAAAACTGGGCAGCAGATGCTGAATGGGTCCACCCCACACTCCCTGGTGGTGTCAGACCCAGGCGCACCTGAAACCTGGTAGCTCTAGTCCTGCTTCAGCAATAGCTTTATCTTGCTTCAAGTCAGAGTGACAGGTAGGACAGCGAGATGAACCCACAAGCCCCAAAGTATGCTCATTAACTTCACACTGAAGTTAAGAACACGCTTAAAAGCTTTGCTGAACTAAGTCTCTAATGATCAGCTCAATCTAAATAGGAAAACTGCACCCTTCACCTGAGGGGAAAGCTGGTGTTAACTGGAAAGGGTGTGAGAAATCTCAAAATCCTCCCTTGCTCCAGTAAAGCCATGCTCATGCAACATTCAAGCAGAACCAGGATGTTTTCTGCTGAGCTGGGACTGGATGGTCGCATTTCATCTGCAGGAACACACGTTCCTTCTGTAACGCATAAATGCAACTGATGGTTCATTTTCAAAGGTGTACCGGGCACTGGGAATGATGCATCTTCTTTTACACAAAATGACCAATTGTTAACACCTCTTATCTTGTAGCCAGACATTAAAGATACAAGCTGCCATGAAAATAATGTAATTTATTATATATCACATTCGTTTAGAAATCATCATTGATTTTTAAAAACCGCAGGGGGAAGTAATTAGATTTAGTAGGTAGCAAAGCTTCTAACTGATGGTGTAGACTCCTTTTTTTCAACACTCCATACACAGAAGGATGCAGAAAAATTAAATAAAAAAGCCAGTTCCTTCTCACCAGGCACAAAAATAAATAAAACAAAATCAACACTTCACCAAATGCATGAAATTAAATACGTGCTTGCTGGCATGTGCTGTGAGGGTGTCACTCAGGAGAGCATTTAAACGCATCTGCTTGTATTTAATGAGCTATATCAGACTTAGGAGTAGGTTTAACGTCACGTGTGTGTGTCTGCCTTGGTGCACAAGGGACATGTGGTAAACCAAGATCTCAGGAGCTGAAGCACCCCAAGGGTATGGGGCTCAGCAGCGACGAAAGCCAAGTGTGCCTTGCTCCTACAGAACTGCTCAGCATTTTTCATAGCTGATCCCCCATGTTTCACAGGAAACATGCACATTATTGCACTTTGGCTGTGCTTGCCAAAAACAGTCTACTGGAGCCATGTGGTGGTTCTCCCTGCACGAGGAAGAACAGCTGATACCTCCTTGTCTCACGATAACTCTTACCCTTTAAATCAAGTTGACTAGAAGACATAAATCCCCACTTTTTTCATGCCTGTGGCCAGGTTCACAGATGTTTTCAACATCCAGGCTGAAATCGTAAATGATGAGACAAACTTGGACCTCTGGAGGCTTGTGTGAGGCTTGATGTGAGAGAGGAGCTGCCTTCACCCAGGCACTACCTGCACTGCCCCAGCAGCACTGGCAACCGAGCCACCTGACTGCAGTCGGGAGGAGGATGCCTGAACCACAAAGGACACCCCCAATTTCCCTGTACCCACTCCTGACCTCTGGGCTGTCTCTGTGGATGTCTGCGATTAGATAGGGAAAGGGGGGGGCGGGGGAAGGACGGACCTCTGTTTCAGCTTTGAAATTAACTGAAAAATTATTTTTTTAAAAAGGATGATCCATGTAAGTAAAAAGGCTAAATGCCTGAGTGATTATTTCAGTCTTCTGTATAGTCAGCTTCTACTGCAGGATCCCAGCATAAAGTAAAAACTTCACACTGGATGGATCCCTCCAAGTGAACCTCCTGTTCCAGGCAATGCTTTTCACTCAGGTGTACAGAATTATTCTTCACAGACCAGTTGCACCTGCAGGCCCAGAGAGGAGTCAGGAGCCAGCACACATGTTACTGTGCAAACAAACGGTAAAAGCCTGACACAGATCTTGTAACTGTGCATAGGGACAGCTAGAGAAAAGCAGGACAGGAGGGGGGCACAGTGGTGACACCAGCAGCCTGCTGCTCAGAGATGGTGGGGGCACGGCAGGACACAGGCACCCACCTCCACATGGAAACACCCCCCTCACCCCTCTTGTTTTTTTCACCTCAGTTATTTTTCCCAGTGAATTTTGTCCTACCAAAAAGCTGTTCAATCTGGACGCCCAGAGAATGAAACCCCCTAACAGGCACCAAAGAGATGGTCCTCGCCACCCCCGGCGGGGGACCAGCAGGACCATCTTTGCAGCCATTATTTGCAGACTGGTGATGAAGTGGGGGGACATTTTCTGCTCATTAAGAGGCAAAGGGAGTGGGACTACTGCTGTACTCCATCCATGCATGCACAGCACTGGGCAGCTACTGAATGAGACAATGCTCCCTCATTAGGGAGAGTGGCGACAAACAGGTCTGTCATCCTTCTGTTACTATTTCCAAATGAACTCAATTAAGTTAATTAATTTTTTCAGTGCAACAAAAATGGCAAAGAGGCTGGAACATGAAATGAGAATGAAAATAAAACATCGCTCCTCCTTCTCCAACCTAGATCTCAAGATTGTTTGCTTTCAAATTAAAATAACTTCCAAAACATTAACTTGAAGAAGATCACTTAGTGTTTTTCTCTGTGGCTGCTTAATTTGAAAAGTCACACTCTTCTCCCTGCAACCAAGTATGATTAATGCGAAGTAACATACATTCCTAAAACAGGAACTGCTGTCACATTTCCATAATCTAAATCAATTATGGGTACTTAAAAAAAAATACAATGAGCTTACCTTTAATAACTACAGAAGTTTAAAGAAAAGGTTAAGTTATGTGCTTTGGATATACAAGTATATGGGCATATAGTTTTCATTGGGACTAAACCTTCTTTTGAGGAAATGTGGCAGGTAAACCACTTATAAAGACACAATTTCATAACTGACTATTTCTGTTTTGCCTCCTGATGGAGTCTTTAAAATCAAATACAATGCTAATACATTAAGAGTTATATGCATGTGCCTATATGTTTTGCCTACCATACACATTTCTAGAAAGTGGAGAAAGATGAAAAGCATTCAATTTTTTGCAATCTGACGTAGGTTGGAGTTAGAAAAGAAAAAGGCAGGCAAACAGTAATAAGGCAGACTTATGATAAATCTTTAAATATGATTCATTTCTATTTCCATTTCATTGCTGCTTTATCCTTTTTCATGTTAATAATTTGATGATTGCACCTTCAGTGCATGAAAAACACGTTCCCTAGAAAAAGTTAATCTTTTATCAATGCATTAAAAAGAATCATGGCAACAGGAGAGGATACCTTCTGTTTGTAAACTGGTTTTAGATCTCTTAGTAACAAAATCATGGATGCATTTGGAACTTCTCCATGAAGTTCAATCAAATGCAAACATACCCAAGAAGTTTTAGCCTGTGCATATAATACATCCACAGGGACAACACAAGATCCCTTTCCAGATGAGGGCTTCACTGTGCCATGCCCTGTATGAGACCCAGGCTGAAAATATACTTAATGCTTCAAGAAACCTTTCAAGGTGGTCGGAAGTTGAGTGAGATTTCATCTCTTAATGCAGAAACTGAGTGACCTCAAGTAGACAGAAGGCCTCCCTTCCACCTCCTAACAAAGCTCTGTGCAACCACTAGAAAAATATCATCACCTCTGCTTTGTCGTGCATGTTTGGAGTCAACACTCTCATCATCTGATACTAATTTAACTTTGTGCTTTGCTTCCTCTAACGTCAAACCACCTAGGAAGCCAACACTCTCGCTGAGACATAGTTAACTAGAATTATCCTCCATCTGGCTGGAACACAGCTGCAATAAGTGAGGATGTTTTTTATCTTTTTGTCCCAGGTCTCTCATAACAGTCACTAAATGAGTTCTTGGAAGACTCCTACAATGCAGTTAATTACTGCATTGTTTCAGATATATAAAAAGGCATGTAAGAAAAAACCTAACCTTTAGAAGTAGTTTCTATTTCGATGCTTAGAGGCTCTAAATCACCTCTGGAGAATCCAGTGAACTTATAGAGATCACCTAAGTTGCTGGTTGAAGTACTCGGATGAAATGCCTAAAACTGGGATGCCAGTATTCCCTGTTGGAGATCAAGTTTCAAAGGTACTGCCTAGCATTGTAGAAGTTTATCCAGGTGACACCATCAAATAAATCAGGACAAGCAGACAGTGTTTACATGGGCACATCTAAACTATGGTGTCTGGGAAATTTTCCCAGCTCCTATGTTGGATGTATACTCTGGCCACATCCCAACTTAATGTCAGGGCAAGTGCTAAGTCCCAATGTCTCTCCAGGTCCTGTTTTCAACTAGAGGAAAACCTTGGTAACTCAGGAAACCCAAGTTATCCTCCAATACATTGAATGACCAGGACTGCACCAATTAAACCATTTGGGACTCTAGACTCATTGAAAATTGAAAAAACTCAGCTCCCAGGAAGATGATAAACATCTTCAGTCATTCAATCACCACTACTCTATCATTTCACAACCTTACCCTTTAGAATGCACTTTATTATTATTTTCTAATTATTTATACCTATCACCCTTATTTAAGGATCACATTTTTAGGGGTCTGGTGAAGGCTGCATGTCCTTAACTTTACACAGAGAAGCTCCTAAGCAATCTCAGCAAGTGACCATGCCCTATACCAGGAACAGCCCAGCAGCCAAGGCCAGCTCTGGTTCTCAGGCAATTTTGTTTCTGTCCTTGACGGGGGATGAGACCAGTGCCAAAGTGCCTGACTCATGGAGGAAATGGCCCATAACAAGTACCTAACTCTGCCCCTTACAAGGTCAGCCATTTGTCTCACTGTTCAATACTTTCCTGGCAATTGGTGCCCCCATCCATCGTGTGTCTGGTAATCAGCAAAGAATCCTGCTGGCATCTCTTTCATGCTGCCTACCTAAAGCCTGATACTGATTCACAAAAGCTTTCCTGTACATAAGCTTAATGGATAAAGCAATCAATACAAACAAAATCAGACACTGTCCAACTTTTTTTCCTCACTAATTAGAATCTCAATCCTAGATTTTTGTCTGAGCTGCTCCCTGGGTCCATAACAAAAAAAGACAATATGGATATTTACAATCTACTATAACACTTCTAGCATAATTATGAAATGTGGGTAATTTCCTCAATCCAGTTTATTGCCTGACAAAAAGAATCTCACTTGTGAAAACTGGTGTGGTGCTGCAGCGCTACAGACCATCAGATGAACATGGGACAGTCTTTGAAACCAGTATTTCAGGTGTTGGATATCACTTTATACCAAACTGGTGAAGCACAGATGAAGAATTCAGAGCTTTAGCAAAAGTGCCTTTCAGTAGCTGCTAAGAAAGAAAAAAGCCAAAGAGCTACATGCACTTGCTTTCTATCAAGGTTCTCATTAGGCTTTCATGCCACCAGTAAAAATAACAAAAGAGCTGAAAGCCAGACTTTTGTTGGAGGTTCTGGGTTGTTTTGATCTGTTGCAGATAGTACAGTGTGTTCCCTGTTAATTATGTTTTAATGTACTGCCTCATATGCTGTACTTCACCATTAAGACATTCCCCACAAAGGATAAATGGTGAAGAGAAGAGGTGAGATAGAAAAACTCATGAGTAGCAGGTCCTCAAATGCCTGTAAAAGCACCACAACAAGAGCGTGTGACCAGAGACTGCTTTTTTTCATACTCCTCTGTAAGCAACCAGGATGTCACAAAAACCTGGGACAAATGCTACTAAACCATTTCATATTTTTTTCACTCAAAACATTCTTACTCCAGTGTTTTCAGCCTGCTTCACACACATCAGCATTACAATCACCAGGGGACAGTAAGAAGTTCAATTTTCTGTCTCACGCCAAACCATGAACATGTACAGAATCCTACACTGAGGACAAACCTGGGGGATGCCTGGCAGCCAGATGAGACAAGGGCTCAGGTCTCCTCTGTCCTCCTGCTACATTGCTGCACCCCCGTCAGCCATTTGGCAAGCTCCTTCACTGCTGCATGTCTCTCTTTACCCTTACAGCTTTTGTCTGCTGCCTCCATTTAGTCTTGAAGTTTCTCAAGACAGAAACCTCTTAATGTCAGAATGGTCCTCCACAATACCTAAAATAACCATGAGATGTTTGTCAGTTATGATACACGGTTTTCTGTATTTTATAACTTTTCCTGGGTAGGATTTAGACACTAGTTACAAATTACGTGCTGGACAGGTCTGGAAAACTTAACAGAAAATCTCTTACTGCAATGGGCAGCATTACCCCAGCACACACCTGCAAGCCCTGCAGGGCAACCGAGGAGGCGGAGGCAGGTGCTGCATTTTGTGGAGGGTGCAGGAGTTATAATACTATTGATTTATGAGACACTAACTGCGTTGCGAGGTGGTAATGATTTCCCACAGAGGTCATCACAGACACTGTTTTTCAGTCTGCTTTGAGCAAATCCCATTAATAAATAGGTGGCTGCAATGTTTATTAAGAAAATTGTGAGCCACACAACAGAGCCATAACATTACAATTTCAGTTCCATTGGATGGCCTACAAATAAGTGGAACTCAGTGAAGCAGGTATTCCCGAGAGAGGAATAATAATTAAATAGAGAGACATACACAGATAGCTTGGCGCAGCTTGTATGCTCTGCACTGCTGGAATTACTGCGTGACAACACTTTATACTTACCTTTTCATACATTGATCTCTAAGCTTAGATTTCACCTCCTTATCATTTCTTCATCCATCAAGCACATAAGAAAGATTTATAGCATGTTACACAGGGTGAACCTGTGAAAAAGTAGTTACCATGGCAACCTAGTATTTCTTTTCTGTGTAAACTTGGACTACTGAAGCAGAGGAAGGCCACAACTCCACACCAACTTCAAAGTTGCTCTTTGTTCCAACTACGTTTTAAAGCAATCAAAATATTTTACTGCCAGCAATCAAGCATAATAAATATGTCTTTTAAAACCCCTAAAGAAAACACAGCCCTCATGGTCAGTCATTGCAAAGCACCTGAGGCCCACGACAGACATAGTTTGCCACACATTATCACAAAAGTAGTATCTCAAGAGATTTCCTTGACTGTGCACACCTGTGCAGAAGAACATGAAAGTACAATAGGCCACTGCACCCCACCACAGGAATTCAGCAATACAGGTCAATTTTGCAATATTAAGATACTTCATAGTTGGATTCCTACGTGTTACTTTATTGGATCATGACGTTTGAGCCACAGAGATGAATCTCAACTATTTTCTAAAAGTATAAAAACAGAGGCTTCATTTCAGTGAGTCATGACTATGCCTTTGCCCTGCCATTTGTCACAGACTACTTCATGTTCAAGTACATAGGCTTCACTTCTCCTAAGTTTATTATTTCCCAGCAAATTGCATCTTAATTCAGGGAATCCTTCCTATTTTTTCAAATAGGAAACACTGGCATAAACAGCTTTGGCTACAGGATACATCACTCACCTCAAAATGTGGAAACCCAAATTCATAATCTATAATTTTGACTTGGGAACTTACCAGCTCAGTGTCCTTCAGCAATAGGACCCTAGCACCTCCATTTACCATACAAGAGCAACATGGAGCACAAGTCTGATGAGGAGCAGGCTGAGGGAAATGGGGCTGTTCAGCCTGAAGAAAAGGAGGCTGAGAAGAGACCTTATTGCTGTCTACAACTGCCTGAAAGGAGGTTGTAGCATGGAAGGGGTTGGTCTCTTCTCCCAAGTAACAAACGATAGGACAAGAGGAAATGGCCTCAAGTTGTGCCAGGAAAGGTTTAGATTGGATATTAAGAAAAAAATTCTTCACAAAAAGGGCTGTCAGGCATTGGAACAGACTGCCCAGGGAAGTGGTGGAGGCACCATCTCTGGAGATGTTTAGAAGGCGTTTAGACGAGGTTCTTAGGGACATGGTTTAGTGCCAGAGTTAGTTAGGTTATGGTTGGACTCAATAATCCTGAGGGTCTCTTCCAGCAAAAATGATTCTGTGATTCAATGTGCTGACTCAACACATGAGCAGATCAACTAGGACAGGCAGAGGCAACCATCTTGACTGCTTCATATCCCAGTGCTACTTTTCCCTGTTGCAGCGTATTTTCCACACAGCCAAAGCCCTTGCCGATGGCCTTCACTGCCCATCTCTCATGTCCTTCCACCCCTGTGGTGGGACACCAGACCAGCTCCCTTGCACACTTCACTCGTTCTGAACTCCCTTCCAAGTGAAATCACTAAGTCTTTTTTTATTAACAGTAAGGGCTAAATTTCCTGTGGCACTTGGTAGTGTGGAAACACAATCTCTGTCTCACAATATTGAAAACACATTTTCCAGACAGAATTGAGTAGAAAGAGAGGCAGTGGGATACATGTGTCTTCCACTGAAGACAGCTGACCCTCAGAGAGTCACAGGTAAATATGGAGGTACTGCCATCCGAAGGAAAAAGAACAGTGCTTCTTCGGGGGTCTGCTATGTAAATGGGTTGGTTATAGCAAATATTTGTTTTGCTACGTAAACTCTGAGGTGACTGTCTGGTTTTTTACCTGCTGAAGTTCTCCTGCTGTGATGTGCAACAGCACTCCATGTACAGAGCTCAGGCACTTTCTTGTCCAGTTATTGAGGGAGACTGTTCCCAGTGAGCCCCACAGTAACACGGTGTCATTAAGCAGAGGCCCACTGCTGATCTCACTAAGACCAGTATCAGAGCAGAGTCATTCCTTTTCTCTGTGGAACTCCATTTTAATTTTATTTAAGGAGGCAGCATGATCTCATAGGCAAGGCATCGGGAGGTCTGGGTTGTGTTCCCTGCCATGCCATGTGATCACAGGCAAAACCTGCAAGTGCTCTGTGCTTCGCTTTTTTTTTTTGTTAAATCATCTGCCGCATGCTGGAAATGATCATTATTTACCATCAGAGTGCTCTGAGATCAATGAATGATGAACCCTAAAGAAATGCTAAGTGTTATCAATGAAGTGTGCAATTTTTATATTATTAGAATTACATAAATCAAGACTAACCCCAGTGTCACCAACGTA
This sequence comes from Pampusana beccarii, assembly GCA_013399365.1. Taxonomy (NCBI): domain Eukaryota; kingdom Metazoa; phylum Chordata; class Aves; order Columbiformes; family Columbidae; genus Pampusana; species Pampusana beccarii. The sequence goes on from VWYH01001394.1 coordinate 900,440, forward strand.
ATGCAAAAATCAAGCCTCGAGGTAATCTGAATTAGTAGTAAAGTGCCTGGGAACAACATACAACCCAGTGAAAGCGCAGTTTAGTACGCAGCACACAAGTAATGTAATGGTATAAGAGACTTCAACATGGAAGACAAAGTGCCACAAAACAAACAAACAAAAAAAAACCCAACCAACCGAGTTCATCTTATTTTGTTCATATTGCATCATTTTTCCTTTCCTTTTACAATTGCATTCCCTCGCAGACATATTCTGCCTCACTTCATTCTGGCTAAGCTTTTTCTTGGTCTTACAGCCTCCTCCTCCTCCCTACCTCCCCTTTCTAAATTCATGCTGTGTATAAAATTGTCTCACTCATTTAGAATAAGATTTACTCTTGTTGGCCCAATGCTCTGCTCCATTGTAGGCCACCAGTCCTAAAGCAGGGAGATTTAGCATGTGTTTCATAAAATATTTCAACTCTTAGTTCATGCTTTTATTCTTTTCCATTTCTTTTCTTTTCCTTTTTATGGAATTTCATTAACACCACAGGATTGGTACCTGGGCTCTAAAACAGCTGACTCATTCGCATGCTACCCCATTGTGCTCAAGATAGTACATACTAACGATAACCCTCTATCAGGTTTGTTCCTTGTTAGTTTGAATCATATAAGACAGAAACTACATAAGCATCGTTGGCTGTACCTGGAATCTAATTTAATCCATACAGTGGCATCACTATATCTATTATTAGTAACAAAACTCCCCACATCGTAACATATTGGTGCTCTGAACACTTAAAAGTTGAAAGAAAACAGAAACGTTTCTGTATCAACACCTACAGATCTTGGACATTTAAGCCAGGTCTGCCACAAGAAATGCCTATTGCAATGAATAAACCTCATCACTCTTGGGAAAATCAGTTTTAAAAAAAGAGAGAAGAGGCCACTGCTTAGAACCAATATTGTTCCTAAGACAGAAAATAAGGTAATATGAGGTACATATCTGGGCCTCTGGTCACCGGTAGGTATCCACTCTTCCCCTAAGAGACAAGAAACTTGAAATGGAGGGAATACTACAAGGCAATTCTGAGTAGTTACAAGTTGTGAGCACCTCAAGACGTGTTAACTTCTACAAACATGCTGGAAATTGTTATTATTAGGATTAGAGCTATGACAGGGGACTCCACTTGCAGTTTTTTACTTCCATTAATTGCAAACACTTTTTGAAAGTCACAGTTTTCTGTTAAAACTTTATGGCAAAGTAGATACTGAATATTTGTGAGTTAGTTCAGTTCTATTCTGTATTTCCCTTTAAAAGCTGTAGAGTTTGGCAGGATCAAAGACAGCTTTTCCTATCTTTCTGGAGAGGAAAGGGTAATAGAGAACTATAGAACAGCCACATCTTCCATTGGCAGTGACACAATGGTGGGACACGATCTCTGCAAGAGAACTGCCGTGTCCAGAGCAGGATTCAGCACAAGCTCTACAAGCCAGACCAGTGTCAAAAGAATTAATAGACCCAGCTTAGAGAGAGAGAAAAGAAAAAAAAAAAGTCTTTAGCTCTTGGGTGTGTATCTCAATTACTGCCAGCCTAAACATGGAAGAGATTGAAATATCGTTTAGTGAAAAGACGTTTAAAATCCCCCTGATTTTCTATTTTGGGTAGCAAGTTCATTCGCCCAGATGGAAGAAATGAGCTCCTAGAAGGCTCTGCTTATATAGCCAGGTAGCACCAGTGACAACTAATATAAAATGCTTTAAAATACTGCAAGTGAACTTATTCTGCTTGATTTTGAAAAAGAATCAAAAGCATTTCCAGTTTGCCATTGCCAAGTTAAATTTGGCCTATAACAAAAAAATCAAACTCTTAATAAAACCAGAAAACGTAGGTATGTTCCCATAACCAAAAATGATTGAGCTGTTACAGCTCAGCAATTTACTGCCCATCCACTCACAGTTGCAATAACTATGTGTGTACTTTAAGCCCACTTCAGTACTGAAATAAAATACATTTGCTGAAAATGTGCTTCAGGGGATATCTGCAGCTGTTTCATGGAGTTTTAAATTCACCTTGTTAGTGACTGGAGTAAACTAAGAGCACACTAAAAGTAGATTAGCATGTTTTGCCTGATAAACCAGAATTTGCTAAGCCACAGCTATTTGACCACTTCCAACCATGCAAATTCACCGTTACCCCGCTAGCGGAAAGACTGGGTGCTCACAGTGACATCAGCTCAAATTAAAACTGCTGCTGATTCAGAAAGAAACAGTCAAGACTGAAAGTCATAGGTCGATCAAAAGGTTCTGAGAGAGCTGCCCTGTGGGATATGTGGCATAATCAGACATTGAAGCCAGTAAAATGATACGATCATGTCGATCACACTTCTTTAGGTATAGTTTAAACAGATATATCTGAAAATTTGAAAACAAGACACGTTTCTGCTTATATTTTTAGAAATAAATGGTTCATTTGGTGGGGATTCTTAATACTCCTGTATGCAAATCTACATGTTAACAATTTCTGAATCACTCCCTGAAATACCATCCATACGATAAATATTTAATTCCTTGCACTGACATTACAGGTTGGACCCTTTTATATTCCTACCATATTATTAAAGCCACTAACAGTGTGGAACAGACTGAAATAATCAATTATATTTGACCATAGCCACTGCAAGAATAAATCTGCCAAGGGAAAGGAAAAAGTAAAAATACAAGAAGGTGACAAATATATTGAGAAACTTGTTTGTTTGTCATTATGTGACAGCAGCACCACATGCCTCCTCATGTCTACATGGAGAAACAGCTTATAACAGACTTCAGGAAACTTTTCTGTGGTCTCAAACACGTAAGTGGAGGTGAATGGATGCTGGAAGAGGCATCAATTTTTTCAATACCAATAACCTTAAGGAAAATATTTAAGCTATGGGCATTTGCTTCACTATCACTGGGCATTTGAAGCATAATCATGACCTTTTCCAGTGAATTCACAAAGTCAGGAGCAGGCAACATAAACCCACCACACAGATAGGGATGAGAGACCTGAGGACAAGTAGGCTTCTCCTCCAGCAAGCATCCAGGACATCTGATGGCAAAGCTCTGCTTTTCCTGCTGGGCAGAGATCCCATCCCTAGGAGGGAAGTGCTTGGAGAAATGTAGTCCCACGGGAACTTTGCACCGATCCACTCCCCTCCCAGCCCTGCCATCACAAGTTTGGACTGGCTGATAAGTCCCAGATGCCAAGTTATTTCTAAATCTCTCACACTCGTGGTGCCCCAGGGTCCTCCTGTGACCTCTCTGCCACCTGCCCTCTGTAACCAGAGCAGCAAGCTGCCAATTTCTCTTCCAGCCCTTTTCAGTCTGGAGAGCCAGAGCTGTGCTCATAGTGATTTTCCCATCATCGTTAATTTGCAGATTATCCAACTGCATTTGATCAAGACAGAGAGAAGAAAATAACAATATAGCACAGCACTTACAAGAGTACTAATTGCAAATCACTCTTAAATAATACATCAGCTCTCTCTTAATTATGGTATCTCTTGCTCTCCTCAGAAAAGTGCAGCATCTCCTAATGTAGTTTTCCAGTTATTAGTATGAAGTTGCAGTGAAAGTGTAGAGTAGTGGCTCCTTTGTATCTTGACCTGCTCTAAGCCTAAGTTTCCATAAAGGTTTCTTATATACTTCTTGAACGAAGGCTCACTCACTAACACCCATTTCTGAAGGAGAATATACCAGGAACCTGATTTGCCTGAATAAGTTATCAAATCTTGTATCTCCCATTTATTTCCACAGGCTTTCAAGCTGCAACACTGTAAAGTCTGCAGATTTCATCTTTCTACTTGCTTTACTGTACCAAAATCCTTGCTGCCATTTTCTCCATTTAATCTGCCATTTTCCTCAGTACCTGTACGAGGCACTGAAAGATGCTGAATAACTCAGAGCACCTCTAAGGTTTGTGCTGCCACCCAGTTCTACACATGCCCATTGCAGGAGTTTTCAAAAGGCATCCACAGCTGTGAGCTCTTTAACGCCCTTATATTAAATATGAGGGTAGCCATGACAAATTCTCATCAGCAGTGAGCCCTAAGTATCCGCACCAGCTCTGGCATTGAAAACCAGGCACATCAGTCTCTGCACCCAAAGGAAATGGCCACCTTTGAAAAACATTAAGGAAAATTATTTTCACTATCCATTATGTCAGTGGCAGAGCTGGAATCCAAGCTCAGCTCTTCTTGATTTAATCCCCTGGATGTTACCACTTTGGGAGCACCACGCTCTAAGATCTCTAATTTGAACTTTTAAACAACTCAGAACGTTGGCAACTAGATCCGTTCATTTCTGTCTATTGTCTAATATTTCCATCAGGGTCCAAATAAATTGTGTTTAGTGCATAGGCCTGACATGCAAATAGAAGTGCAATGCAGCTTCCAGATGTACTGTTACCTATAAGCAACACAGTCTTGCTACAGGATCTTTAGGTGGCTGTATTTAGCTGGTCAGATGTCTCACCTGTAGCCCTATGACAGCATCACCAAACTAATAACCTAAAAGAACCACCCTTTTAGCTCCAGCTAATTAATCACATATCTTTATCTGACAGGCACAGGCTTGAGATTATTGCTCTGAGCAACCAGTTTTCTTTCCCTCAGAGAAAACCAGCAATTAATAATCAAAGGAAAAGAAAAAAGCAACCTCAACCTCACTGAAAATCCACATGGGCCTTCAAAGAAATTTTTCAGCCTGTACTTCACAGGACATGTATCCTCCTACTGACAAAACACAAAGATGGGCTTTTAAGTTCTCAATGTGTTGACTTGTGAATCTCCTTGCCCTAAACACAACCCAGATCTGAAAAAACGATAATTTATTTTATTTTGAGTTCACCATAAAACTGAAAATCTTTTCAAATTTTACAGGAAATCCGGTAGAGTCAAAATATCTATTTCAAGGAAGAAAAAGCTAGATGTTTGCTGGAGACTTTGTTTTCAGAAGCAATCAAGGTCTACATTGGTTCCAAAATCCTTCTGTAAAAAACATCCCTGAGACCTATATATTACCAAAAAACATTTCAGCTTCAATGCACAGCATGTAGACTCTCTCAAAATGTTTCTGAACCGTCATACTGGAGTCGCAGCCCCAGAAAAACCACCCTTCCTTGGCACCCTTGAATTTCCCTGTCACTGGCAGAGTGAGCCTGTTCTTGTGTTTCCTTAGAGAATGCAAAATAGAAAACAGCCCTCATAGATAATTAAATAGAAAATCTGGCAGACTTTTAGACACACTGCTACCTGCCTACAAATATAAAGCAGTTTTGCTTGGCAGCCAGCTGAAGCACTGGCACCCCTGCCTGGGTTTGGGTTAGTCTGCTAGAAGACTTTAAACAAATGTTCATGATAGATCAGCATTACACTGCTCGGTCAGTCTCGTCCAAGAGACAGGACACCCACATCAGTCTTCGATGACTCAAGTGAAAATCCCACCCTTTCCCAGCAGCACTGTGCATGCTCCTTCTAGGTTTTTAATCTAAGCAATGTCCAGCCCATTTCTGGGTATTTTCACTGGCAATCCAAGAGATCCAGGTATTGACAGCTAGGTTATTAGCTGGTTCTGCTCAGCTGCATTCGTAGCCACTTCCACAGTATTTCCACTCGTTCCAGACAAGGATTTTATCACTCGCAGACCTACCATGAGGTCTATTAACCCCACAGTATCCAGGCAGGTGAAAATGAACAACTTTACTCTCTTCCCAGCAGCCACAACAGCTGAAGTGTTAAGAGCATACTGAGGGCAATGCGCTTTTTAACAGCTCTTAGCACAATCACACTTTATTAATTCAGAGCTGTTATTTTACAGCTTCATTTGCTTCAGCCAATTTTATGTTTTGAAGAAGGGTGGAGAAAGCATGAAGGAATAACAATTTAAGTGGAGCCCAGCAGATAGAGAACAAGCACCTTTTATTCTCTCCATCACTACTGAAAACAGAATATTCCACCTCACAGGGATCCCTTGCCAAAAAGAGGAAAAACTTCACCTCAGCTGTTATCAAAGCATTTGAACCGTCACAGACAAATAAGTTTTTTTGCAATATTGCATGGGGAGTCACAGCTGGGAAGGAGACAGCCACATAAACAGCACCATGAACAGTAGTATGTAGCCAGCATAGCGAACCACATCTTCTGGAAACCAAGCCAAACTGGCACTTTTCAGCCTCTTATTTTTCCTGACACACTGGATATAACAGGGGGGCAGCTGCAGGAAAACGTGACCTGACATGCCAGGTCGCCACACATTCAGGCCTTGTGACTAAACCCTGGCATGGGCAGACCGCACTGCAATTAAAGGATTATACAGACTCATGAGAGGGAAAAAAATAAAGACCTGTTTATAAGGAAAGCGTCACAGGCCGCAGGAAGCTACGTCACTGCCCAGGTTGGAGAAGGAGGGTGAATCAGCAGTTAAAAGCACATAAAACAAAAGAGACTTTAAAACACTTTTCACTTTAAAATGGTCCAAAGGAGGAAGCACACTGTTTCTAATGTGAGATATCACTAATTTGCAGCTCAGCTATTTGGGCACAGCTGCAGTAGCCCCATCGCAGTCAATGTCATTATGGTGAGTTGGACCTATAGGTCCTGGTGGAAACCCCCCCCATCTAGGAAGTCCTCCGAGCACATGGTGGTGGGACAGGAAACACAGCAAGCAATAACCACCCCAGGGGCAGGTACAGAAGCTACAGAAAGGCGATGGCAAACTCAACAGTCCCTCACTCAGCACCTCCCTAAAAAACAGAGCAGCAGATGTGGAATATTGTACAGAATCCTGCCTGGAGGATTTTTGTTTTTCACTCTGCTCTTCAGCTCACTGCACAAAGTGCTTACATACCTCAGGAGTGAGTGCAGTATAGAAATGGCTCCAGAGGTAGATTAGATTAGAGGCAGCCAAACAAGAACGCGGCAGCTGAAGGGATAAGCAGAGCTACCCTCCAACAAGGAAAGGGCACATCTCGGCACTTCTCTCTCTGTCAAATTGCTTCTAAAAATAAACTCAGGAGTCAGACCAAGGCCTGATGGCATAACAAGAGTTAAATTGCAGCACTACGGGCCTGTAATGCCTCCTGTAGCTATAGAAGTGATCAGCTCAGAGAACATGTATGCCCGTAATAATTTCTCGGGCATCCTCCACTATGGGCACAGATCAGGTCCTGGCCAGGATGCCACGTCAGTTCACACCACCACCCTCCAGTTTCAGAGCCCAGCTTTTACTTTTTCCTGGGCAATGCCAACTTTTTCTTCTTTCCACCCCAGTTTCCAGTAGAACGAGGCAGCACAAGCTCAATAATTTTCACTCAGAGCTCATTATCCCACGATTTTGAAATCTACCCTTTCTTGTGCTACCACCGTAGTATCACCTAGGAAGGCAGGACTCAAACTTTCCTGTCAGCTGAGGCTAAGGGAGAGCAAAAAACTTGTTTGATTCCCTTTCAATGAACTGTAGCAAACACGTAATTTTTTCCTACCTATGTAACAGCACCAAAAAAGAAGAAAAAAAAAAAAAAGAAAAAAAAAAATCAATGTTACAGCTAATAACACCCTTTCATGGGACCGGAGTAATCAGTAATAGATGTCTGGGCTGCAAAATAATACTTGGCAAACCCACAGTGCTTTAGGGTCAACAGAGAAATGTCATTCCTTCTTACATAAAATCATTAACACTGACGCCACAGATATGCTACTCATAATGCTGGGTAAATATCCCAGAAAGATTAATAATATTTTTATTGAACTCTCTATTTAAAGGAATATAGAAGCACCATTTCATCCCTAAGCTGATAATAGGGTCCACGTGTGAAAACAATAAAATAATAAAAGCAACATGAACGAGATTTCAATGGAAAAAGCTTTACCCACAGAAAAGTTTCTACATCAAAGCAGGTAGATAATCTGACAATATTTTCTTATACAAAACTGGATAAAGAAACTTAATGATTTAAATAAGATACAGTACTATAATTTTTATTAGTCCCTAAGGAGCTACAACTAAGCTGCAGGGGAAAATTGCCTTCCTTATTCTGGTGGGAAATCTAAGGTAATTGTTGTGGGTTTTTTCTGTTTTGCACGATCATGACCAGAAATGCAAACAAATAACTGCTTTTCAAAAAATACAACTGCAGCCATTAGTGGATTTGGTGCTGAAGTGCTCAGGAGTTGAAGTGTACATGGATCTGACCGGTTTTTCAAATCAATGAGAGTAGGAAACTCAATCCTCTTGCTCCTTGTGTGGCTGTTGTGTTCCTTGACTGGCGCCTCACACCAGAGGCATTGCCAAGAGGCACAGGACATCAAGGAGAGCAAGATACTTCTCAGGCAGGATGTTTCTGAGCTCATGAAGTCAGGTTGGACCTTGCTAACAGGAAGAGTTTCAAGCTGGCCACCTCTCCTAAGAGCAGCCGAGAGCTAACTGAATTCTTCTATTCCAAGAGGCAGCAGAAAAAAAACTAATGGACTTTCCTTGCCTGCTTAAACAAGTGATATACATGGTTTTTGAGGGATAAGTATCAGTTGCAGCACGTGCAATAAGCAGCTCAACTGCTATCAAGTGAGAGGCATCCCTTGTCTCTCTATTGAGCTGTTGGATTTTCTCCAGTGTGTCTGACATTTATGTCAGTAGCAGAGATGTGAGAGCAGTAAAGGTGTTGCCATTTTAATAACAGTGAACTATGCAGTACTTTGGTCATCACAAGTGAAGAAACCACCTAGAAAACTAACCATGGATTTACTTTCATTTTTGTTACATTCTCAACAAGTGCTCTTCTCTTCCATTTTTTCACTCGCTCAATCCTTGCCACAGTCAGTTTTTTGTTCAGTGGGGTACATACACATGGCATCTGAGGACAACCTAGCCTTGAAGTTTAGCCCTTCATCTATTTCCTGAGTTTTCCAGGCCCCCCAGGCAATCTAAGTAAGGACGTTTAGGTTAAACATCTTTCAATAAGAGAGGTAAGACAATAATAACTCAACAGGAACAGAAACTGGGGTATTAGGACCACAAACATATTTGTGAAATGAACATTCTGTCATGTAATCCCTACAGAACTGGAAAGATCTTGCTCATTCTTTAAGTATAGATGTTAGAGCTCTCCCTTGGCTCTCTGTATATATGTAATCCTGGTCATAATTACAGGCATATGTTAGATATTATTTATAATTCCATGACAAGAGGTAGATTTCATTTTTGTTTAGTCACTACTGCTCTGTATGTTTGAGCTGCATAAAACACAGATTTACCTTGCCAATCAAAATCTGATATCTGAGATCCCTACGGTCAAAACCACTTTTTTTTTTTTTAAATCCTTCAAAAGCGTTTTCTTTATCTACAGTGCTCAAAATTCCTCCTTCTGCTTCTTTTTTTTTTCTAGCTTGTTGATCCTAATGCTTAAACTACGCCTGTCACTAAAGTATCTGAGTAGCAAAGAAGCCAGGGCAACTTAGGGAAAAACCGCTCCACCTCAGAGCTCAAACACACTCACCAGGTCACTTAGGGGCCTTCTACACAAGGTTCAGTTTCTCACACCAAAAATCAAGTTTCACCCTTTCCCCTGTAGCACTGGGGTGACAGCACTGACAAGAAGTGCAGGGAAGTCTCCGAATTTGGCTCAGATGCAGCATAAAATGTTTATTTGTGAGCAGCACATCAGGAAAGCAACTCTCAGAGTCCATCTGCCTCATTACTGAGTGAGGGACCAAACCACAAGTACTTTGGACATAGATCAGAGCATCTCCTCTGTACAAAGAGACTACAAGCAATCACTTTAGTCACAAATTACAGATATTAATAGTAGAAGAAAAAAAAAAAGCTCTATTGCCACAAGGCCAGTAGACAATTGAGACCTTTATATATCCAAAAAGAGAGCTAAGGCACCAGGCCACAGAAACATCTTCAGATATCAGGGATTCAGGAGGAAGAAGAGGCACTTGCCTGAAGCTTTATGAAACCAAAAAGAGTTTAGAGTGTACCACATCATCAGACATCAGGTGCTCAAACTGTCCTGCTTTCTCTAACAGATGGCTTGGGGACAGCCCAGTCTCCTGAAACTCTAATTTTGAAAGTCCCTCTGGTCTAATAACAATGCAGGTATGCATTGCTTAATATCATTAATGCTGTTTCATAGCACAGCCAACCTACAAAAGCAGAACCAGCCTACTGAAAAGATACTTGAGACAAAAAATATGTCAATAAATTACAGCTGGGTTCACTTTCTTCCCCTTTGGTTATTGAGCAACCTATTGACACTGAAGATACTTTTAGTTTTGCTCATTTTAAGTTCATGATGCAGAAATCAAAAACACTGGGAGATTTATTATTTCACTTGTCCCTGAAGGAACGGCAGCAAACATGTTAGGTCTGTAAGCGGATTGCAGGGTAAATGACAAGCAGAGTATATATAATTCTTGGAAATCCAGTGATGCTAGCCAAAACTATTTAACTTGATCTTAATAGATACTGCATCGAAACTGAGAAGAAGAAGTAGAAAGTTTGTATTTGAGATTTATGTTTCTACTTTATGATTCATGTTATAAGTTATTTGATTAAATATTTATCCTAATATCCACTTGGGTTAAGAATTATACCAATCTGTCTGTACATATCTATGCAGAAGCTCTTACAAAATCTTATTAATGTACCAGAAATGCATTATCAGCCTTCTAGTTTTGTTTCAAAACCATGGGTTTTTTTTTTTTTTTTTTCTTTCTTTTTTGCTAAAAACAGAGCCTGCCAATATAATTTGTTGCTTGCCACTAGTGGGCTATTAATCTTCACAGTTGTTACTCATGGGCTAAATCAAGAGAGGTTTCCGTAAAAAGAGAATGTGGCTTCTCAGACTCCTCAAATACCTTCAGAAGTAGAAGTTCAGTAAAATGAACATTAAAGGAGAACTTCTAGAAGGTTGTAGGTAAGCTCTGCTGATTCACCATGCTCTTTGATACATTTCAAGATTTAGATTACGTTCTTTGAAAAGCTAAACTTCATCCCTCTGACAGTTCCATTAAAAACATTCTTTCTGCTAGAGGGAATAATTATGATAGCTTGGCTTTTCTGAGATTGAAATCAGCCCAAAAGCATGTTATTTTCCTGAGAAGACAAAGAGACCAACAACATTTACTTGAAAAAGGGCGTGAATATTTAAAACTGGCAGGTGATGTTTAGATACATTTAAGAATTCCTTCTCTTAAAATTGTTTGTGGCTCAGACTCTGAAAATGAGCTCACGTTATGCATTCCACTGTCATTAGTCATATCATAAAACAGAAGCCACAAGTCATGATTGAATGGTCGATTATTGGTAGCTGACAACCACTTGTATGTGGAGCTGAACTTGAGGAACTTTGTTGTTCTTTGATTCACTGACTTATGGGGTCCTCACCTTTATTTTTCTTCCTCTGATTGAATTTAGAAGGTTATCTACCTCTGTTAAGTATTATAAACTTAAGAGACAAAAGACATTATATGTATTCCCACTGTGTTCCTGTGTTTTTTTTTTTTTTTGCTTAGGCACAATGGACAGCCTTGTGAAATAGTTTCAAGCTTCACCTCTGCTGATTTGATGAGGAAATATCATGTCATTAAATACAAAAATGGCAAGCACATGATGATTCTCTTGGTCTGTCTTTGCCAGAATCTACCAGCAGACTTGCATAGGTGCTCAAAAGTTATATGTAGCGAAAAATATTCAACATTTCTCATCTGCTTTTACTACAACTTCTGTCAAGGTTCTTTCAGCCAGCCAGCTAACAGTATCTGCTAACACTGATTTAAGTTCACAAGCTACACCCTTCTTTCAGCTTAGGAATGGGATTCAAAGTGAATGAAACTTGCAAAAGGAGTGAGACTTGTCTTGCTTTCCCCCCCACACTATTTCTTAGCAATGGGCAGAGGACTCTTAATTCTCCAGATCACCAGATCAAGTATCAATATTACTGAGATAATTTGACCGGAGAGAACATATTAGTACAGGTGCTATAGTCTCTCCTCAGTGCTAAAAAAAAAAAAAAAACAATTAATAAACCAGATCACCAGATCAAGTATCAATATTACTGAGATAATTTGACCGGAGAGAACATATTAGTACAGGTGCTATAGTCTCACCTCAGTGCTAAAAAAAAAAAAAAAAAAAAAAAAAAAAAAAAAAAAAAAAAAAAAAAAAAATTAAAATTCAATTCTAGATCGGTTTCTGAGTCTCAGTCATGTCACAGCCTTTTTGTGTGACCTTAGTGACCTTAAGCAAGGCACCATACTTCAGCATGCTTTTCCTTTTCATTAGTAAGACCTATATAATAAATATTCCTGAGTCAAGAAGTGTTTTTAAACTCATTGTGAGAATTCTTTAGATCTAAAAGTACAAAGTCCAGAAATCGGTGTAAATCTATTGCCTTATCAACCCCTTTAATTTTATTATGATACTTAGGTACCTGCAGAAAGAATCAAAGAACGGATACCTGTGTTCTGAAGCAAGAAGAGTCTATCACAAGCAGAGGAATTTAGATCCACCACTTCAGACAAGTAGCAGAAACTTCCTAGCAGTTCTTGAGAAATGAAGCTACATGCTGTGGTCACATTAGATCATTTACTTCAGAGAGATACTTAATCTTTATTGAAATACTCCAGGTAATTAAGAACTTCCCACATCCACTGGTAGGCTACTGCAGACACTACAACCCTGATTGCTAAAACTGTTACCCATCTTTCCTGTTTCAATATATCTGACTTCAGCTTCCAGATGGGGCATTTCAGTATGTCTGTTCCTACTAATTAAACTGCTGTTTAATGTAGTATACTGGCCTTTAAGTGTTCATGGGTCATTTCTGAGCCTTTTTTTCACAAAAGGTCTTAAAGGTCACTACAATAGTGGTCTCAAGGGGTTGTGCTGTCTAGAAGCCCTTGAAGCTCCTTCTTGCATGTTCATACATGCAAAGCCATGGTTGCTTTGTCTGCCAAGCCAGAGTAACACATCCTGGCACAACCCCATTGCATTACTGATACGGCACAAATTGCCCTAACCTGCTTTCAAGTACTGGATAGCGTCCAGTCCTTGATGTCCTTGTCCAAGAAAACCTTTGTGTCACCAGACCCAGGTGATAGCCAGTACAGCCAGTAACCTGTGCTCCCAAGGAGAGAGGGCTGTTAAGGGAGAAGCCTAGGTGGCTCTCCAGCCTGCCTAGAGTTCCTACCTTCTCTGGAGACATTCAAAACCTGCCTGGATGCATTCCTGTGCAATTTACTCCAGGTGAACCTGCTTTAGCAGGTGGGTTGGACTAGATGATCTCCAGAGATCCCTTCCAACCCCAACCATTCTGTGATCTGTTAAGATCCATTGTTCAGAAGACAATCTGGCTATACAATCCAGATTCCCTTTTTCCCTACTTCTCTGGTTCTGTGTTTTATAAAGCTAGATGAAGTTTTATGAAACTATAAAAATAATAGAAGATTATTTTACAGAAAATATACTCAGATACTTCTCTCTCTCTGTTCATCATATTAGATCCTCTCTCAAATTTGTCTCCTCCTGAAACTGGCCAAAACCATAATTATGCAGCTGTATGCTCAATAGCTCAGTGCATCAGTATTCACAATGCATGGTTTCTTTACTCTGCATTGATTAAAAGGAAGCTTGAGTAGAGAGAACAGCACTACAGACAAAATGCTGTCTCCGAATTCCTTCTCCTCAGGCAAAATGTGGTGGTCAGACACAAACAGGACAATCCCACCTGTTAGCTGTGGACAGGACAGCCAGGACATGAAACATATCCAGGTGAGCACTGTCACCCCAGCATGTGCAATCGTACCAGCTGTCTTCATTTTCAGCTTGATTCAATCAAGGCATAAAGTACTGCCACATCAGCATTTCCCTCTCAGCAAGGAACAGACACAACAAACTGCCCCAAAGATCCAGGATTGTGTAGGCTTTACCACTGCTCCCCCTTGATTGCCTTTCCTTACTGTGAATCACACAAGTGCCTGTGCAAGGTACTAAGGTTTCTCCATTGCTATGGGAACACAGAGCTCTGCAGCTACTGAAATATTCAAGCCCACCTCCACACAACACCAGGATTCGCAGATGACAGCCAAATACCTGAGCAAACAAAGGTTTTCAAAAGCCAGTGTGGTATTAGCATTTAATAAGGAGAAAGGAAGGTTATTCTCTCCAAACAGCTTGAGACTACACCAAACGATGGAATTGCTGCTAACCTGCTGTACCCAACAACTATGCCTCCCCCGCACCAGAGGTGTTGATAAAAAGGCAAAGCCCTGGCACTAGGAAAAGACAAAAAAATCCCACGTATCTGCAGAATAACACAAACATCGGTCATCCAAATGTGGCTGAATATTTATGGTCAGTATCCAGCTGTGTGGCACCCAACAATTGGTATCATCTCTGCCCTGAAATTACCCTCCCACAGACCTCCAGGATAGGCACACAGACAGCATCCAGACATCTGGTTTTTACCTCTGGGTTGGGGTTAGATGGCATTCCTGTTCAAAGAGCTGAATATTTCCTCTTTTCTTTTACCCACAAACTCAAATATCAGAAGAAAAATAAGAGTTTATTTCCCATCACCAGCTGGCACAACTTTTATGTAATCTGGAACAATAAACAAGGACACTTGCATGGGATTTGGCTTTTGTTAGGCAAGGATATTACTGGGATTCAGTGGGTTTACTTCTGGTTTATTGGGCTATGCCACTTTAATAAGCCAGTTCTTACACAAACATATTTGCCTGTCAAGTGGTAAGATGAGGCATAAAAACTAAGTTGCAACAGAATTGAATTCAGCAGGAGGGGAATTAATTATTTCTCTTTGAACAAAACAAAGCAAAAGACAAAAAAACTCTTCCAAGCACATTTCCAGGATCATTCTGAGTCTATCAACATTGAGTGGGAACCAGATGATCAACTGGATTACAATTAAAAGCCCTGTAAAACTGCTCTCACTGAAACTTTTGTGCCTCGTTTTGCTGTGTACCCCGCGATGGTAGGAGCCATAGGGATTTAGAGAGGACAGGAGGACCAGCCATACCTGCAGCCTTTGCCAAGCAACACCAGCCATGTTCTCTGAAGACCAAGGTCCTGGGCCCAGGGTCCAGCAGCATAGGAAGAGGAGGGCCAGTCCATGATGACTGGCCACAGCCCAGGATTTGCTCATCACTTCAGTGATAAGCATCCACGGTTTCCAGTGTCTCACACTTTCTGTATAGGCTGATTAAAACAACAATCATGTCTGTGGCACCATCCAAGCCACACAGCACATGTATCTAGTGCTTGGTAGGTCACAGGACCTTCATCTTCTCCTGTTGCCTGTCATTAAAAGTACTTACTCCTTGCAAGCTACAGGTAATTAGGTTACTCCAAGACATCTGATCCAGCCCACTAGACACTGGCCATGATTTGAAAGGATCCATCTGGACATTTGATTAACTTCACAATGTTCTCACAAATGATGACCAACTTCAAGCTTCCTGCTTCCTAGAAAACTCACCGAAAAGTTCAAAGACCAGCTACGAACCCAAACTAACTTGGCCTGATATTCTGGGACAATCTGGATTAGACAAGAATACAGAGCTCAGCTTTTTTTAGTGGTGCTGCAATAGATTATTTCCTCCTGTATTTACAGGAAAACAAACCTTATCTACCCTCAGTCTTTGTTCTTTTAGATAATCAAACAAGCTACATCCTCAGTGTCTTTTCAAAGAGATCTTTATAGATATATATTTTACAGTTTTCTGATCATCCTAATAGCCCTTCTTGGCACCTTTCTTGAATAGAGATGTCTAGGCTTCTTTATATATTTTGTTAGTAGCATCTTATAATGGTTTGGAAGTACTGTTTATTTGTAGTAGTCCATTTTTTATTAAATCATACTAATTCCTTAAGCTGTGGTAACATGCTGTCATGAGTTTCAGCTCTTCAGATTGCCTAATGCACTACTGGAAGACAGCAGGGGACATGATGAGCATGGTACTCAAATGTGGGATAGGACAGGACAGAAGGGAACACGAGTTACTGGCCATCCAGTTACAGATCACAATAATATCAAAGACTAAACTTTCAAACAGCAAAAAGCAAATATAACACAAGTCACAATAATATAGATCTTTATAATGAACAAGTAGATAGCTTCAGTTTGTGCCATGCACAAGTACATGAAATTATAGGGATTTATGTTTTTTAAACAAAAAGAAATAAGTATCTCAATTAGGCTTGTGGGGGAGGAAGTACTGGGCTTTATATTCAAAGCTTCATTTTAACCAGGCAAAATTACTGACTGCTGCATGAGGCAGGGTTCAGCTTCTTCCCTTTGCTTGAAGCAGGGCACCCAGCTTACCTCGGGAATCCAAACCTGGCAGGATGCCTTTCTGACATCTGCCTCCTGAGTAGCCGTGGGTGTTATCTACTGACACGAAGCAGCATGAGATCTTCTCTAGGACGCAAAGCCCTACATGAAAAGGTTTCACTGCAAAAGGAGGAAAAGTCTTTAAAGGGAAAACTACACAGCACGCTGCTCCAGAAGCCAAGTTGAGCTTTCATTTTAGATATGAGTGTTCTGTAAGAACAGAGTGTTCATCTAGTTCCTACAGTAAATTACTCTCTCAGCTGCATATCTGTACACTATAAATTTTTATATAAACTTCTACAGAAAAAGAAAACCCAGCAATTATCATCCTAGAAATCACATAGGCCCTTTTTGCTAGACAGTAGAGGTTGAACTGTTACCAGTGACAAAAGCTCTGTGCCCTGAAAGAAGTAGGACAATGAATTCCCATCATGTAAAGATAACGAATCCCTCTCCAGTTAATGAAAAACTGAAAACATTGTCAGGCAGCATCTATGCAAAAACAAAACAAAACACCACCACACACACACAAAACAAAACAATACATAAAGCAGCAAGACCCAAAGGTCTTAAAGCCTGGCTAAGAAGCTTGGCCTGCAAATTACACCAAGGTAAAATATTTAGCAGCGAATTAATGCTGTCCCAATATTGAAAAAAGTACAAGCAGCCAGTTAGGACAACTATGGAGCCTGACATCAACCTCAGGCAGATGAACGTAGAAGTTAATACACAATGCAATTGATTGGGACGAATACAGGGAATACCTCAGAGCATACTTCAATCACTTACATATCTTGTCAAGCAAACCTGTCTTCATTCTTTAATGAGGTTGCAGGTTTGGTTGCTGAAGTCTTGTTCTATTGATATAGTAAACTTTTTATAAAATGTTTCATTTAGTGTGGTGCAATGGTCGTATTAAAAATTAGCATCCTAGAGTACCAATAAAGTATAAATTGAGTTAATTCAGACCCAGCTAACTGACAGATCTCAAAAATATCTATCAGTAGGGAATCACATATGAGGGATGGGTGTTTGCAGAAGTTTCTTCAGGAACTATTATTATTATGCTTGAAGCCACTGAACGTTTTCATCAGTGTTCAGGAGGTAAAAGTAACTTTGCTGCTAATGTAATGCCTGATTGGTACAGAGCCTAGTAAAGCAGCAAGTGGTGAAGGACAGTCTCATAGAGCAGCAATCTGGGTTGCTTGGGAATCCATTCCAAAATCACGTATTTTTACAAAGCAAGGTGAAAAATGATACAAGAAACAAGGTGCACAGGAAAGTTGGACTTGTCTCTGGAAGGCAGCAGCTCTGAAGGCATTTAGGGTAATAAGTTATAGCAGCTGAATCGAAGTCTTTCATTCAGTGATGCTGCAAAAAGGACCTGCAGAGGGTTGCAAAAAGAGAAGAACTGCAAGAAGAACTGGGAAACTACTGCAGATTATAATAGTTATTGCTGCAGTGAGACTGAAATTTGGGAAGTAATGCATAAAATTGCCTTTAAATAAAAAAGTCAAGATATAGAAAAAAATCTTAAAATGAGGCTTTCGAAAACTTAGTTTCCATAGTTTAGCAGCAATAAAACACTTGACTGCATTACAGGGTCTAACTACTGCCACTTCTAAAAAAAAGATTCAGATATGAAAGACTATAGAAAGAGGATGACTGGCCATAGGATTGACTATAGTATAGGAAGACCTAAGTTAATTTTCCAGTTTCTCACCATCTTTGTATCAAATGTTTTCGGTTTTGTTTTGTGTTTTTTCCCTGGGAAAAAAAATAAATACATAATAGCCAAGTAAATTAAATTGTTAAGATCTCTAATGACTCCAACTTAGCAAAATACCATTCTTTAAAAAGTTGTACAATCGGTGTGAAAGTCAATAGGTGCATCCTGACTCAGTCTCCTACTGAATCCAACACAGAGCAGCAAAGCTTAAAGGTGTGATCCTCCTGTTTGTCACAGAGCAGACTCCACAATGACTTACTGCGAACTTGATGCATGACAAATACAGGTCTGGGCCCCTTACCCGGGCAACACCCACTCCACTTCAGATGGTGTGGACTCAATTAATTTGAACCGTTCAATTTGAAAGACAAAAAGAAAAAAAGGGAAAAAGGCAAAAAAGATTGGCAGACATGAATACTCATAGGGAAAGACTAAAAAAAGGGGAAAGGAAAATGCTTTCAAATTAATAGTATTTTCCACCTAGATAAAATGTTCATGGTCTTTGGATAGAACTAATAGGACAAGTGAGTCACTGAAGAGTTAGGACGTGCTCTTCCCTGACCACTGTCAGGTGCCTTAACTACATATCACAACTAAAATGGGTTAGAAGACCTAGAAATAAATCCTCATTTATGGGTATAAGACCATGGCATCTCCGACAGACCATGGAGACAGACTGTTCCATATTATCTTCAATTAACTTCATGTGTAACTTAATAGAATTTTTGTGCATTTATTGCATAACAATAACAGAGGGCTACCCAGCTGCATGCTCAGTATCAATCAAACATAACATCTTGGGTGTCACGAAGTCTGCAGTCCCACTCCAAGAGACTCCATGTCCTGTCCCAGGGACAGCAGCACATCACCAGTGGCCACTAGTCCTTGTCACACCTGCAGCCCCACAACCCACCACAACCACCACCAGACCTCCTGGCTGCTCTCTGGAGCTTCTCACTGCTGGCCCAAAGTGACACTTTATATATGTATACATACATACATACACACGCACACATAGAGAGAGAGCTGAAAAATCTGCACACATTTAAGCTGCTAAGTACTATATATGTTGTTACACGAAATATTCGCTGACCTCTTGCTGAACACTTTAATTGAGGTAATTATTCACTCAGCTGCTGGAACTCTATCCTGATATGTCTGAAAGTAAACGGCTTTTCAGATTGGCTGCTTGGAAGGCTGGAAAGTATCTGCAGATTGATGTGCAGCTGGGAAGGGAGGCTTCCCAGGCCTGCCTGTATTTCACAACTTCTCTCATCAATTTATCAATAGGTTTTTAATGCTCTTATCAATGAGTTCCTCTTAGGTTAACATCCTGAAGTATGGATGAAAAGCACTGTCAGGAAGAGGCTTATGGTTTGTCCATTTCCAGTGAGTATTTCTGAACTTTATAAACATTCTCTTGTTTTCATCACTGTAAATTGAATTTGAACTTTCAAGGTAGCAAGTGTGCTTCTTGAGTTTTCTTGTGAGAATTTTCTCTCATTAATTATTCAGTATGTGAAAAAGCTTGGGTTTACCAAAGCAATTGGCAAAGCTTCCAATGATTCAACTTGGAAAGATTTCACCCTGACCTAAAACACTGGCTTAGCATTTGTGCTTCCCTAGAAATAAGATGATGTTACAAAAGAGCATTTTTTTGGCCCTTCCAGTCTCTGAAAGGGCCTTATGCTAATGCTAAATCAAGCTTCCTGTAGGGTGAAATAAGTTGTAAGTACCCAAGTCCTCCTCATTTGGCTAAGACACTCTCCAGGAGCATCCTCATTAATGAGAATATCACACCCATAGTATTGAAAAGTACATCTGGATGACACAAAGCCTAAATAGCATTTCTCTAAGTAAGTAGGACAGATAGCAAAACTTTTAATGCTTTTAAAGACAATCCAAGAGAGTAAAATAAAATACCAAAGCAGTTGAACCAAGGCAAGGTCAGAATCAGCAAAAAAAGACCCAACCAACCAACAGATTTACTGCTTCCCAACCTCTTGCTCTAATTAAATACAATCAACACTAACACTAACAATGCCCATTTCTTATGTTCTTCTGTCTTGTGGAGGGGCTCCCTGGGGTGTAAGACACATTTTGATCCAAAGCCTTCTCTATAGCTTGGGCTTTCAGAACTGCCCTTTACAATAGAGATCCTCTGTGGTCTAATAATGATATAACTCGATTCATGCTCAGGCTTTTCCCACTGGGCTCAAAAATTATCCAGAGAAGTGGCAGTATCTCAACCACCACAATGCCATTGGTCTTTCAGAAACTGGGCTAAAAAACAAACTGGATTTGTTCAGTTGCTTATCAATAAATTTTGTAAAGCTTTTTCTACATCTTCTCCTGCTCTGTGTAGAGATGTCACAGTTTGCACATCCCAGGTATTTCTAAACATACCAGAGGTTTATCTGAGCTGATTACGCTTTTTAAATAGCTAACTAGGACTATATAAACAACTGAAAACTTAGGCTTAAGAATATTTTTTTCTAGCAATTTATATCAGATCCATCACTAGGGATGATGGCGTTAAAATTCTTGACAGTGTTTGGTAGTTTAGTAACAACAGAGGAATTAAAAGATCTGTTTAGTTATTCAGTCAGGATTCCTAGCATTGTTTACAACACAAAGGGACCTATGTATATATTAATCACATTCAATTTTAAAAATTTAAACCCATGGCATTGCAGGAAAGATTTATAATGCAAACGACCAAGGCAAAAAGATGTTAGGAGAAGGCAGAAAATTAATTACAGAGACTTATGCAGTTAATAATGGCTTTGCATATAATACTATCATGTTTCTTTTTCATAAGTTAAAGCTGGAAACTGCTTGTAATTATTGGGGAGGCCACAGCTCTGCTGATTTTGTTAGACCTCTGGCAATTGCGCTTTTACATGGTTAATGAAAGGAGCAAATTACTCAGTTTCACATTATTAATAAAAATCTGACACTTTTTAATGCACAGTGAACTCCTCTTAGCCTTTGTCATGGAGCAATCTCCCCACCTAAGAGAACACCCCAAATCTCTCTATGACCATAGAGTACACGCTTCTTCCCCCTTGGTTAAGCAATTGCTTTTTATTAGTCACTGGAAGGGCCTGTTAAGACAGTGACTCCTACGTTGTCCCTGTAGGTATCAGAAATAAACCACTTTCTGCTTTACGATCCTCTCCAATCCAGCGTTTTTTTTCCATTCAGAAGACAGGGCCTATTGCTGGAAGGTGCAACGCTGCAAACTCCCTCAGAGGACCTTTGAGCTAAACACAATCATTAAGCATTAAGATGCTGCCTAAAGCAAACACCCAGTGCTGACCACAGCCACCCCCCATCCTCAAGCTGAGCCACAGCCTCCCCACCACCCACCATCTCAAGGATGGCTCATCCTTGAGCATCCCACAAGGGTACCCAGCACCCCGCTTCCTGTGGGCTGCCCACCTACCACCTGTGCTGTTGCTTTATGTGCTTGAGAAGCTTCAGCACATACAGATCTCACCGCTCCCGTGTCTCAGTCTGCCTCCCTGCCTCGTGCTCTGCCACTACTACTCCCCAAAAAAAGATATCCAACAATTTTCCCCTCACCCAAACAATGGTACAGAGTGTTCATGTTCCCCGTGTATACCGAACCTCTCCAAAAGGCTCATTTATTTTGCAAGTTCAGAATACACATTTCTTGTACACATGTATATTTTCTAAAGGGCTGCTCTGTCCCTTTGAGTTAGGTTGGGCACCTTATCCATTATCTAATATATACTGACTCAGGTGCTTATTTTGTTTTTCCATTTTCTAGGCTGTGAAATCCCCAAGGAAGGGATTATTGCGATATTTGCATCTCATACAGTGCTTAACAAATACACAGCAACATCCACATGCATCAAACAACCCAAACAGAAGAACTAAAATGGAAATGTTGCTTCTGACAAGCAAATGAGAAATACTAGAGCAGAGCACTGCATTCTCATGCTCTAACCCCTGTGTATCTCCAAGCTTACTTTGGCAGGGAAGCACTACATTTTAGAGGTTCATTGCTGGCACTAGCAGGTTTTAAATTAATATAAAATGAGTGAAAAATATTCCACATTGAAACAGTATATGGCACTGCACTAAGATGTCAAATTTTAAGAGACATCTTGTCAATGGTATTGGATGTAAATCTATAGGTATCTCATCTAAGAGACAGTACGGTATTTCCACAGGGCAAGAATTAAAACCTATATAAATCTATTCCAAGCACTCAGTTCATCCCATTTGATTTCAAGAATCTAGATTTCCCAAAACAAAGAAATTCTGCAAGATCTGTTTTGTGTACACCAGTGGAAGCAACACATCTGTTAGTGCCAAGAGGTTTAGTTAAGCACATTCAGAACAGATTTGCTGCACAATGTTAATGGCACTGAACCTGAAAGCAATCATTAGAGAAGGAATTTATTCTTGTGCTAACCCCAAGCAAGAGTCACCATCCAGCCAATTTAATATCAACAGCAGTAATTTCAACAATATGATACTTAACCACAATCCTAAAATGGCTCAGTCTGGAAGCGATGCAACATCAGCATCTGAAAGAATGCATCCCCAGCCCAGCAACATCTGAAGAGGGAGGAAAGATTCAAGGCCACAGTGGCTTTTGCAAGGGGTCGCGGACACAGCTTTTGCTTGAACTTTTTCTTAATTGAGGTTGCAAAAGAGTCTTCTGAGGAATGCACCCAAATACCGTTTCAGTCAACAGCAAAGGCTTCAGAGGACAGTAATGAATGACAAGTTCTTTGCTGTTGGAACATCTGGATACCACAACCTGTGTATACGCCAAGGGATGCTCAGGTACCCATCAGCCCTTTCCAGCTTTTACAGGTGAACCCCTAAATGCATAATCAAAGGAGATAATGAGATTAAACCTCTTTTCCTTCTGTAATTCCTACATATGCTCCCCTCCTCTCTTTTCCAGCAAATTCCCCCTCCCCAGAGACAAATTCACTTCCACTTCTCCCTTCGAAGTGCCCAATAACAGAGGATATTTTCTTTTTGTTGTTGTGGCCCCCTAAGCAACCCTGGCTCAGAGGAGCCCAGACTGTATCCCCTGAGCCATATGCAGTTTTTCATGACAAATCATTTAGCCTTTAAAACTTTCTTGTGGCTTTTGGCAGGAAGGACTTCAGTTGAAAAAAGTTCAGATTGTTCAAATTCTGACTCAAATCTACAATGGCTTTATGAGACCTTCCTTATGAATCCTAACCTTGTGTCAATTTACTCATTGTGTGTCTTATCAGGCTATACGATTAGATCTTTCTGCATACACACACATGAGGTGAAACCCCATTTCCACTAAGATTAAGTTAGTTTTACAATTAATTTAGATGTCAGAAGATTACAATCATTAAGGAAAAGAAGTAGACATACAAGTTGATGTAAACTTATTTTTCTCAATAGCTGCTTCAAAACGTGCTGTGCAACTGTTCCACCAGATAGATTGATAATTTTGTGACAAACATAAAATCCTGAAATAAAATAACAGAGATGCTTTTGTAACATGATTTGTATGCACTTCCTTCTCAATAAGCAGGGATGCAATAAATTAAAAATACCTAGAAAATGCAAAATAATATTAAAAGCAGAGAAAAAAGTAAAAACAAACAAACAAACAAAACACAACCACACACACAGACAGGAATTTGCTCTAAAGGGATTGTTGATTTGCTCTAGTATTGAAGTCTCTATGTTCTTACAAATCCCTATATTCTCCTCACCCTAACATTGAAGAAACACTGTATTTCATATCTGGAATTACCTTGTAGCATTCTTTACCTCCTGAAGTTTAGTGCACTTTGGGAAGGGATATTCTCAAAACAAAAGAAATGTAAGAATTTCTGCTGATAGCTCCTTGACTAATTGCCATGAATGCATCCAGCATACGAACTGGGTTTTCTCTCAGTGTTAGCATCTATTTCTCCTCCAAGCTTCAGTAAAATCAGAAAACTTTGCTGCTGAAGGAGACACTTATATCAACCTTTTATCAGCCCTTCTGTACTACCCTGTGGATAACCTGAATGGCTTCAAATATTCTATTAAATAGGATAAGTAGACACAAGTTCTTATGAAGGATCAGATAAACTTGAAGGCATTAACCGAGAAAATACTACCTAATCAATGCTTCTGTAGAGGGTCTCTTATTCCCTTATCCTTTGTAAGAAAACAAATGTACTGGTAGATCACAGACTTACAGCTTCCAGGAGCGCCTGGTTGTGACTAAGCATTCCATCTGTCAGCACAGTAGCCTTGATTTAGCTTTATCTAACCTCTGATTACACAAACTAAATATCCCCAGTTCTCACTCAAACAATGAACAAAGTTATTATAAGACAACTCTAAGTAAACTGATTTAGGGAAATGCAGCACCATGAAGAAAAAAGTTAACCACTTGCTAGATGTTTTCAATAACTTTAGTGTAAGCTTCAACCAACTACCCTTTTACCACTTTGTCTCTTCTGTCTGAAGCAGAAGGGTGACTGTTCTGTAACAAACACAGCTCCTAACTCTCCACTCATTAAGTCCTTCTCTTAAAATTTCCTTTTTCTTTCACTTTCTCATGTGCATACGCATACACTGTTCAAGTTTACCATAGCCGATCCTGAGTCAAGAAAACAATCTTCATTTTTATGACAGCCTATTGTTGAAATGCACTAAGCAAGCAGGCTCTTCTGATGGATTGCTTAAGTAAAAAACAAATAAACAAAAAAAAACCCCACAAACAAAAAAACCACACCAAAAAAAGCAACAAAAACCAACCAAAGAAACCCACTCCACCCTCCACTCCAAACTCATAACTGTTAAGCTGAACTATCACAAAGGCATATTTTAACTTTTAACAATTCTTGTCTTCGTTGCTCTGCAGTTGCCAGGAAAAGAGAACACTGAGGAATTAACAACTTGAAATACATTTGATTGTGGGACAATTTCAATACCACCATCTGCAAATCAGAAGGAGGACACTTGAACACAGTAGTGAATAGTTTAGATCAGTTGAGTCACGACTCACACACTCCACAAACAGAAAACAATGAAACTGATAATTTATCAAAGCAAATCTATATGGTTATTTACCTGCACACTCGCTATGGCTCATCAGGATTGCCTTTGCTTCTGTGTCTGATTATTACAAATTGTATCCAGCTTAAACAAGTCACAGGACATTTCTACAGTGCAGAGGAGATAGTATGAGTACCAGAACCACTAAAGCTGTGGCTACTCAGAATTCACCCTACATTCTCCCAAGAAATGAGCCTGCTGGGACCTCCCAGCTGCTGCAGTGAGGCTGCTTTGGTACCCATGTTAGCTCAGGTATTTCTAATAGCCCAGTGCTGACAGTCCAAGGGCTTTGCAGCCATAAACACCTTGGAATATAAGACATGCATCCTGGCAAGAGTTGTTCCTCTGAGCAGCCCATGCAGAGCTGAGCCCTGCATGTGCCCCAAGCTGTCTGGTGAAGAGGAGGTCTCCAAAATGCAAGCTGAGCTGTGCTTAAGCTGTGCTTAAGTTTACCTTATGCTGCTATAGATAGGGTTTTTCTAGAATTATTATCATTATTTTTGCAGAAGGTGTAAAAAGCTGCTGAGTAGATCTAAAATATGTCTGTATAAAGTCCACTGTACCCAAATGTCCTATAAACCCAGCTTTTCCACGTGTCTTAGAGTTCTGGAAAAAAAATATTGATGGATATATTGGCCAGTTTGGACGGAATTTCAAGATCACTTTTGATAGATATCTGGGAGGCCTCTGTGCAATATATGCTTATAAAAGACTGGAAAGGAGCCCCACTGTTAAAACTTTGTAGCTCTCCCATTCACCTATAAGTGGAATGGAAAGAATGAGGACACCAGTTACAAAATTTGTCTCAGAAGTCCCATCAAGATTGAGTTATGGGCCCTGCAAGATGCGTGTTTCTTTCTTAAATGTTTTAAACTTTGCACAACGCAAAACCAGACCTTTTCTAAAATAGATCTTCTGGTGATCTTGTTGGGGGGCCTGACTTCTTCAGCACTGGCAGGCCCAAAATACGCTGGCTCTATACTTTGGATAGAGACAGATGTCAGTGAGCCAAACTAAAATCCTTTCCTACCTTGCCAGGTAAATGTTTCTAATTGAGCCTTTTCTGCTGCCGGTAAGGATGTCTTGAATATTTATGTAAGCTCCCTCTTCCAAATAACCATTCAATACCCATTTGGTGCAGAGCCTGGCCCTGCCTCTGGGAGATTAAATTTAGGATTAAGAGCATGATTATAAGAAACTGGAGAACACAAATATCAAAGAATGAAGAACCAAAATGTCTTAACTGTGTTAGGCCTGTTAAATACATTTTAGAGCTTTCTGATTTTCTTGAAGATCCCTGACCTGGGATAGTGCACACATAGGTGCTTTGAGTACCAAATTGGCCCTGGCCATCCCAGAATAGACATAATAACATTTTTTTGTTTCCTTGCTAGTATATAGGTCTGAAGTAGCAATATTTCCTCTGTTACTTAGAGTTGATTCATATTTGCCAACAAACTCCCTGCTCAGATATCCAGCCAGGTTGTCTGGCCCTCTGGAGTCCATTTCTTAACTAGTGCCTTCAGGGAACCAAACCTCATTGATGATCTGGAAACTGCGAAGAAATAAACCAGGATTTGGTGCAATGGATTAGGTTTTGTGCAGTGAAAATCACAGTCACATTGCCACCA
This sequence comes from Pampusana beccarii, assembly GCA_013399365.1. Classification (NCBI taxonomy): domain Eukaryota; kingdom Metazoa; phylum Chordata; class Aves; order Columbiformes; family Columbidae; genus Pampusana; species Pampusana beccarii. The sequence continues at coordinate 927,257 of VWYH01001394.1, forward strand.
ATCACTGGATCAGTAAGGACTTTACCAGATAGTAGGAAGAGTTATTCACTGACATGAAGATAGCAAGATAGACATCAGAAGACTGTGTGAAGAGACAGTTCTCAGCTGGACACCAGAGCTTGAGCTTGTGTGAGGTTGTCTGTGCTCCCCATCCCAGAGTAGACGTGTGTTATGGAAACTGAGGAGAAATTAATTTGACATTTGATAATGATACACAAAGAGGATGTGAATTAATATCAGACAAGGTTTTTTTGGTAAATACACAATCAACCAGCTCCAAATACACCACTTAGGAGTCTAGCATGCTGAATGACATGCATGCAAGGTGGCGTGGATCCCAGCCAACCTTGGCAAGATCTGGCTACTGAGGCTGTGTGAACTCATGAAGTGTTTCACAGGTTTCAGCGGGGACTAAAATTCTTCTTGAGGAGCCAGCTGGCTGGTGATGCAGAGTCAGCACAGACACAGTGACAGTATTTCACATAGTAATACCAATTTTTCTTTGTTTTACTATATACCTAACTGAGCAAGAAGGAACTGATCCAGAGGGATTTCTGACTTAATATTTTGGATTAACTGAAGCACTTGTACACTGGGAGCAATGATCTGAGAGGAAACTCAGAACAACCCTGTGCTTTACAGCATTGGAAGGAGGAAAAGCAAGACACACACCGTAGCAGTCCCCAGATGCAAACACCAGTATCTCAGCTATTCCTTTCCTTAAAATGACCACAGCCATGACTACAGCTCCTCTTCTTCTCTCACAGATGCAGAAGAAAGATGCAAGGGGACAAGCTGGTAACAGCCCAGTGCTTTCCCCTGCATAGACCAGACTTGGACACAGGCAGATGGACTTTGTCATGTTAATGGCGGCTCTTAAGGTCAAGACTAACTTCATTTGCATTCATACAGACACAGAGGTGTGGCATTTCTACATCTTATTTCCCATTTAATCTCATGAGCAGCAGTTTGAAGCTTAACCCATTTCATGCCTTTCCACCCCAGCTGTGCCTTCATTTGCATCCCTTCTGTTCACCAGCGCTTGCTCTCAGCTCTTTCATTTGACACTGTAGCTTTGGCCTGATGATTGCACAGTCAGCTTGCCCCAAGTTTTCTGTTCTCACAGGCAAACTAACTTTAAAACATTATTTATAATTTTAGGCCACCACAGTCTATAAAAGAGATATATGGATGAAGAATGAAACACTAATAATAAAAAGAATGTCACTGCTCGTTTCTTTAAAGAAACTACACTAAACGAATTAGAGTGTTTTTTCTTTTGAAACTCTTAACTATCAAAAACAATGATCTCATGCTTCTGAAAACAAAGAGAAGTATTGAGAAATTTATTTTAAAAGGACAAAGACAGCTTCACTGCAAACAGATTTAAAGGAAAAACAATATAGGTGAAAGTTACTAGATGGCAGAACTTTAAATTATTTCAGTGGGAGTTATAAATGTTCTAAATGGCTCAGAGCCTGGCCCTCACTGAACACCAGCATGGGGAGCCTGCAATGTCTGCACACGGTGCTTGGCTCACATTGACGTTATCCCATACCCCCACAAACACTAAGTACACCAAAATTAATAATAAGTGAATACAAGGAAAAACTTTCCCTACTATAAATAAACAAAACAGGTTGAGTAACATAAAACTGATACAGTTTTATCACATTAAGAAATTTCATAGGATCTTAGAATACCAGGTTGGTATTCTAAGTAGGGTGTGTTAATGACTTCTTTATCTCTGCTGGAGATGCCCTTGTTGATGCAGCCCAGCATCCTGTTGGTTTTCTTTACCCCAGCAGCCCACCGGTCACTCATATTGAGCTTGTTGCCACCAGGACCCCCAGGTCCCTTTCCACAGAGCTGCTCCCCACCCAGCTAGATTATGTTTCCCCAGGTGCAAAACCTTAACACTTGTCCTTGTTGAACTTCTTAAGGTTCTTCTTAGCCCAAGTCTTCCAGTCTATCCATGTCTTCCTGCAGGGTGGCTCTCCCTTCTGAAGTGTCCACTTCCCCACTCAATTTGGTATCAGCAAACTTCATCAGGGTAGAGTTGATCTCATTATCCAGATCACATAAGAAGATATTAAACAGTGTTGGACCCAATATCAATTCCCTGGAGGACCCCACTTGTGACAGGTTGCCAGACTGAAAAGGAGCTATTTACCACCACCCTCCAGGTGCAGCCTGTCAAAGAACTTTGATTTTTTTTTTTCTTTTTCTGAATTCAAAAGCAAACAAAATTAGTTTATCTTTCCTTCCTGTTTTTGTTTGATTGATACATTGGATTTTGGGGTGTTTTTTTTTGGTTTGGGGTTTGGTTGGTTTTTTTTTTTTTGGTTGGTTAGTTTTCTTTGGTTTTGTTTGTTGGTTGGGTTTGGGTTTTTTATGTTGTTGCATTCTGCTTTGATTTCTTTTGGTTTTCTGTTGTTTCTTGGTGAGGTTTTACTTCCACCCTGCTCCCCTGCCTCAGTCAACTCTAAATCAAATCATAACTGCTGCTTGGAAGAGTTGTAGTTTATCCCTCTCACAGATTTCATCCTCCATACTCCTAGGTTTGGGGACAGGACAAAAGCCAAGGTGACTAACTACTGAAAGGGAAGAGTTGAACTCAAGTGATGGAAATTTCTGCAGAAAGTCACACATATCTTTATAATTTATTGTATTCTTACCTATGTCAGCATCATTTCAATCAGGTTCGGAACAGACAGGACCACCACACTGGGGTAGCAGTCTGGGGGCAACACTCTGCTACCCAGTGCTTTCAAGAGCATCTAAACCCAGGGAAGAAGCTTGAATGGCTCCCAGCACCCACAGCAGCTTCCCCAACCACCATCTCCTCCCCACACCCTGGGGATAGCAACAAGCAGACAGTCTTGATTTCCACCAAGGATAAGAAAAATAAGGACTCTTTCTTTTAAGATACTTCTTTTTTCATTGCCCTGCTAAGCACAGGGCAGTGTGGCTCTGGGTAAGATGGAAGCAACCTCTGGCTAAAGTCTTGTTTGGCTGGAAGCGAGTGTGCTCCAGTGCAAGAAGGACCAGTAACCCATCAGTAGTTAAGGCACCACTCACAGATAGGGATTCCAACAAAAACTTCAGCTCAGACTTAAAAAGAAATAAGATGGACTTAACACTCTTAAAGCAAATAACCAGGGAGGATATATTGTGACAGGCATCATGCAGAAGCTTTAGCATCCATCGGTACTTAAAGAATTTCTCTCTTCACAGTTAATACTGAAACAGCACTACAAATAAGCAGTTAACCATTAACTATCTTGGGGTCTAGACATGGCTTTCACACACACACAGCTTCTGCTCCCCTAGATTTTACAGCCAGGCAGGTTATAGGATCAGATCCATCTAATCTAAAACTCTTGCAACCAGCCCCTGCTGGTGTCCCCCCACAGCATCATTGACAGCTCTGCTCTTGACAAGAAAAATACCTCCCTTCCCGCCCTCATGGCAAGACAGCTCCCAGTTCAAACGTTCAAGCTGTGGTGGGCTGGCAAAGGCAATGTTTATAGTTCAGTGGTACAGATGAAAACTTACACAACGCTTTACGCTGTCAAAGCAAAATGTGATCGTTCCAGACTGTGCACTGACATTAGTAAAAATATCCATTAAGGCCAAAAATGCACTTTTACACTGAGCTGCTTGGATTAGATTGTAACCAGCTCAAGGATAAGAAACACTGTTTATCTCAATCACATTTAAAAATCCAGGCCTCTGTATTATCCTCCCCCACAATAGCCATTTCAAGTGACAGTAGGAATTCCCCAGTGGCTTCAAACAGATCCTTTTCTGCCAACAGATTCCTTCTCCTGTTTTTATAATTTTTAGGCAAATACTACCAACTCACAATTCCAAACTATCAATTTAAAAAAAAAAAAAAAAAAGAAAAACAAAGCAGAAAGAATAAAAAGTTACACACACAACAAGAAACACACAGGACAATTTGCAACACAGTGCCAAATGCTTATTTGCCTTCATTGGAGGTCAGTGGGGGAAATCGGTGGGAACTATTTGTAATTACAGGTTGGTGAAAGAAAAATGTGGTGGCTACATGTTCTTTTAATTATACGTTTTGTTCTAGTTTGGCCTTGGAGGTCTTATAAGAAATGGAAAACACCCAGAGCTCTGCAGGTTCCCAGGGTGTTTACTTGAATGTGGTCAAATAAGTCAGACTAATTTGTTTCCAAACTCCAAAATTTTATCTCAATAAAATCTGTGAAATATTACTGCATACGGTTAAATTATTATCAGTGCATTGTGTTGGATGAATATCAACAAGTCCCATTTGTATCTCATCTGGAAGTACATATAATGCACATAAGAAAAAATTATGCAAAACTTCAGTTCTGTATTACTATTCACACTGGACCTAACATACAATATAACAGAGACTGGATTGCTCCTGATTTTACCACAAGCCTCTTCAAACTTTCCTAGAAACTCTTATCAATGCAAACTTTAAAATGACAGATCCTACAGGTTTAAATTCCAGAATACATATCCAAAAAGCAAGCAAACATTTTCTGTTTGCAAATCTCATTTTTAAGGCATTGGTGAACCCAACCCACAATTATGGAAAGCCTGATGTTCACAAAATTGCATAAGGCTATTAAATGATCCCCGGCATATGCCAGAAAGGAAGGTGAAACTTTGCACACCTAAACAACCTTGTGTCTAGTGAAGGAAGATGAGAAATAGCAGTGCAATTTAGAAACAACTATAAGCACAAAACACTTAATATATTCTTTTAAGTTTTCCATTATTGGACATCTTATTCTGCTACTATTATTGGTTTTAGACTGGTACTGAGATACTATAGATGTTTATCAAGTTTATGCTTAATCAAACTTATTGACTGAAGACAAATTGTAACACTTCTGTGGAAAAAACTTCACCAGCACAGAGTTCAAACTGCAAAACTAACATTCAGATTCTGAATTCCTTCAAAACTCAGTTTTTCTTTCGCTTTCTGCCACACATACTATACATATTCCAAAACATGCACCTCTACATTTCTCAGGTTTCAGCTTGAAGGTTTTTGTTCATGTTTCCTCCTATGCACCGCTGACTAAAAGAACTGTTGCTACTTTCTCATTTCTGAAACATGAGGTTTTTGGCCTGTGTAGGAATTTTTATGGTACTGATAAACAAAAGCAGCCTAGAAGAATGGGGCTATACTTGAAGAATGCTTGTCTCAGCGACAGCAGGAAATCTGGACTTCTGTGTTATCAAGTCACATATTTCATTTTTAAAAAAATTACCTTTTAACATTGAGAAAAAAGCACTATCATGCCACAGTAAACCGCTAGCCCCAAGCGGAGCACCCACATACAGAAAAAACAAGCTCTTTCCTTTCTGCGCCACTGACTTCTCACACCAACCAACTCCTGCAATGGGCACTGCGGGGGCAATTTCAGGGTGGGACTGAAAAACCAGAAAGCACTATTTCTGTGCCTTTTTAATAACAATTGTGTCCACAGCAACAGTTTCTATGTACATACAGGCTGCAGAATAGTCAGGCTCTTGGCAGCCATAATCTGGTGGAACGGCTGTGCGTGTGGCTGTTACCAGCAAGAACATCTCTGCGTCTAGAACTCCCCAAAGATCTAATGTTACTTTTACCACACACTGACTGTATAATATTAATAATTATGCATATTTCTGAGGTTTCCTGTTTGCATGCAAAAAAAATACAACTAACAAGGCAAACAAGCATCCCACAGCTTTAAAGCCAAGGACATGGGCCATAAGGGCTTTTATGACATCCTGGGTGAGATCCATTGTGTAACACTGAGATGCTGTTTGAAAATGAAGAATGAAGGACACTCCTCTCCTGCAGGCCTGATGAGACCATCAGACTCAAGCATGCAAGGCAGAAGGGACTTTTCATCGTCTTTGATTCCTTCTTCCATTTTGCCACCAGCCTGGCACCTCACGAATGCAGACATTCTTTACTCTCCAGCCTTCTTTAATCAGGGAGATGTTAGCTACTGAGCCTGAGATTTAACCTTTAATGAGTAAAATAGGGAAGGTTTTCCAACATATATCCACATTAGTTTAAACCTATACATCTGCACTCAGACCCAGGCCATGCTGGTAGAGTTTCCTCCTCAAACCAATGTTTCTCCTGAACAAGAATCTTTGCCCAAAATATACGCCAAAACCTTCTTAAAGATACAGTTTAAAATAGACAAAATATGAATTCAACAAAAATCTGCTACAGTTAAAAAAAAAAAAGTAAGCCTAATCTAACTTCATAAAGTACTGAGCTTTAAATCACAACTCCAGTGTAATGGGGAGAACTACACAAGCAGTGAGCAGCTTCTCCCTACCATGGTGCCATCCCAGCACCTCTCAAAAGCTTATTCTTGGAGGCTTAACTCTGTCCTGTAGCAAATGACTATTTGTCCTAAATATGCAGCTGAAAATATGGTCTACATTACAGTATTGCACAGTCTTTTAAAAGCCTTGTGATCATTAATGTTAACAGTCTGATGAATAATGTTGTTCTGTTTAAAGTATATGTGGTTCGCTTTGCCTCCTTGTTTTATTTTGAGACAGATATACTTAAAATAGCATTTTAAAAATATGGAGATTATTATCCAATCTAAGAGATTTAATTTAGCATTTATATGGGTTTTAAATGCATGCCAACACTTTCCTTCATTTCAGTGTTTGGCAACTGTTCACTATTCACTATTCCAAAGACTGCAGACACATGTCTGATCATTTTAGGATATTTACAGTTGTAGCCAATAAAGACAGTGCTGATTTTAATTAAAATTTTAATTGCTTTCTGAGACAACAACAAGAAGCCCATGTTTGCATGAAATTGTGACTGGCTCCTTTAAATAATAGTGGGTGCAGGTTGCTGGAAGCATCACTGTCCATCACTTCTTAATGGATGGGTATAGATAATAGCTAAATCATCACTCCTGATCACACCAGTGGCAGTTTGGTAATCCAGCTCAACCATAAACATCTTTTTTTCCAGTAGGAAGCAGAACATGGACTGGACCGAAAAAAAAAAAAAACCTACAAAAAAACCCACACAAACAACAACCCATAAATTAATTGTTCTGCCAGTCTGTGCCTGCCTTAGGAAACTGTTTACAAGCACTGCAGCTACAACAGATGCCAATATACATTATAGCAACTCCTGAGGTGGAATGGGACAATTCAGGTCCCTGGGAATAGTGAGCAGTGTCTTCCATGACACCAGTTCAAGTCTATTTCAGGTCTCCCAGGAGGAAAATCCCTGTGTTGTCTTGAGGTTGTACTGTAGCATCCATGCCTGCCAGACTTTCCCAAATCACTTTCCCTTTTGCTCTCATTTAGGAAACACCTCCCGTGCCATTCACAACCAGGCCCACACCAGCCATTGCTTATATAGAAAACTCCAGCATTTCTGCAGCCACCCAACAAGACCCTTTGGCAACTGGAGGCACAGCCATGGCTTGGGGCTGTGTGGGTCACCCAGCCCAAGGGACCACCAGCAAGCATCCTCCCAGCTCAGCCTGGGAACTGTGGGTGGACAGGACAAGCAATAGTGGCCTCTGCCCAGTTCCTCCAGGCACACGGCCATGTGACAAAGTCACCAGGACACCCAGGGCCACCAGGTCCTGCGCAGGCGGCCTTGGGTGCTCCTCATGCAGGAGCAGACACTGACTGTGCTGCTGTGTGCAGGACGGCTCTGTACACAAATAAATGACTTCAGCCTCCGGGGCTCTCACCAGCACTAAATTGCCATTTAACAACATAAATCGCTCAGCTCAGCCAGCCTGTGGATGACGAAGACTCAAGAGCCATCAGCTGGCATAGTCTGTGCCCCCCTGTAACCTTCTGGGAAATGGAGAGGGGAGCACTCGACACCAGGCAGAGACATCCCACTGGCGCTGGTGACCACCCCAAGCACGCTGAAACGCTGAGCAGTACCTGTGCTGCACAAGGCAAGTGAGGGTAACATTTTATTTCTGAATAGACTTCCTTCAAATCACACAGAGGACCACTTACACAGTTTAAACATATTACATCATTCTGCAAGATTCTGGAAAGACTAGATTCCTTATTACCACTGTATTTGGAAAACAACAGCAACTTACATATATCATTAGTATTCTGTGACAATTAAAAAAAACACTGCAAGGTCTCTCAGTACAAAATATTTTCAGGTTCAAACATAACTGTGTGGGCCATGTCAAGAAACAGGCTTTTAAAGTGGTTCTATATGGCATGGGAGCTGTTAGCCTATCTATAAATGCCTACCAAAGCATCCACATGTAATTTACCTTTGGGCTGAAATGTAAATACATTCAGTCTTGTCTGTGGACAGGCAACACAAGATATAAGCTCCTAACCACCAGCTAATAACAATGTTTAGTTATTGGGAGCTCAGAGATGCTTATGTAGTTATAACCAAAAGCTACTTTATGAAATAACCTACCGGACATTAACACTGATAGGACCTTTTAGGTGTGATTATACAACTATTTCAGGCAAGAAAAGCCTTGCCTAAGGGCTGAAGAAATAGGCTTTTACAGTCAGCGATGGCTGGCGATGACAGTCCCACCCACATTTGTAAATTATTAAAACCTCCCAACTCCTTCAATTGCTGAAAACCTCCTTCTTTCCCCTAAAGTACCTTTAAGCTGTTTGGCTGCATTTCCACAGACTTTTCTGTTATTCAACACCAAGCCTTTGCTCAAGACCTCCTGTATCTTGTTTCATTTAAATCATGCAAAAATTCACACTCGGCCTGTTGACTTGCTATGGTCTAATTTGAGTGCTCATATGCACACTGCAAGGCAGCAGGAAACACTGCTTGCAAATATCCACACGTTTTCAACCCCCTTCTTTATTTATGGAAAAGCTGAAAATCCCACTCTATGGATAGAAACAGCTCACGATGCAATATGAGAAGACCTGTACTAGTGATGACACTTCCTCAGGAACTGGAGGTTTCCCACAGAATGAAAATAAAATGCAAATTATTATTGTACCCCTCACACCAAAATACAGACAAGGCCCTTCAACTATTTGGTACATTTACTCATGTTAGTCAACATTTATAATCTCAGTCCCATGAACACTGGTGCCATTCATAGAATCATAAAGCAGTCTGAGTTGGAGGGGACCTTCAAAGGTCACCTAGTCCAACCACCTGCAATGAGCAGGGACATCTTCAATAACTGGAACTTTGTAATTGTCATTGTAACTGCAGGCAACGACATTTTGCATCATCTTAGTGATACTATACCACACAAAATGCAAAAGAACATTCTGTAAATATCTGATTGAAGACTGGCTGGTTTGAGCCACTTCCATACCGCAGATGTATTTTTCACACCTGTACAATTACATTGGCATCTGGACATTATCTGCATGAAGGAGCATCCCCACTACATACAGCTCAAAGTACTGTCCAAAACATGTTCTGAGTGTATTTGGTCACTACTATTCCCCCCTGCAGGGAACCTTTGCAACATGGTTTGAGCGAAAAAAATCACAACTCAACAAACAAAAACAGTTGAGGGAAGAAATCTCTTAAGCCAAACAAACAAGCAGCAACAAGTCATTATAATCAATATTTAGAAGGGTGAGGAAGAAGGGACTGAAATTCCCAAGCTCAAAACTTATTATTTCCCATATAACTTTCCCATTTTGGCCAAGTTCTGCCTGCAGTTAAGTCCCCCATGTAGTTAAATCCTCCTCAGCCTGAGCGATGTCAATTAGTTTACACAAGTTTAACTGAGAATGGGCCTTCTTTCCTCACTGGTAACATGTTTACTGAAAAGGCAGAATGGGGCACTGGTCTGACAACAGCTAGGAAGACCCCTGGGGAGCAGCACCACAGATCCTGTGCCTGCCCTGCCATTGAAACTTTGATGTTTTCAGTGACGGTCTCATGGATGGGACTTACCATGTGTTGGCCACAGGAACCCAGGAAAAAGACCAGAGGCTACTGTTGCTCTCCATCTTTAAATTGAATAGGATATACATCAAATCAATATTGCATTGTTAAATTCCAGAGCATTTAAATTAGTATTCCTCAGAAGCTGTTGAGCTGCATAGGGCACATAACAAAATCCAGGCTAAGTGACTGATAATCCACCATGCAGACCTCAAACAGTGGAGCACTAAATTGAAAAGCCCTATAACTGTATCTTACCTATTACTGTCTCCAGACTCCCAGAACCGTAACACAAAATAGAGAATGTGTGGACAATCCCCTTAATTTCTTCATCAGCTTTTTAAACTGTTTGCTGTATTTTTCACACGCTGCTTTGACAACTATTCCTATTTCACACTTCTAAAATATGAGCGTACACTGGTACTCAAACACAAGTCCTAGGAAATGTAATGACAGTCCCACCATCAAGTTCGATGGACTTTCAGGCAAACCTCGAAGACCTACAATTTAAAGCTGTATTAGCTAGGCATCTGTTTTACTCCCATATTTTCACGGAATATTGCTAAGTAGCTTTTTACACCAGTAACTTTTCCTGGTCAGATTATTTAGCTGTCTTTGTATCTGAATGAACTTACAAGTGAGATATTTACACATCTCTGATTAATATAGAGGTATAACAAAAACAGAGACTAATTTTTCCAGTTCTAGCTACAAATCACACTTTAGGTTCTGCATCAGTGTAGGTGCATACTGCTGGCCAAATAATTACAGCCCCGATATTGCAACCTCTGTAAATGTCTACTTATGTGCTAGAAAAGAAAAAAAATCTTGTGCTTACACTAGCATTCAGGAGTTCTACTGATGTGGAGACATATGCTTTATGCAATGCCCTTTTTGTGTGTACTCCCAGGGCTGAATATATATTCGTGACCCAATAGCATTGGGATCATCTATAACTTGTCTATAAAACATGACAAGGAGGCATTCAGAGCTCTTCCGTTGGTCAGGCTTCCCTACATTTACCATTGGTAAAACTTAAATTTGACAATCAGAGAGGCTGAGGTAGGCTGACAATGAGGTTATTTGGAAATTCCTTCTCTGTATCTTAGAAATGCTTAATATGACAGCTAGAAAAGTAGTGCAAGATTTGCAATACACTCTGATACTTCCTGCCATAAAGAGATTTCCTGAATAGTCTGAGACTGTTACAGACTTACTTTGCAAGGACTCTCAGAAATAAAGAGGTCCATCTATTGCAGTTTCTGACTAACAGTGATGGGTGGCTGTCATTTTACATATACTAAGAACATTTTTCTCTCTGCCTTGAATACATCTTCCGTATCTAATTCCCCCAGGTTCCTTTCACTTAACCTTCCCAATGCCATGTATCTGTGTCAAAAAATGCAAACAACTTTGGCAGATCATAAAACGCTATCTTACTCTACCATAGAGAATTACTGGTAACACAGAGATTAAAATAATCCACACAGAACCACAATAATCTCTTGCAGTTCGAATTAACAGACGAATTCTACCCAGTGAGTTAATTTTTCTACACCTCCTAATTTATTTGGAAGCTACATCACACTGAAAATGAAACCCTATGTGATAAAGATTAAGTTTAAATAGTTCCTCGTGCTTTCAGAGTTAATGCACAACGATAGTATGTCAGCACCAATACCAAGCAAACAAAAATAATTTTACTATTATACACAAAATACTAAAATGATGAGAAGACATCATTAATTCTTTAACCATTTAATCTGATTTTACTCTGTGGTACTTCTACAGTGTAATTGGGATTGTTTAGTTTCATAGGCTAGGTCTCCTCCAAGCAACCAATTTGAAAGTAAATGGAGACAGGCAATTCTACAAATAACAAGGGGCTTTTTTAATTTCCATTTCAAGATAAAACCAAAGAACAGGGCACTGGTTCAATCCTGCTACATTGGGACCACGAAGAAGATACACAAGTCAAATGTCTTACAGAAACTCAGCACCATTGGTTGTTCCAGACACAGGTTTTGTTAAAGCTGAAAAAGTTTCAGCACTGCTTCTTGTACTTCCATATCCCAAGATCTAAACAAATATTTTCCATCTAAACAACCTTATTTTTTCTATGAAGAACCACTGCAATGGGCAACCATGAGTCCTAAGAACAAATCTTTAAAGGCAGAACTTTTAGAAATGTAAAGATGCTGTCCAAGACATACACAAAAGAAATATCTGTTTCACAGCTCCACACGATAGCAATTATTTCTACCAGGTAACAGTCACCTTAAATAATAGTGCTACTTACTGTTTAAAAGCATTTTGAATGAGACAAAATGGCACATTGATCACAGCAAATACTACAAAGTGAAAATGAGTTTTGTCTGTGATCTAGATTAGGCTTGTGGTGAGGTAAAACAGCAGAGCACTGCATCCGAGATCGCATCCCACAATAGTATGGATCACGTCAGAGGTAACAGGGAACTGCTGGGGGAACTTCAGTACATCTCTTCAGGAAATTGTATAATTTCTTGTAGGACAACACTTTTATAAAAGAAATGAAGCCAAGAGAGTAATTTCTAGTTTTTCCAAACAAATAGAAATGACAGAAAAAAGCTGTTTACATCATTTTATGGTCTGACTATTGTAAATTGTATGTTATTAATTATATTTCAGAAACACCTGGGTATATTAATCAGCCATAGTGCCCATGGTGCTAAAGTTGTACACACATACTGGGCTCTGTTCTGGAAAGCCCAAACTCTGGATATGCAACCAAAGGATAAATGAAATACAAAGCAGAAGACAGAGAGCTGAGTCACACAAAGCTTAAGAGATTTGCCCATGGTCCAATAGGACATTTATAGCAAGGACAAGAACCAAACACAGAGTTTCTATCATGTAGTATAAACACATTACCACTCCTCCTCCATCATCTCATGCCTCTACTTTAACCGTCAAATTAGCTTTCAATTCAAGCCAAGTTACAACACCTAGAGAAAAATACTGGTCCCCAGTTACGACAAAACATTCTGTCACAAATCTGACAGAAATAAGTGGTTTATTTTTTGATATGTAGATAGCCTTCTTGTTTATTCTCTCTTCTTCCTGATCTTTAACACATCCTAAATTACAAACATAGGCTGGTTCAGTTCTTTAATGTTATCTGCATTCAATAGTGCTTATCCAAACAGTATTTTTAGTTAACATGAAATTTGGATAGGACTAGCATTCCAAATCTAACATTTATCTTGATTACTTTAAGCTAACTGTACCCACAGGTTCTAAAATGCCAGTTTAGAAACTGCTCTGGGCACAAGATAATACAAGATTGCTAATTAACTAGGAAGTTTTAAAAGAAGATCTGATTTAGGCCCTGATTTGGCAAACAAATAACATTAAGCATGAGTAAGCCTGTGGAAAACACGTGAAGTCGTTGCATAAATCACACAATGTTAAGTGCACGCTGAAGGCACCTTGCTGAAATACGGCCCAATTTAAAAGTCTCATGTTCTCTTTAATGGAGCGTACTTCAAGTGCCTGGTGTGCTGTGGTTTCCTCTTCTCCATTAGGGCAAACGGTCTGAACGCCGGGCCAAGAGCCAAGAATTCCTGCTTGCTTAATCTCCTTCTGAAACTGTCTGTCTGCGTTTTGGACAAGTCCCCTAACATGACTACATCCCAGATTATCGCTTGAAAAATGTGAAAAAAGTTACTAGTCAGCAACCTCCTCTGCAAAACTATGGTTAGGATCAATTATTTTTTTAAAGGTCTGGTGATTCAACTTTTAAGGTCTCCTAATATAACAGATTTTCTACTGTCCCTAATCAACTTTCCAAATTTATGCACTCTGTGTATGCATCTCTTCCTCTATTAGATATTTTTTAATTAATAAATATCATTTAAGCGTCTTTTTGGCACTGACATCCAGAGGAACTACAATGGAGAAGCTTCTTTCCCACTGCAATGATCCTGCACAAAACATTGATGAGACCCTGAAGCGGGGCAGCATTGTGAGGTCTGGGCTGGCAGTCCTTTTGAGTAGACCCTGGCACCAACTCCATCATATCGCCTCCACGTTCTGCTACCAGACACCACAAATTCAGCTCTCGTGTTTGCTCAGGGTGTTCTCTCCTCACTTCATCTCCCTGATATCACCAATATTTATTATGCCTTACAAAATTGAGAAAATAGAACTAAAAGCCAATAGGTCCCTAAGGAGATATAACTTGCAATTCCAGTAAAATGCTTCAGATCTTCCTCGAGTGAGTAGTTCTTGCTGACACTATCCATTTCACTGATTTTAATGGAAACGATCAGGTACTGACTTACTCGGATGCTACTGGACACACAGCACAGTGGCACATATCAAGAAAAGGAAAATGAGGGGGAATGACTAAAGATCACAACATGGGTTTCTATCTTTTTACATATCCTGGTGTTCTCTGTGCTGCATCTGTAACTAGAGATCATTACTGAGAATTGTAACTTCAGGGGAACAGTCAGAAAAAGGGAGGCAATAAGAAGAGATGAGGAGGAGATTTCTGAAGAAAGATCTGATGTGAAGAATGAAGGTTAGAAAAATAATAGAATACTACTGTTTTTCTCCTTAGCAAATAAAGAATACAGACCTTGCTGTTTGTTTGAGCTCATGGGATGGAATGAGTACCAAAAGAAAAGAAACTTTGGGCAAATAAAGGCCAATGGGAAAAGGCAGATGTGGCTCATACTAACCGAGATACATCTCATTTGAGTCCTTTCTTGGTCTCTCATATTCTCCAGGCAACAATACACTGAAAACATTCAACAAGTCCCCAGTATTACTCATAGCATATATAAGTGTTCCTTATGATCCACTGCAGCAATATCTGATAATGAGCATGTTAAGAAAATGGAAGAATATAATCACAGGCTTTGGGGCAAGACATTGCTCTCTTCTTAACCATGACTTAAACATTTTTAAACAGTATTTCTCATACAAATATAGTTCAGCTGATGCACTTTTTTCATACGCATTCTTCCCATGAAAATCAGGGATGGTGTCTGAACATCGTAAAGAATGATAACTGCTGGTATTGTTATTACTAGAAAACACATTCCCACCATCACACGTGGAATAAATTTTAATTTTGTTTTTAATTTTGTTCCTGTGAGAATGTTTTTCAAAAGCACAAAAATGCTCACAAAACTATGACCTGCATATAATATTTTAATTTGAAGCTTTACCAAGACTTAACACTCATATATGAGGGAAAAGTGGGAGAGAGAGATGCAGGCTTCCCTCCCATCACTGCCTTTGGGGCTGATTTGAATTTATTTTGAATTCAGGAATCTGTCAGCTCTCTGTCTCACCCTGAGCTACTGGGAGAACAGGCATGTATGAGCTCCTCTGTGTGAAGGCAGCCAGGTGAAAATATTTTGCCTGATCACCATATTTAGGGGTCTGTCATATTCCCTGAACAAGCTACAATTTCACTCATGACTGAAGAAAGCAGGTACAGCCTCGCAAATGTAAGCAGCTACATAATGGCTGCATCTGTTTTAATTTTTAATGGCTTGTCAAATAATGATTATTATTAAAACAAAGTGTATTTTGTCACAGATGCTCACAACAAAGACTAATTGGCTGCACAATTACCAGGCTGTGGCTGAACGAGCGCTGGTGCAGAAAGGTGGGTCCGCCCAGGGTCAGCGCCCCTGCAACCCGCTCAGGATGAGGAAAGCCAAAGGGCCATGATGGGCTCCTGGTTTAAGCTCCAAATAATAGAATTAGAAAACCGCCTTGCAGAACCAGGGCTTATTGCCACCAGGGCAAAAATGCTTTGATTTAGATCATCCCTGGATTTAGATCTCGAGCTTTGAGTGTGATATAACGCTCTCTCCAAGTTCAAGAAGTTTTGGGAAGCGTGATGCCAGAGGAGGCTTGCTTTGTGAACCCACCCTGCTCACTTTGCCCTGATGCTAAGGAGAAGAAAGGGTGGAGCAGTGACCCTCTGAGCCATCCTTCAGTCCCTGATCTATTATACTTCGCCCAAACCTTAGGATGAAGGTTTTTATTCATGCAAAGCTTTCTGTGCTTGATTTGCTTTTAAATAGTGATACCAAAACTTGTTTTTCAGTGAAAGGTCCCATCCACTCAGGTTGCATGTGGTCTACATAACTGGAAACCAATATTTTTAAGACAAACATACATCTCTGAAAGCCTCTCATTACTTCAGTGAATCAGAACCAAACCTAACATTCTTCAGAAAAGGGCTTAAAAAGAAATTTTCCGTATTTTTTAATTCAGCATGATTTGTCCTACTTTAAAAGCAATTTTAATTATGCTTCAGTTTTTAATTTATTTCCACAAGATGCATCAATATTATTCTTCATTTAGACTGTGTCACTGGAAGCATTTCATTACAGGATAAAAATCCCCACAAGCCTATCTGGCCTCAGGGTAGAAGTGACTGAAATGACATCTCTGTATTTCTAGTGAGAGAATGAAATGTATATGGGCTGCAGCTCCAGTCCCTCAGGGCAGGCATCCCCCGGGAGGAGATGGCAGAGTAGGCATCACAACAAAAGAAAGGGAAGTTGGTGATGGAAGGCAGGCAAGAGACTAACAACAGCCAAACTTGCTCTGAATGTTATAGACACATAGAAAAGCCCAAAGTAAAACCTTGTTGAGTCTAAAAAGAAAAGCAGGAGCAACCATCTGGTACATCTGATGGAATTGCATACAGGAGTCAATAACCCATAGGAATACACAGTGTCAGATAAATTGCTAAGCATTTCTGCAACATGAGCTGCTTCAGGAAGAATGGGCGAGGCAATTGCAGCAAAGAGACTGTGGGTGCACAGTACTAACAAGATTTTGCTACCACTTCTGCTGGCCTGAATTCTCTGCTTTAAGATATATATATTCAGGCATGAACAACACACCTCCCTTCGCTCTGCATCCATACTACATTTGAGTGAGATTATTCAGCATCCAAATTATGCACTCAGCAAGATCACCTCCATTTTGATAATTGCCTTATGAATGCATAACATGGCAGCGTGGGGATTTGTATTCCCAAGAACGTCTGCTATCAGGCATCAATCGTCAGTCTGCTGAGTACGTGGCACACCAGTTGATAAGGAAGAGGCACACGGCACTCTTGAAAGATTATCAGCAAGAATCCGACCCTGCGTGGTTTCACTGGGCTCTTTCTCCACATATGCTGACCTGGAGGTAAATTTTAGGCATGGCCTAAAACTTGTATGTGATACAAAAGTTACCTTTCCCAGGGCCTGTGCAGGAAACGGTCAGGTCTCAGGACAATTTTTGCAGGTCTGGTAGGTAGCACAGCCCTGCACACCCCTCTCATGGAAGATGAAGTGTGCAAACCTCTCTGTCCTTGCACATCTCCAGTCAGTGCAAAGGGACATTCTAGAGACACTGCTAGTCTTGCTGTGGGGAAAAAAAATAAAATCCATCTGTTATAAATTCTTTACTTAAGGCTTGCAGATTACTTTTCTCCATAGGGTGTACAAAGAGACAGGATCTGGCATCCCTGGAGCGAAAAAGACCTCAGTTACTCATCACTCTCTTAACCTCAGATACCCCAGTAATTGCTGTGAGTCAGCGAGGCACTTCCAGTAAGCGCTTGACACAGGGGCTGATATCCTCTCTGCTCTTTTCCAAAATAGCAACCACTTGAGTGGGAGCAGTGCTGACGTGCACACGGATGTCCCTGGGAGAGATGGAGGTGGAGGGGCTGGGGGAAAGCTGGTTCCCTGCTCTTTGCCTGGCTGGGGGGGCAGAGCACAGCCCACACGGCAGATGGCAGGGGCTGCACTGCAAGGTGGAGCTTTGACACGATTGCTTCTGGCACCATTGGCACACTGAGGAAGGGGAACATAAAGAAGTTTTGCAGGTGTATTTGTCTCTCAGAGCCACAATAGTAATTATTGCTGATTAAAGGAACAGAAGTGACAAATTGGCTGTGCAGGCTGTAGCCACTCACCTCACAAAGGTGAGAGTAGGTGCAGCTACTATAGCATGACAGGGCAGGTCATGAATGCTTCTGAAGAAATCTCCCACAACTGTTCCCACTTACTGTGCTGTGATTTGTGCTGCCAAAAGGTCTTATGGGCACCCAAAGCGCATTATTTGATGACAGAACCCAAGGGGATGGCAGGAAGATGTGCCAGGGCAGGTTTAGGTTGGACATTAGGACAAGGTTCTTCACCCAGAGGGTGGTGGACACTGGAACAGGCTCCCCAGGGAGGTGTCACAGCCCCAAGCCTGACAGTGTTCTAGAAGAGAGTGGACAACACCCTCAGACACATGGTGTGAACTGTGGGGTTGTCACATGCAGGGACAGGAGTTGGACTCGATGATCCTTGTGGGTCCCTTCTAACTCAGGACATTCTATGATTCTTTTGCATGACGCTCGAATGGCAGATGTACGCACACCACAAATGGGTGATCTGGGCATCCAAAGGCCAGTCCAAAGTGCAACAGCTGAAACACACAACGTGCAAACATCAGTTCCTCCACACCGTCTGCCGGTGCAAATTCACTCCCTCTTGCACACTGCTACCATACATGTAGCATCATGTACCAGTTGGGGATTCCTCACCATTTCTGAGTGTTCCGAGCTCCCAAAGCAGAAACAGCACACAGGCCCTTCCACAAGATTCATTTTTCAAGACCAAAAGTCCAATACAACTATTCTCTATCCCTTAGTTGACTGTGGATTGGAAAGTGCTGGGCACAGCCAGTAAGTGAACAAAATGAATGGTAAGATAGATGGCTTCCTTCAGCTATAAAAAGAGGAGATTCAGATCTTATCATATTCTACCAATGAAAAAATATTCTACTCTAAGAATTACAGGCCCAGCCAGGAAATTCCTGTTGTCACCACATTGTACCCTGTGGCTACTAAACACGCAGAACAGGGAACAGTCATGCGCGTGTCTCCATCATCCATTTCATCATCCCAAGACACTGCTCTGAGGTCTGGGAAAATTCAGTGCTTTTGCTTTTTTTTCTGCATACAGATATGCCAAAAATTCCTCCTACAACAGTACATTAGAGTTTCTCTCACATTTTTCTACAAAACAAAGCCTACTTGAAGATGACACGCAGCTATCACAGGATTTGTTTAATTCAGAGTCTTGCACAACCTCAAGGGTTGCTGCCTCTCTCATAAAGGGCTGTGCTATTTGAGATGTTTTTTTCATGGTCTTGTTGTCAACTTAGATAAGAGCCATTTTTCCAAGTCACCTCAACATCACTGCAACTGAAGCATTTTCACTGCAGAACCCAAACTTTTTACTTCCATGAGACTCCATCCCGGTTGGTCTGTTTGCTCTGATGGAAATGCAGCTTCAATCCATACTCTTGCCAAAAAAAAAATCTATACATGTGGCCCTGATTTGCAACCTCTCTGAAGCTCTACTTCTGAATCTGGTCCATTTGTTCAGTAGAAAGGGACAAAGTTATTACTGCAGGTACCACAACTCAGAGCTGCAAATCAGTATAGAAACAATAAGCCAGTAGAAGCAATAACAGTCCAGAACTCAGACACAGATCCCATAAAACCAGCACTTTGCCAAACTTCTTAGGCCAAAAATCCTTCAGCAGATGCCTTATGAGTAAATTTCAGAAATCCTAATTTGAAAACCATTGGACAGATCAGCAACCAAAAGATAACATCACTGAAAGCCCAAACTGTGTGCGGTTTTTTGTTTTGTTTTGTTTCGTTTTTTTCCTATAAACAAGCAGGACCATATTCTGTTCTTATTTATAGCCATAAGGATCGCTGGTCTCAGCAGACAGCTATCCAAGATTTACATTCACAAAACACAGAAAAATTAAATTCAGGTTATTTCTGTGGCTGAAACTTTTGTTCTTGGACACAAAAGTTATGAACATCTCAACAGTCTTAGCATAGCAAGGAAACACAAGAGGAGTTTTCTTATGTCCCAGACTGCTGCAACAATAGCAAGGAGGACTGAATCATAATTAGAAAGTAGAGAGGGCAGCTGGTTTGCAGATGAAGATAGAGATAAATTACTGTGTGGATGGGATGGAACAGAACAGGCAGTAAATTTCCACTTTCTTGTGCTGGATGTCTTCATTCTATTCTCAGTTACTCAAAAAACCCATCTGAAAACTAGCAGCAAGTAAATATTATACTGTAGAATGGAGCAGGAAAGAATAAAGAGACAATAAGTGAATTACAACATTCAGGAAATGAAGGCATCCCAATCACTTGCATCAGAATCACAAGAAAATCATTAAATTGGCACTGGGCCACCTGGAACAAGCTGAATTAGCTAAATAATGAAATGTTAATTCTTCTGTGTTGCCTTCTATTTTACCCAGTCAACTGTTTGCAAACACTAACTTCCCTGCTCACCAAGAAAAAAAAAACCACCAAAAAAACAAAACAACAACAAAAACAAAACAAAACACACCCACCAAAAACAAACAAACACACCAACAAACAAAAACCAGAACCAAAACCAAACCTCAAACATATTGGAGAGAGGCCAGAAAAGTGCAAATATGCAGAGGTCCAGAGTACACCAGGTCTTGTGAAAAATTGAAAGAACTGGGTTTCTTATCAAAAAGGACTATGAAAAGACACAAAGACTTTTCAAATATACCGATGAAAGGAGAGCTTCAAACTTGCAGATTCCTGCTTAAGTTTCTGCAAATGAGATAAAGTTTCAGGAAAAAATGTTGGAAAATGAGGCACAGTGAAAAGCTGGAGAGACTCCACTGTGAGGGTTGTGCCTTGTATTTGCTGAAGCTTCTAGATACAACACAAAAGTCACCATCACAGACTGAAGCACAGGAGGTTCCATCTGAATGTGAGGAGAAACTTCTTTACTTTGAGGTGCCAGAGCCCTGGAACAGGCTGCCCAGAGAGGTGGTGGAGTCTCCTTCTCTGGAGACATTCAAACCCCACCTGGACCCATTCCTGTGTGATCTGCTCTGGTGAACCTGCTTTAGTAGGTGGGTTGGACTGATGATCTCCAGAGGGCCCTTCCAACCNCCTATATCTCTGGTAATGTAAAACTTGAGCATACCCCTATGAGACATCCAGTTGCAAAACATCAGACACTGACAGCATCACTGTTGTGACAAATCTGAACCACAGCCTAAAGATCCGAGTAGTCTTTTAATGCATACATGTTTCCTTTAAAATATCCTTATAATTCACTTTCCAGCGGTGGTAGCGAATGGTTTAAACGTGGAAAGGGTCATTTTAGGTAACTCTCTGAAGGGTAACCTCTATTACCTGCCAGATATCCTTTAAACTTGGTAATGAGCTGTATTTAATAGGTTGGGTGGAGAGGGGCATTATAAGTAAATTTGAAACAGATTCTCCAAGTAGTGAAACAAAGTTGGCCAGTTAGAATTTCACCATGTGGCTGAAAGTCGGCATCACAAGTACGTGGGGGTGCTCAGGGCCCTGCATTTGTCCCAGGCATTTGGCAAAAAGCTGCTATTCTGTTTCTACTGCCACGTGATGCTTTTATGTTCATAGAATTTAAATGTTTTCTGTTCCTGCCCATCCATTTATCATTTTCTGAATGAAAATCTGACACGCAGATTTTAACAAGCACATAGTTACTTCAGGCACCTCAGTTTTAGGCATCAGCTAGAGACAACAGATACAAGAATCTGAATATTATGTTATTCATTCTAGCACTTAAATCTCAAGCTAAAGCTGTCTAACCAAAGGCAAAGTTTAACTACAGACTTGTATAAAAACATCAAGAATAATTCTGGACAGGGCTGTATCCATTGTCTCTACCATGATGTATCTATAATCTTCCTTTCCCCTCAGTATCCCTTGGGCACAGTAAAAACCTAAGAGTGTTTTGCTGAATTTTGCAGCTCCAGTTACCCTGTGCTTAATCAACCTTCGCTCTTCTAGATTTCCCATTTTGCAAAACTAATTATAATGAATTGCCCAGCATGTATACACACTACTGCTCTTCCCCGCGTCAAAGGACTACCCAAACACATACTATAGGCCAGCTATAAGTTAATAACTACGAACAAGTTTGAACAGATGTTGTGAGCAAAGAGCTTGTGGTTTTGGAACTGGTGGACAATGATGCATCCTTGCTGCCCTTTTGGAGTTGGACTTATCTTCCATTGCAGACAAAATAAATCTTCTATCTAAATAGGTAGGTGATAGATAGATATCTTCTAGATATTTAATGACAGATTTATTTTTTTTAATTATCATCAGTAATTACAATTGATCTGCTGTATTCATGTTATTTTTACAGAAATATAATAGACACCCTCCAGCAGATAATAAATATATTAATCCCACCATCTGATTGGTAGGGAAGCAATAAACTACAGCTAGTTTTAAAATGGGTGTGCATAGACTTTACACACTGATCCTAACAGGCAAATTTGAAGGCAAAAATCTATAGAGAAAAATTACACCACTGTATGACTGAATACAGCAAAGCACTCGAGTGAAAAAGACTTACATTCAGCCTTGCAGCAACACTTAACATTTTTACTCTACAGAGCCAGATATCTATCCCCAAGTATTTTTGCCTCTCTCATCTAGACTAGAACTCCTGCAGAACAAAAACTGTCACCATCAACATAAAAACATCCCTTGACTGCTGACCTGATTTTTTTTTTTTGTCCCCTAGAAAACAACCATGTGAAACTCTGATTAAATGGGATGCACAGGAACCTACTCTCTTTTCCCCAGTGGTGACAAAAATAGCTTTTCTGAACAAGCACATCAAGAGTAAACACAAGCTGCTTCAATAAAAGAGAAAGTTTGATTTCATAATTCTTCCTTGTGCAAGGAAGTCTTTTTAAAGAAAATATTAGGTTAGCCTGGCCCCTAAACAAAGCAGGGGAAGTCCCATGGCAAACACACAATAAATGGCAGCACTGTTAACATTAGGTCACAACCTCCGTGTCACTGAGCCTTTGTGCGCATTGAGCCTGGTGCGCTCGGGACTGCCAACAGCTGTTCCAGGGCAGCACATGGCCAAAGAGAAAAGCGGCAGCCAGCGAGGGGTTAAAACCATTGCTTTGATTTTTTTTGCTGTAAGCAGCACCCCTTGAATTTGCTATTATCTTCCTGCCATCTTCTCCAGACTTGTCCAAAAACGCAGAGGGTGATGTAGGTCTCTGAAGTAAACATAAACATGCCAGGTGCTTTCCTTTCCAGTATAAAATAGCTGCGCCTTTCCTGTATTTTTTTAAACAGTCATTAGTTTCAAGCACTCAGAAATTCATCATTTGGACTTTTTCAAATACATGATCAGTTTAGCAGACAGATTATCTACTTGGGAATTCTGACATCCTAAGATTCTCTTTTTCAGCTAAGAAATAATACAAAAAAAAAGCATTTGTAAACCCAGAACTTTGAATTCCTCCCTTCAAAACAGCAAGTAAACCAACATGCTGCTTCACACCCCAATAACAATTTTATCTCAAACATCAGATGTGTCATAAACATTATCCTTACAATCTTTTTTAAACAAGAAAAAGAAGCATTCTCTATGCTCATGGCTTTTCTCAAGGTACTGGCAATATATTATTTCTGAATATAAACCATTCCCAAAATGCTATCATTGTATGTAATAAAAAGATGCAGCTTTCTTGGACCATCTTGTGGCTTATTGCCAAAAAGCATAAAAATATCTTCCTATCAGGAGTTCATATTTATTCCTGAGGAGCAACATGCACTGCATGGAGCTGATAAATAATTCAAAAGGGAAATACTCTTTTACTATAACTAGAAAAGTGCTCATTCAGAATGAGAACAGGAAAAACCAGGGGAAATGATGAAGTTGTGCTGGAAACTAATTCTTCAGGATGTCACAGTGACATTGCATAGGCTGAAACAGCTTCCTTCACAACACACTTCCACATCTTCGTGGACTGCAGGGGAGCTTAGTGAGGCACATGCCAAGGGGCCTTGGTAAACAGGAGTGACATAAAATAAATAGTGAAACTGCACAGATTTCTTTAATTCCCAAGGCCAGGTCTGTACCCAGTTTTCCTTCACATATGGTTGCTGACCAGGGATGCGATTTTATACCAATACAGTTATAAATACACTACCCTAGCTTAACTCCTGCTGTGGACATGACTAGATGACTGTAGTTCTCACCTCTACCCACACTGGTAGACCTTGACCTGGGGAACTGCCTTTCCTGTGAAAAGCACCTTTAACTACCCAACATTAGGGAGCAACGTGTTGCTTTAGTAGCACTGGTGGTGTTACTAACGGTACAAACTTCAAGAAGCAAGACCTTGGTAAACTATTATGGGTGTCTAGCAAACTCAGGATGTGGTGCGTCCCTCACCATGACAGAGGCTGTAATCGTAGTTTCTTGCTGAAATGCTACAGACTGAGGTCCCTGTTGCTCTGCAGAGTATAATGTCAACAGCAAAGGCAGCCAGCAAAGAGATGGCTGTGAGCTTGAGACAAAACAGAAACTTTTTTCAAATTTAAAAAACCAAAAAGGCAAGAAGCAGCAAACTCCCTTAACCCTCTCATTCATCAGACACAAAAACTGTTTAGTTTTCTATTAAGCTCTCACCTTCATCTGGTAAAATCAGACCCTTTGCCTTATGAAACAGGCCTAGCACTAGCCTCCCTCTCCTCTCCCATGCACAGGACAGGATGAGGTTCAAGATCTTGTAGCTCTTCAGCCATTCACTGCTTTCCAAATAATCTTGCCATAAATCCCCCATTCGAGTCATACATAAAAGCTGCACACCCATTAGTAACTATTAACCAAGTCTAATCAAATACTCTGGCTGAGTTTGAATGTTGTTATTCAGTTTGGGATGTTTAAACGTAATTACAGGCAGCAAGACTTTTGACATGACAAGTATTTTTTAATAACATTACCAGAATTGTTAGTTCTGTTTTCACTGTGAAAGCAAACAGAGCAATTCCAGCTGGAAAGTTAACGTTTATTCTTGCAGTAGGCTAAAAAAGACAGACTCTGGCACACAGCAGCCAAGGAAGCTGCTTCCACTAACCAAGGAGCAATGGGGCTTCCAAGAAGACTCTCCCACTGCCAACTTTTCTGTACTTCAGGGCAGTGAACCACTAGAAAACTTCATGTGATAATAGTTCATTCCCTTCTTTCATTGTTTTTTCCCCCCAATTTTTTCATAGTGTCCCCCTTCTCACACACAAACCTTTTGACCTGAACTGGGTTGAGCCATGATGAAAATAATTATTTCTTTAGAAAGTCGAGTTACTCAAAAAGGGAAATCTTCCAAGTCTACGATGACAGCCTAACACTAAGAGCAGAGGAGTCAGAAGGGGGAAGGTGCATGTTAAGAACCTTTGTGATTAGAGCTGACAACAATAGACTTTTGTTCACTTACGTTCATTGTTTAAATTGTGTTCTACTGCAAGGAGTCTGGGCGCCTTTCAAATGTAAATATTTTACAAGAGAATACCATATGGGAGACACAGCTGTTTGTTTTTGTTAGGAAAAAAAATTGAATCCTTTCATTTTGCAAAGATTTTTTTTTTAAAGCCTGACTCATAGTTATATGCCAACAGTTGAATTATCTTAATTCAAATTAATCCCCAAGTATTTGCAGGAAGTGTTTGAAGTTGGATTTTTGCAGTTGTAAAGTGCTTACAGAAGTTGTAAAGGAAATCAAGATTGCAAGATGTTTATACATCAGTATGTTTCCACGCTTGATAAAAAAATTATATGTATATATATTTACTCATTACCCATTACTACAGGTGATATATCTAGAATTTGATAAGGCATGGTGACATTTATCCAGGTACATAAGTAACATCAACTACAAAAACAATATCTGGCCTAAAATCAGAGACTAGCAAAAGCTTCAGAGTAACTAACTCACTTGCCAAATTAAGCCTCTAATTTTGTTTACAGATTACTCAAACAAAACCTCGCAGATTTACTCAAATGTGTTGCTACTTAAAGTTATTTGCCAAAAAATACCCTTACAGTGAGTTATAGCAGAAAAAAAATGCTTTCGTTCTGTTTTTAAAGCGCATTGTGTGCAGTACACACAAAGAGCCATGAGCAGGAACAGAGCATCCACATCCATGAGATTCACATATCCAAGGCTCCCAAGAAGCTGCTTCTGTTTTTCAAGAGAGCTCTCACTGTGCTGGTCTCTTAAGACCAGAAAGAACATACATGCATGTGGCCCCTTTACTTATCTTACTCTTTTCTTTTTGTCTTCATATTTTGCACAGCAAAAACTATATTTTTTAAGTAACCCAGAAACAGGCATCATACTGGAGAACATCAACGCTGAAGCACTACATCTGTTCAGCCCTAAGCCCTACCCAAGAAAGGACAGATATAACTAGAGAAAGCTCACGGAGGGGGTATAAGACCCTGACACCTGATAAGTGACCCTTCTCTAGAATGCTCTGCCAGCAGACAGGGGTTTAAGAGTTTTTTCTGAAACAAATTCTAATTAAGCTGTTTCATAAGCTTTTTTGCTATACTTCCCTTTCATGAATTCATTTAATCCCTTTCTGAATCCATTTATAACTTTTATCCCTACAACATCCTGTGACAATGAATTTTCTAGTTTAATTATGTGCTGGGCAGAAAAAGTATTACCTTCACTTTAATACTTCCCTGGCATGCGAGGTGCCCCCAGAGTTGTAAAATGTTCTGTGCCCTATACGGCCAGCCAAAAGTAAGGGTGTTAACATGAGGTCCAAAAGTGCAAAAGCTGGAAAGTGCCAAGAGCTTCATCTCCACAGCTCTGGGAATCAATTGCTGCCTGGCGCTGGGTACTAAACAGAGGTTAAAAATTACACCCAAGAAAACATTCATCAATTTTTTTATTATCTAGAGCAGCTAGGTGAGCAGATCTGAATATCAGAAAGCAGCCGCTGACTCATCATTTAACCCATCAGCTCACCATCACCCCATGTCTTCCACTTCGCAGTGGTTACTCCACTGCAACCCCTTCACATGCTATTGAAGGTGATATAAAGCCTCTCTCCCCTTGTACACCAGCCAAACATTTCCTGCTCCTCCTCACACTCCCAACTGCTGCTTCTCTCATCCCAGCTACCCTGGGGTTTATGTGATTCCCAGAAAAGAAAGGCCAGTGCTATAGTGTTGGGTGAGGAAGGCTGTTGTACTCTGAGGATCCACACAATCCGTACAGAGTGGGGAGAGCAGCCCCCCATCCCTGCCACAGGCCAGCAGCGCTGGCTGCCTTCCCCCCAACAGCGGCTCTTTGCCTTTCCACTACTGTTTGCTTTAGAGCAGCAGCTAAAGCTTTTGACTAAAATTGAGCTGACCACCATGCACACGGTAAAGACAACATCCACTTAAGAGAGCTTAAGATTTGGAATAAGATAACAAGCAATGGCAGAGAGAATTCAGGTCAGCACTTCCATGTCCCAAGCGGGAAGCAGCACTGAGCAACCCAAGCTGCTGCAGGTGGATAGGGCCCGTGTTGTCCTGAGAAGGTTGTTATTTCCATGAGTTACACCTATTTGTCACTCCCTGTGGGAGGCTGTAATTCAGTACTTCTGCACTGGCTTGGGGGCAAGATGAGGTATGGACTGACCACATACCTGAAATTAATTATGTCCCTCAATATAGCTGGCACACATGGGTCAAGATGGGACAACCTTCTTCCAAAATAAACAGGCTTTGGCACAGCTTGTGATGGACAGCACAAACTACAGCGCAATGACAGTTTGCCTTGTCTATGTTTACATAAAGTAAATCCCACTGATGCTCATTTATCCCTCCATATGGCCTCTGGGATTGTATTTTCTCCCCGATACGAGCAAATCATTCCTGCCATATCAACACAGCAGACACTTCTTCGAAGGAAAAATCCCTTATTGGGGAAAGGCTGAAACCCAAAGTCACTCGTGCAGCACCTTTTCACCTCCCAACACCTGCAGTGCCACAACCCCCATCGTAGCGCACCCTGCACACTGCTCCCCAACACAGCAGCTCCAGGCTCTTCCTGAAGCAAGTGACAAGTGGTGAGGCCTTTCAGTCACCACCTGGTAAGATCTGGTCACACTACAAACACTGATGCTGAACATTAGTTTACACTAACAAGAAGCAATCCATATATGTTACAGCCTGTTTAGCAATGCCTCTGAAAAGCCAGTCCACATGAGGGTATTTCCCTTTTCAGTGGGTTTGTGTTTGAAACTCAGTGGCAGAATTCAGCACAGAGAGAAAAAATTTTAAAAGATAAGGAAACAGTATTTCTCTGGACAATTGGCAACAGAGGGGTTACTGATGTTCAAATGTGTACTGCAGGGAAGAGCTGGCTTTGTGACACTCTGCCCCAAACCATGTTGTTCTTATAATAAAACCATTCAGGCATCAGTCGCAAGGTGGAAGATTGCACTGAAATAGTACTCCACACACTGTATATTTTTCATTTGCATCATTTACTGCTGGGCATTTGAAAAGAAAGGATGGCTTACATAAGAGCCTTACCCAGGTTTGGGAGTGTTTTTCATTTCTCCTTTGACACAAAATCTTCCTTCTTAGAAAGGGAAAGCCAATGTTTTTGCAAAGCTGGACTATACAAATTCAAACATTTCCTCTTTCTGGTTGAAGTATTTTGTAAGAGTAAGAGCAGTTATCACTTTGGCCCCATGTTGGGGTTGAGAAGCACAAATAGTCTCTTTGATATTAATGAAAAACTAACATCTCTGGGAGGAGAGTTCTCCAGAATGACCTCTTTTGCCTACAAACCTACCTGTAATGACACAGGGACTCTAAATTTAGTGCTCACAGGAGGGATGCAGGACCTCACCTCACAAGCACTGTTCTCCTGCCAGCACAAATGGGCTGCACATTTTGAGGCTGTGTTTGAAAAACTGCCCCAGGTGCCCACTGCTGTTGTGGGTACCACCGCCCTTCTAGGATGGCATCAAAACCAGTACTAGGCTTTGAGAGGCACCTGATGGCACAGGCATCCAAGAGCTAATGCAGGTGAATTTACACCTCAGAGCACAGAAGAGGTTCAGTATTGTAACTAAACAGCCCTTCTTAACAGCTGAACTGATTGCATTTGAGTACCAGCCTACATCATTGACCACAGCTACTTATTATTTCCCTTCAAAGGTGTAAGACTGTGCGATAGCTCCATCTCAGTGCCTCGTTCCAGTGGTTTGAGAGATTATATTAAACGTGTTTATAAGGGCTGAAAAGTATCAATGGAGATTTGCTATGGTTTCTTAACTCAGTTTGCATCTCAGCCCTCTTTGTCGATACAAAACATCAGTTTTCATGTGCAGGGCACAGCTTCTCTACCCAGCTCAGGAAGGAGTCAGGCTGAAATTTCCAAGAGAGCCAGAGGAAGGTGAAACAGCATTGAGATCTTACTGAAAATAAAGGGAGATGGATAACCGGTGACTTGCAAACCCCAGGGAGAATCCGCACCACATAACGTGGGTCATGGAGTCTCCATGAACCCCAACCAAGGGCAGCCACTGCTGATGGGGCATGGGTACCCATCTGCACGACATGCTACACTGCTCTGACTCTGGTGTCACACAAATTGGGGCAGCAACTCCAAAAGCAAGGCAAGACAAATGCAAAAGAATAGATTCAGGCAAGGGGAGAGGGATACCATATGTTCCCCTCTTAAATAAAAACCTGCTGAGAAGCAGCATGCAGATGTACAGCACAGCGAGTAAATAAGTACTTTGTCCTTCAAGGGTTATTTTCTTCCCTTCAGGGTTAGCTGGTGACCAATGTCTCCTGATCCTGCCCTGAAGTCACCCTTGGTCTTAAACAAAGTTCTTCAGAGGGGTACAGACAGCTGGGGTGTCACCTGCCAGCTTTCAGGGCTTTATAACACAACCTCTCTTCCCCGCAATTTTTGTGCTTTGTATGAAGTTCCCCCAGCAGGTGAGGCCTACCTCATATCCCAGGTGCGAATAAGCACCCACTAATATTATATAACAGGACCCTGAATGTGGCTGTTCATAGATACCATAATAACCAGCAACACAACTGTGTGTGATGATGGGATCCCTGCCTTTGTCTGGGTTTTGGATAGGACTGTCTCCCTGCCAAATTTAGCTATTGGTTACAGTACCTATGAGAAACATTCAGTGAATAACTAGAAGTTACAGCTCAGATCTACATTAATAACAATGACAAAAAGAAACACATAAGTTTCCAACGTAATTTCTTCAAAGTCATCAGAGAAGAAATTGTTACCACTAATCCAAATTTCTACATAGGTCATTGCCCCTATATCCATCAGTATGCAACAAGCAATCAGAGAAGCTATTCCAAAAAAAGAAAAATACATTTTGTATTAGCAATACATTTGCTACAAAAGATTTTCAGTAAGTCATTAATAATAGCATATTCCCCACTTAGGACTCAAGTGCCATCAAATAAAAATAAGCTGCTGTTGCCAACTGGAAAACTAGCTCCATATGTGTCTGTTGGAGTTAAAGCAGCACAAGCGTCCAGGTGTAGAGGTTATAATTTTGGCAAGGGAAGACCTATCACTTCTGGAGGTACGTAATCAACATGACCGCAACTCAGTGTGCTGTCCCCCACCGCTGCCAGGCCACATCAAGAGGATTGTGTGCCTCAGCTGCAGCAGCTAATGCAGCAAAGCACAGATTTCAAAAGGCATTTTCACATATGACTCATTAATTTAAGAGTTTACGTATGGACTGTTATTAAAATACTTATGAGGCTACAGCACTCAGTAACCTTGATCCATACAACCTACTTCATGTTCACTGCCTGAATTAATAAGGCTTTAAATATAAAGACTCTAGCTACTGAAATCAACAGAAAACAAGTGTCTAAATATTCTGCTGAATCTGAACCCTAAATTCTTATTCATTTCACTGCAACCTAGGAACCTAAAATAAAAGTTAGGTGCTTGAATTAATTCTCAAATCTGGATGCCAAGCAGCAGGCACTTGCATAGGGCCTGGAAAAGACCTTAGGCCCTCCTTGGGGCTTTTGGTCTCACCAAATGACAAATAAATAAAATGATCAGAATTATACTTTGCCTGCTGTCATTAGCTCATACAGAATCAATCTGAAACACCAAGAAGGCAACAGCACTGAAACCATCAGGAGGGTGGAAAGAAAGATCAAGTTGATGCCTCAAAATATGGCAAGAATGAGAGGAGTATATTATGCTAATATATGACACATTTTTGTCAGAGACACAGCATTATTCACATAAATGACAGAAAGAAGTGAGGCTGGAAAGAGCAGTTCCCCAGTGTGCAATACTTTTTTGGTTAGTTCAAACTACAGCTGAGATAGCTAACAGTTATTTCTTCAGGATAAGAGAGGCCATGAGGCCAGTCTCTCATGAGCTGGTGTAGTACCAAGTCTTCCCCTACTGATAACTAAAGAGATCATAAAGGCTTTCCTCCAAATCCCCAGCAACCTTTTTGTAAAATTTAAAAGAAAAAAAAAAAAAATCACAGGGTTACATATCCTCTCTATTTAATCACTGTAAATGTCACTGAAATATCAGACAAGATATCTGCACAAGTAGAGGGAATCAATTTTGCTTCTTTCTCCAGACTCCCTTTAGTTTTCAGTTTCAGTTCTTGCACTGGTATCAACTCTCTCCTTGGCAGGTGATGTTATAATTAAATGCCTTGTGATCCCCAGTGTCCTCATGATGCAGAGCTTTCCTTCCCGTCCAGCATCTCAACGACAGGGCTGGCATCAGGGCAGGACATGGGGCTGACACTGGGAGCCCAGCACAGGCACAAGCCACCTGCCTTTCCTGCCACGCAACCAGACGGGTACACATCTCCTCCCAAAATATCCACTTGATCAGAGCACACTCACAATCATAATAACTAGGACACAATCTGGTTCAGTGCTTAATAACTCCATCATTATGCTGCGAATTTGCTCTGCTTGTTCACATCTAACATGAGTGGGAGCACGATTTGGGCACAGCAACTATATAACGATACCCATTTATAACATTCTTCTGACACCAACAGTTAACTGTAAAGTTCTTGGGGAAAACTTCTTTACTATATGATATAACATCTGCACATAGTTATTCTTCTGCCTTTAGTAATATGCCCTTTGACAGTTTCAGTTTACCAACAATAGCTTCAGAGTTGACACTTTGATTAATACTTTGTCAGGTTTTTATCCTCACAAGGTGTAAGAAGACATATAATTCAAATCTGGCAGCTACAGGTAATCATTCAACAAATCATACCACTAGCCAAGAATAAACAAGGAATACTACACCAGTGAACCTCATCCATTACAAGAAGGAAGCAAGGACGTGCTATACTGGATAGTTTTTACAATAAATTTGCAGCAGTGGAAGAAAGTAATTTGACCCCCATTGAGAGAGGCACTTGTGATAGAGAAATGAAATATCCACAAGATCATCATGCCTTATGCACACACATCCACCAAAATCATACAGATCCTTGATCAGAAATGCAAATTTGGAAAGTAATCTGAAAAGCCCATGCAATGAGACATGCCACAAACTGGAGCTCCTTAAATGAATACTGGACTTATTCATCTCTAAAAGAGATGAAAGGGGCTTCATCTTCAAATTAACTTCTTTATCCACGATTTAACAAACAAAACTCTGAGCATCACATCACTAGGTATAATCAGCCCATCTGACAGCTTAAAGTTAAAACAATGGCTCAGATATCACTAAGCCTCTTACTGGAATTTAGTCAAATCCAGAATTATTTGGATTACATAGCAGTTAGGGAAATCCAGTAGTAGAAGACCATTTTCCTTCCAATCAAGGTCAAAGAATCTGACTTTTTTCCTTCTGTTTCAAGAGGGGGGGAAAAAAAAAAAGCAATTGGCCTTGTATAAAATTGCTCAACTGAACAAATTCGTAGTCAGCCTGGAAGCTTAGTGACTGTGTCCCTGTGCCAAGTCACATCTGAATAATGGTCCTTGTCTGCTGCTCCCATGGCTGAGAGCCCTCAAGAGACAACAGAAGCAGCCTGCTTCAGAACAGGGTACATCTCACATTGTTCAGCAATAGGCCACTTTGGCCCCAATCTTATGGTCCGGGAGCTAGAAACTTGATAATAAGGAAAGGCACTACTGAGATTTGAAAAAAGCCTTGTTACGGTCTTCTGTGCTTTCAAGATGGTTTATTTCTCACAAAGTTTAAGGGCTGGTACAGGAAAGTCCATCAAAAAGGAAGGGAGAGAGACAAGCCCAGAGAGATGGAAGCTCAGCATCTGGACCGAAGTCCTAGATGCTCCAGTACTGGGCAAGTACATGTGTAAAACAGACGCAAAGCCTTACATGAGCACAAGCAAACATCTCTATTTCCATTTATGTCAACAAGGGCTGCAGAGATTCAGCATGTCTGAATCAGGCATGTGTTAATGACATGTCCATATATGGATTTAAATGGCCAAGTTTTTTAGGATGCTGTATTGAAAATATTGGCCCTTTCTCTTCACAACTGTTAGCACCCGATAATTCTTTAGATTGAAGAGAGAGATTTCTCTTTTACTTCATTCTTATGACAATTTAACATTGCTGGCTTCAAATGAAATATAACAGAGTAAGCCCAAGTGTTAACAGTGAAAATTAAGGCCCTAAAATTACATTTATTAACTAAACAATGCTGAAGTGAATAAACCAGAAGACTTGACTAAGAGAGTAATTTAACCAGCACTGTCTGTGCTTTTGCTGGGCTATAAAGGAAAACTTGTGGATGTTGTGACAAAACTCAGCTTGAAGCTATTAATTTTCCAAACAATGACATACCCTGAGGCTGATCTGGAAGTTGTGAATTAGGAGATGGAAAGAATTCCTGACTTTCAGATTCTATCACATATTTTCACGGGGGGAGGGATGTAGTTTTGTTTTCCTCATCAGAGGCCTGTTGCATCTTTAGGAAGAGCTTTCCTTTTGTTCAGTGCTGTCATCCTCCTGTGCGGTGTCATTTAGTCCCACACCGTGACACTGCACAACAGGGCTACACAGCTTGTACAGCTCTTAAGAACCACTACGGAAAGACAGCAAGATTAAAAGTAAAACGACACTGCTACAAACCTGGCCTTGAGTTGGAAGTCAAGTTCATTTTTTTTTGTCCTGGCTTGCACAACATCAGTGATAATACAAATCCTTTTAGGTCCAGTGCTGTGTAAATCCATTACACATGAATTATGTCCCTTGTGTCATCTGGCCAAACTTATTTCCTTCTTTGGGGTTGTACACATGTCACTGCAAGCACAATTTGAAGACAATGAGGTAGTAAATTTGAAGAAAATTAGTTTATACAGGTGGTTTTGCAAGATAAATGGAGATAACAGTAATTCTGATAGTGTATAAACTAGGAAAGGTTTCAAGTGTTTTGGTCAGAGTTGGGGTGGTTCTGTAGAGCAAACTCCAAGACCTGACCTTCACTGTGTGCAGTGAGCAGATCTCTGGAGCAAGACCAGATTATGTCATTTCTTTACAAATAACTGTATTTTAATCACTGGGGATGTCATGGTTTGGGAAAAAGGAAACAGGAAAGTGAAGGCTAAAAGCAGCACAAAGAAGGTGTCAAAACGCCCACATATTTTTGCCTGCACACTTGTGTCCATCAGGGATGCATGGAGGTCTTTACTCCAGCCCACAGAGCTGTGCCAGCACTAGAGTTTCACACCAGTGCAATTAAACCAGGACAACTGTGCTGATGGGGCTTTGGATGCAGCATTTATAAGTTTAAAAAAAGGTAAAATTGCTTGTCAGATTTATTCTAGTCATTTCCAGGGAAGGCTGAGCACAGCTGTGCTGGTAGTGGTGCATTTGTGCAAGCGCCTTTGGCCAGAGGAGCTGTGATGGGCACAGGAACTCAGTGGTGACAACCACATAGCATTGAGGCTACAACTGGTCTGGGAAGTGATTGAAAACCTCACATCAAAAACCCACATATCTCCCTGATGGCTTTCTGAGCAACAAACTGTCACGTCCAAGACCAGTTTGTCCTCGGGCCCGAGTAAGTGGGAGCAGTAGCACTACAAGTAGTCATGAACAGCCCAGAGCTGCTCCCAAGGAAGTCGGTGACAAAGTTCCAAGTGATCTTGATGGAAACAGAAGCTGGCACCAAATGCTGCAAGTCACTGCACGATCTTACTATGACAGTACTCTGTACAAATCAATACTTCGGCTGAATTTCATTTTGCAAATTAAATCAAGGATTCCATTCCTCCGTCTTGCAGGAAATGTCTCTGCCTTACAAGATATCACAAGCTGAAAAAGAAATAACTCAAATGTGCCTTCTAATCATTTGTGTCTATTCTAGGACCACAACCACTAAAATGCCTTAATCATATATTTAGCATTATTGCAGGGCATTAGTATAAAGTAGATTATTTGACTGACTTAATTGTGCATTTCTTATCATATCAGAGAGATTTATTTTAAATCTCTCCTTAACTCCAAATTCCCAGTGCTTGTAGTACTTAGATCTGAGGAAGTTACAGTACGATACTCCCCACCCTCCCCCAGTCCCCATGGGGAGGAAAAGCTGTCTGGGAATGTATAAACCCAAACGCTACTCTGGTTGTTTACTTCAGCAGACAATTTGGCCCAAAGTATGTTGCAAAGTTCAGGATGGGAGAAAGGAACAGCATGTTCCAGCCTAGAAAGCAGGTCTGAAGGGCATCAAACCCCTCCTTAGTTGTACTTAGATTAATGCAGCTGATATTGGGAGTGTCCTGAACACTCTTATTCACTCTACTCCTGCTAAAAAATCATGTGATGTGCCAGGGTGGAATGTTAATTTTAAATCACAGTACAATCAAACATTTTTAGAAAGAGGTCACATCTAGTGGGTTGGACACAGGGCTGCTGAAAGCCTTGAGCTCGTGGATGGAGGTGCTATCCCAGCACTGCTCATATCCACGCCTTTGGGAATGTGTTTACCTACCCCCATCTCTTGTGTCTAAAAGGCCAACGAGATTTACTGAGCTTGGTAGTCAAGATGAATTAGTTACTGAGCTGGTTCTTCTCTTAGTTATCTTCAAGTTTGATTTTACCATCAGTCACGGCTGCAAATATTTATTTCACTATTCAGTCATTGGACCTCAGAAAATAAAAAAATACCTGCCCAACATAAGAAACGCTGGCATAATATTGAAAATAACCTGAACCATATTTGCAATGATCTGATTCAGATCTAGCTCTACCCACCTGCTTCCTTCCCACTTCCACCTACAAGAAAACTCATTTCATTCATCTTCCATGAGCTCCCCGTACATCATGGGTTACACTGCAGTCCTTGTGTCCTCAGCTCAGTTTTTAAGACTATCAGCTACATTTTCAAATGATTCAGCAAACTTCACTTTTCTGACTTATTAGAAATTGATGAGGGTTAAAATAACTTTTGCTATTAAAAACACAGCCAAAAAAAAAAAAAGCATTTTACTTTGGAGAAAATCCATTTGGATGCAATCTCTTCTAGAAGTCCTAAACAGCTTGATCCAGGATCTTTCTAAAATGAAACGTAATTTCTACTTATAGCAGAGTGAAGAAACTTTTCCCTTGGAGATTACATCACTTTGATTGGATGTTATGTTTTCCACCCTGATCTCTCTAGCAAAGTGAAACTGTAGGAAACACATTACTCATTGAAAAGCTGCATACAGGATTACTGCAAAACAGGGATAAACATACCAAAGGAAATAGAAATCACTTGAGCCAAATTCTTTCCTGATTCACCCCTCCACTACCAGGTTCAACTGAAAAGAGCTGCCTTCAGTATGAGAAGAACAAAAATCGGTAACATTTTCCTTTGCATATGAACAGTTAAAAATGCTCAAAAACAAACCCATAAGACAAAACAACTCCAGCATGAAATGAAGAACAAATAACCAGCTGAAATCCAACACTAACATTACAAAACATTTATTTTAGTTTATACTGTGGGCATATAAATAGAACACAGTGCAAGCATCACTCTGAGGCAATGAGAAGGTTGCACAAAATCGCATTCAAAAAAATCAGGAAATGCCAGAATTAAGGTTTCCCAGGCAACTTTTATTTTACCCCCCCATGCATATGCATTTTACAGCACAGCCTTTAAATACACCATAGCATTCCATTTCTCAAATAGTATCACATACTGAGGAAAGCTAACAACACCAACTTGTCATGTTGTACATGTTGGCAACTTTTGCTACAGGGAGGAAGCAGATTGGTCTGTAATCTGTCTTATTGCAAGAGTGAATTAATTTCACTCCAAATTTAGCACAAAAATGTCCATCTGAGAAGTGAGTTTTCAGCTGTTTCTAAACCTTGGAAAGTAAAATTATTTTTGTCCTGGCATAAAGTCTGGTACTGACATATTTTAAATAAATATACCTATGTGGGCACTGTCATCTTTGCTCACAGTTGAAATTAGTGTTCTCCTGTGCTAAACAGATACCATGGTTTGCCCTACAGTCAGAAAAAGCCTGGGATATTGGCCTGAAGAGACTAGATGAATTAGTTGAGGCAAACCCAGAACTTGTTAAGCTTTGCTAATTCATTTCTCTAACAGGTAGAGACCGGTCCAAGGGAATAAACCAGCCCCTGTGAAACAACAGAAAAGAAATCCCCTTTCCTGAAGGAGCTGTGGATATGTAACATAATAGAGCTGTAGAGCAAACAAATACAAGTACGGGAATGAAAGTAATAAACTTCACACTAGTTGATCAAGTTAAGGAACATTCACTAATAATTAACCAAATGAAAATACACATTTCCTCCTCTCCAAGACAAGCTAATGAATAAAGAAACTCAAATCACAGCCACCTTGAAAACATCTAATTATAATGGTGCATTTTCTTTCCAGTAGCGTTACTTCTCTCCTGTTTTAACAAAGATCTTCAACATTTCTGAAAAGCCAACAGGAAAAACTTCAATTTGTGTTTATCTTATTGGCATTCTACCACACAGCACATTGAACTATTCAGCATCAGGACAACTTTGCTGAGAAGGCAAATGGTTACCCACAGAACCAGATAAGCCAAAAAAAAAAAAAAGGCATAGGTGGCTTCTGCTCCACTTGAAAACAGGCACTGTAGTTCCCCATTAGACAAGAGTCTGTCCCTTCTCCTGCTGCCCTCAGACAGCAAAGGGCAGATAGTGCTCCAGCTGAAATCAGTTTGAAAACTCCCTCAGTTCCATCTGAATAGAACCAAAATTAGTCCAGCACAGGACAGAGTAGTGTGCTTGGGAGCACTGAACCTAGACCGAACAGACTTGGCTGCGTTCCTCATCCCTGCCAGCCACTCCAAGTAAGCTGTGTCCCTTCTGCACAGCCCTCATCCTTCACCTGCCAGCTTTCCCTTATCTGCCTATTTACATCACAAGCTCTTGGGGTCAGGTTTCCCCTCCAAGTACCTGTTTGCACAGTGCAGAGCATAGTAAAGCTGTGATCTCAGTCAGGGTCCTGAGGTACATTTGGAATACAAATAATCATGAAAAATCTAGCAAAAAGAAAAAGAGCAACTGAAGCAAAGACCTTGACTGGTACAAAGTAATCCATGGCTTGGATAGACACAGCTTGTGACAGATTCTTTCCTACTGCCATTAAGTTGATGGCAAAGATCCCATTAGCCTTAATGAGAGCAGGATCAAACCCAACCTGTGTAGACTGAAAACTTTAAAAAGACCAGAAAATGTCTAGCTTGAATGATATACATCACTTCAGTTCCTACGGAAATTTCAAATTCCTATTGAGTGTGTGATGCAGTGAGGCCCGAGCCATGAGTTACATCCATTTCCAAGCACGGAGGCTCCTCAGGGACACAGGTACCTCAGAAGCACTGGAAGCTTTATGAGAAACTTCAATCACCCAGACAATAATACTTACACCAAAAATAATATTTTCCATTCTCACATATTGCTAAGTTGTAAACTGTTCCTTAGATACCTGGACACGGAGTTTATGAGAAACACATGTAAAAGCTTCACAGGCAAACCTTGTTTATACTCTTACACGAAATAACTACTGAAAGGACCAATTTTCAGAGGATGCCTATCGGGACCTGTCAAGTACACAGTATGCCAAAGACATAATGAGGCAGTGCACTTCAGACACTGTTCTGCTTTCCCCATGATGCATGCCACCCCCAAAACATCCCTTGCTTTTTTCCCAGGGCAGATATCACCCTGGTGGTTGCCTTCAAATGTCACCAGTGACCCAGTAAGAGCTTGCTGAGCTTTCCCAGTAAAAGGAGGAAAAATTCTCAAGTTTGAAATAAATCCTCATAGAGTCCACTGTCTGGTTTAAATCACTACTAAGTGAACACCAGCTAGGACATGATAAAGATCTTCCTACTCAACTCGGAAGATCCAAGACCTGATAAGCATCTCTACATTTGCAAATAAGCCAGAAGATTCTGGCATGTCCTTCTTGTGGACTACATAACATCTCTATTTTCACTTGGAATACCAAAGGAAGGAAAAGTCATCACAGTATGGAAAAACTGGAAAAAAAATAATTCTAAATTCTGTAATTCTAATGACACTACTCCATCCCTTGCTGACCTCTTACAAGGTGCATTAGAACAAGTAATTGAGTACTTGCTTTGGATTATTTTCTCCTACTCCATCTTTTCTGTATCATCTCGTGACACCCTTTGGTTAGCTTGACCTTTATACTTTCCAATAGAGCAAATGAAGAAGCACATTCAAAACTGGTTTTGTACTTCTTGTAGCAACGCCTCTATGTAACTATGCTGTTTTATATGAATTCTAGGATGACACAAAGCTGTTTTGCCCTGCTTAGAAACACATATTCATTGAAAGTACACCAGGCAAATATTCCTTTCAGCTTTGCACTGTTATGTGGCTTTAACCCCCAGAGCAGTAAGTTTGGCTCAAATATATGACTCAGTACCTTAACTGATAAAAATGGATTCACTGTAGATGAGCAGTGTGTGTAGTACTGTAACAGAATAAAACATGGTGCTAGAGAGACTGGGTTTACTCAGCAAGGAATCTCATCTCCTAAATTGACCAAAATGTGTCCTCTTACCTAAAATTAGGCCAGAACATTAGAGTTTCGCTTCCAGGCTGTCTCTCTTACTTTTAACTACCTAAAAACTGTGTCACAGACAAAAGCAACCCCTAAAGTAGTGCTATAAAACTTACACTCTGGGCAACACCATCTCTTCAAAATTATGATCAGAAGAGTAGCTCTTTTTGGATGTCATTTCAGAGGATTTGATACACTACCATTTAGTCTTCTACACCACCTGGTATCACTATCTAGCCCACGCACAAGCTGGCTTGGTATTCTCTGTATTTTCGGAGGAACTCTATTTCTCAGCACATTTCACAAATTGTGTTTGTTTATTTATTAGTGTGCAGGTAAGAAAAATCCTGAGAAAACGACTGTTCTCTGTAAGAAGCGATAGATGTGCAAATTAGAAGTGTCTCTTTCATTGAATACAAATAATATTTTTTAGCACGAAACCAGCAGCATAATGTCCCTACTGAATTTAGGATACAATTAGAACTTTGTTGGTTTGGACCTTTGGTAAGTACTCTTTGAAGATTTCTGAGGCCCTTTGCAAGCTGAATCTGTTTAAATCAGCAGTTATAAATGTAAATACCTAATGAGGATGTGGAACAAACAGTACTTTGACTAACTCTAAATTATGAAATTGAAGCTTGGAGCTGACAAATTGAGGATTAACTTTATCATACACATAGAAAAATAGCAAAGTGGGTACCCTCCCTCACGCTGTTTTTAGAATTATGCACCAGTGCAATATTGAACACAAATCTCATCCATCACCATTTATCTAAAAGACAAGTCTGAAACTAGAACTTGGAGAATTTCAGTGCTTTGAAATTTCAGACTTTGAAAAGCTCTTAATCCACCAGCTCTTTAGACATGAAGATGATCTTCACCTGTTCAAAATCACCCTCCAAAACTGTCCCAGTGGTCCTGTCATTGATGTATGGATGAAGAAAACAGCTTTGAGCGGAATCTCAGAACTTCACTCTGTGCCAAACGCT
This sequence comes from Pampusana beccarii, assembly GCA_013399365.1. Lineage (NCBI taxonomy): Eukaryota > Metazoa > Chordata > Aves > Columbiformes > Columbidae > Pampusana > Pampusana beccarii. The sequence goes on from VWYH01001394.1 coordinate 968,192, forward strand.
CCAGTCAGACAAGCTCAGAGGGACATCAATATGTGATTCCATAAAAATTAAGTTCTTATTTCTGAAGACTAGAGTGTAGCACTCTGGAGACCACTGCCTCCTATTTATATGAAGACTGTTTAGAACTGCATTTAGTGACCTGAACACTTCTTGTTATAGACTGTCACATATTACTTGAATGACCAACACAGCCAGATCTGACTGAGGCATCAATTTATTTTCTTTTTCCCTAAATAAATAAAGAAATACCTCTTATTGCTGTCAAACCACAAGGATAATGACTTCACCATCAGTGAAGGTGTCAAGAAGTTCTGTCTTCTTTTAGAGGAAAAATAGGCAAGTAAGTTAATGGAGGAGTCTGGGCAGTGTACTTAACACTAACAGGACAGCGTGAAGGCTTGGTGCTGGAAACCTGGTTTTCTTGACTGCCTGGCAGATGCTCATGAGGGTAACTATTATTATTGTAGTATTTCTGCTCTTTTCTTTGAAATCCAACAAAGCATACTCAGGCTGTCATGATATGCACTGATATATCACACATGAGAAATCATCTTTTTGTTGGAAATGTGCACGTGAGGCAGCCAAAATAGGCAGATACATTCCCCTCTCACTTCCATCAAATGCAGACAGCTTTTCTGACCGTCGCTCTCCCAGAGCCCATCTGAGGTTACTACAGGGCTGACAGAGGGGCTATTTCACCTAACACAGCCCACAGTGTTCTGCTTGCTTGAGGCAACAGGAGGAGGAAGCTTAAGGGAGACAGGTCAACCAGCTCCTCACTGGTTTCTTGGTTGTAACCCAGCCCATTGACAGTCCAGAACCCCCTGAGGTTCTGGCTCTGTGAAAGCCTCTCCCTGTCCTTCTTTACCACTAACTCAAAGCATATCAGACAAAATGCTCAAGGAAAACCTGGACCATGTCAGAGCCAGGCTCCACTTTCTATTACAGGAGGCTGTAGTGGGAGAAAGGACATCCTGCAGTTAAGCAATAGAAAACTGGATCCATTTCTGTTCCCCCACCACTGACAAATCCTAGCATTTCATCCATCTCCCCATGCTTTGGTGCCATCTGTAAAACAGAGATGCTAATAATCCCCCACGTCTCACGCCTATTCTACAAATTAACTCACCAGGGCTCAGCAGTGCTCTGGTACTGGTGACGGGAGCTAACAGGTAATGCACAACATCACCTCTTTGTCAGCTTATTAATTACCCCACATATTCAGTTGCAAGACCTGGAGAATGTGTTTTAATGGATGAAATAAATAAATAAAATAACCTTTTGCTGCCTATAAATCAAACATCTGTCACATTCCTGGATATGACAAAACCTCTAATCAATATATAGTTTCCATCTTGTTTTAATGAGTGTTGCTCTATTGCTACCTACTGCAGATTGCAGCTATGTGTCCTGTTGGACAGATATTAATAAGTTCTGTGACAGGAGATGATGCCAGCCCAAAGCCTTCATCCCTCAGTTGTGCCAGATAAGCCTGAGCACATGAAATGCATGTTCATATTACATATTTTACTCAGTTTCCTAAATGGAAGACAGCAACAGTTTTATAACCATAGCAGATCCTAAAAATTAAAAAGCAGTCATAGTAGATTTTGCAAAACTTTTTCGTGGAATAACCAAGAAAGTTTTCCTATGGTTTGTTTCAGACTAAGCGGACTTCTCTCACACTGTCTGGGCTGTATCTCCTTCTGTTGGGATTTAAGAAGCACATTAAGCAAATGCTTAAATTGGAAACATCCAAGGAACAGTTAACTGTTGAGAGAAGGGGATTTGAGATGGTCCTCTCCCTTCTGGGTCAGGAATAACTAGAGCTGGGAAGAGAAAGAGGCTGTTGCCTAATGCAGAATATTAGGATTTTAAAACCTGGTTTTCTTCCAAAAGAAAAATGGGGCCCTAGTGGCTTGGCAGCCTGTTGTTCCTGAGCCACAGATGCTGTGATGTCAGGATCCTCAGGCCCACAGCTGTTTCCATGCCCAGGTGCCCTGGTACCACGTACCCTCCCAAGAGGGCACCGCCAGCCCCACAGCAGCTCACACAGCTGGCTGGATCCACATCGGGGACCCTGGGAAAGGTCCCACTTCTGTTACAATTTCAGCAAAATCAAACCACGTCAGCAAAATATACAGCTCCTTTCAAAGCAGGAAATCCAGTGAAATAAATTTCTCTTATCAGCTTTAACGTAAATCTGACAGATCAGGATGGTGTGGGGTAAAGTGAGATCTCAAACCTTCTCAAGTAAGATCAGGTTTGTGACCACATGTGTTTTCTTGCATCTTGTGCAAGAAGAGCCTTTGCAGTCCAGTTTGGGTCATACTCTGCTTCATGGAAAGCGTGACAGGAGATTCAAGAAATTGCAAACACTGTAATTGGATCTTATTGTAAAGAGCAAAAGCAACAAAGAGAAAGGCCATAATCAACAAATAACAACCATCAAATAAATAGTTCACTCTCCATATTTCCATATCATCATCCTGCACAGGAACGTGATCTAAAGTTTAAATTCTGGCTTTCCTATTGCAGCCTCTCAGTCTAGCATGGAACAACAGAGAAAAACACTACAGGGCAAGAACATGCTTCTTCAGTCCTGGCACTCGGGAGGATGGGCAGCACTGTACGTACCATGAGAGGGACAAATGGGCAAGGCCCTCATTTCACACACAGACAACGGCCTCTTAACATTCAGTTCTATTTTTTGGTCCTCAAATGATTTAAAAAACACTATGGCACTCAGTAAGAAGACAAAATTGCAGACGGGAGCCGTTCTTCAGCTCATGTAAACTGTCAGACTATTTTGTAGGGGGTCAACTGTGAATAAATGGCAATGGATGGAACAGGAGGATAGATGGAGTATATCTAGGCTCACCAGAGCACAGAACACCAAATAAAAGCTCAAATATTTCAGTTGCCTTCCCAACAGCCCTAAACTGTTCATACCTCATCTTCAAGACTGGGAAAATCCAGGCCTGGAGGTCAGCTCAGCTGAGGCTGGTGCTGGTCCTCGATGGTCCTGAACCCCACAGACACATGCTGAAACTTTGCTTTCCTGGTGAAAGCCACAGTGCTGAGGGACTTTGATGCATAGCACTAGGCTTATTTCATGTGCGAGATAGCCAAGCCCATGCTCACTGGGACAGCACAGCAGCAAGGGACACCGAGCCAGGAGACTTGGGTTTCATCCCAGATTACACCCTGATCCACTGCAAATGAGGCCCTTGCATCTCCAGGAGGCAACACTCCCTCAGTCAAAGGCAATGGAAACTCAGGATAGAAATAAAAACAAAGGGGGAAAAAAAAAAAAAGAAACAAAAAAAGAAATCAAGATCATGATCTCTAGTGCCTCCATCACAGAATGCAAAAGCCCCTTCTTTCATCAGGCTACCCACAAGGAGGCCATATAAAATCCACCACTTCACACACAGATAAACAAAGTCCAGATGGCACTGGGGAAAGACAGAGGGAAACCTCTCTGTATGTGCACACTTTATAATTTGGGGAAAACTTGCAGATAACAGGGCACAGAGCTTTGATACATCAGCAGACAGATGTGAATTGAAGCAAGTCTCCAGTATCACTGCTACACTGCTGCTTTTAATCTCTGCTGGAACAGCAATGAAAGAAAGGATCAGGCAACTACTGCAAAGGGTATTTTTGGTGGCTGGAGCAGACCTGGCTGGCTCAATACATCACTGCTCTTTCTGCTCCTCTTTTCTGCAGAATGATCTAACCTTACTGAAGGCAGCAGCAAAGCTCTCATTGACTTCACTGGAAATAGGATTACTGAAAACAGCTACACTAGGGGTGCTAAGAACCCAGATTCTAACGTTTTAATGACCTACAAAGGCCTTGCTTCTTTAAAGAGTATTAACCTTCTACAACACTGACATTTTAGCCTGTTATGAATTCACCCCATGAAGAGCAAATTGGGGCAGAAAAGGGTCTGAGACACATTATTTAAATACTTACCAGAGCTGCATTTGTCTTTCTATGCTCCTAATTGCACTGTTTAGAGAAAACATTTTTCCGTCTTAAATTTTCTCTGCACTAGTCTCCTGGCTGCATATCCGAGACATTAATTGAACTGCTCTGTCACAGCACCTGATCACCAAACTAAGCAATAACAGCAGCCACGGATAGCAAAAGTCACAGAAAATTGACCTTTTGTTGCTACCACAGCCTTATTTGGTGAGGAAGCTCAAACATGCCATTATTAATGAATCAGACCAGAAGTATTTCTGTCTCTCTGCTTGTTCAGAACAGACACAACTACCTCATCGTTTGCACTGCACAAGCACTCGGCACACCAGCACAGGCTGCTCTGCACCAGTCCTGCCCCCGCAGTGAGCATAGAGATGCTCCAGCTGCCACCAGTACAAGTTATTCTGCATACCACACACTCCGAAAACTACTGCCAACATCTTGGTCACTTGACATCGAACACCTATTGCACATTCTTGAACAAGTGACTTCATTTGCAGAAAGCAGAGAGCTGTGTTATTGCCCTTTTCCAAAACGCAGTCTCAACTCATATACAACTCCAAAACGTACTCATATGTCTAATATTAGGAACTGAAATCTGAAGCTTTTAGCCTAAGCACTCATTAGGCTCTGGTATCAAAACTCATTTTCACAATGATGAAGAGGAGGCCTGTGTTGCTTACAACTTGCAGTATTTGGTACTCATAACACTTCGGTTACTTTAGGTACTCAACTGGGCAGATTTGGGGGTTTTATTTAATGAAATGGTGATACATAGTGTATTAGTTACCAAAGGCTCACAGTAATATACTCTATTTCCCCCAAAATAAGACAGGGTCTTGTATTAATTTTTGCTCCAAAACTTATTACTGTTTTACATGTATAGCTGCCTGGACACTACTTAAAATGCTTTTTTTTTTTTAAATTATCTGTAACTAGGGCTTATTTTTTGAGTAGGGCTTCTATTTCAAGCATCCTCAAAAATCCTGAAAAAAGTCAAGCTAGGGCTTATTTTCAGGGTAGGTCTTATTTGCGGGGGAAACAGGGTAACAAATTTGCCAGCACACATACTCTTCAGCAGCTGAGTGAATGAAGCAGTGAGGTTTCATATTTTACTAAAATGTGTTCAGATATCAACAATTCCAGTTGTTCTAAGGGGGGGAAAAAAAAACACAGATAACCATAAACTGCTGCAATACCTGAGGAAATACTCTAGGTAAAGCAGAAATTAACCTTCAGAAAGCTAAGAATAAAATGCTTCACCCAAAGCACAGTATGAAATGATGCTTATCAACAACCAAAGGCACTAGAGTATGCTCAACACATTTTAATATCAGGTTTTAAACAGAGCTTGACAACTTCAGAGGTGAGCATGAAAACACATCTCAGGCTTTTTTTTTTTTCCCCCCAGTACCAGAACTTCTTCCTGAAGTATCAAAAATATACAAATAATAAAAGAAGCAAGTATTGCAGACATTCAATTTCTGGTTCCTCTATGGACAAAGGCATCTAAGAAATCCACTCAGTATAAAATGGCAGTGAATGTCAAGATTTTCAAAGCAATAATTTTTTCCTTTTTAGGACATCTATCCTGAACCAAACTATAGTGGTCTCCTTCTCAGATGGCTGAGTATCTGTATCATAAAGCACTATTATTTAAGATCTATACACAGAGCAACTCTTCTGTTGGGATACAAACAAAGGGGAAAAAAAAAAATTGGGCAGAAGTCCTACAGAATGAAGTTAAGTGTTACAAAAGACAGCTCACAGCAGTCCATCATGCCACCCAGGCAATGTGGTAAATGCAGAACATGCACTAATGCCAAAGCAATCCAACATGCACATGTAAGTCGTGTCCAGGGTAGATGGGGCTGTAACTATTGCCAGCTCCTCTAAGCAAACCAAAGGAACCATCCTAGCCTGAGTGATGGAGCATGGTTCCTGATGCTTTAAGCTAAAACAAGTTCAGTGTTCTCTCTATGGCTCTGGTCATGCCAGTGTGACAAGTCAAAGAAAAAAAAAGTACATCTTCTGCAAGCCATGATAATAAAGATATTATCATTCCTACTCCAGACTGTTGCTTTTCCAGAGCACCATGTCCAGCATTCATCTTAATTATTTCTGTTCCCCCTCCCAGGACAAGGCCAGTAATTGCCCATGCTTTTTCACTGTTCTATCCAGACCAGCCCTGCTGTGTGAATACTGAAACACATGGAGAAGCACTGAGAAGCATTAACACAATCCACCCCATAGAAACAAAGAAGATGTGAAGACAAGTTAAAAAGCTGGAACTATTCAAACAGGAGTAAGCCTGAATGATCAGGCACAGAGCAAATAAACCCAGCTTTTCTAGACACATTTATTTTTCTAAAGAGCCGTACAATAAATTAGACAAGAAAGTGCAACCATGAGGTAGGGGGGGAAAAAAAAAAGAGGGAAAAAAATACATTTGTCAAGAATTCTCTAGAAAGTGATTTTCCACTTTTCTACTGAGAAAGTAATAAGTATTTGGAATCATCTGTAAGATTTTTAAAACAAATTCACTGTAACATCCAAGTGTCATATGGATTACATTTTTCAAAGAAAACACAATAAGTGGGAGAGGAAATTACATAATAAATGGATTTTTTTTTCCTTTGAACTCTTCGCATGTTACTTCAGAGACAGAAATTCATTCATACATAGAGGAAAATATCCTTTTCCTCTCAGACATCCTAAATCACATTCAGTAGACAGATCATGGGCACAGGGATCTACTGTGAAGGTACAGAAGAGAAGGAAACTCTGACCTTCATTTCACTACTTAGTTTGCTTAAGGCAAAAGCTTCTGACGTGAACAGTCACATATATGGCCTCAGAATGTAAATACTAACCAAAAAACAGCACAAAAGATGCCACAGCATGGACTGGCCCTGGTCTCTAAACACTTTTTTTAGAAACTATGAATGGGACCCAGAAAACTTAAGAATTTTGAAGCAACTATTCAAAATCTTGGCTTAAAAGCCGATTTCCAGGTTTTTCCCTAATTGCTTCATTTTAATGTGGCAGAGCGCATATTTCCGTGTGAGCAGGCACATGGAACAGACTCCCGGGGGACCAGGCTCGGGTGGCCTCCTGCAGCAGGATCAGACAGCTCCGAGATGTTACTCAGTGCAGGATTTTGACAGCTGCTGGAAGGAAGACAACAATTCACACGTGAAAACAATTTCAATAAAGTTAAGATAACCCCGTTGCAGATGAGCACCACTCACGTTGTCCCAGGTGAGGGTGGGGATGCCATCCCCAACAAGCTGGAGCTTGTGTTTATCACTGCCTTGTACCTTAGCTCCTTCCTCTGAGTCACCCAGGTGAGGTTTAATTTTTTTTTTTAAATCATCTGTAATCAGAGGGGAAATACCAAATTCACACAAATAGGAAAATTAGGCTCCATTTACTTGTTAAACATCCCTTAGTTCTGCTCAAGTTTTGCACTCCACGACAAAATAAATAAAAAACAGCTTTATCTCACCTAAACTGCTATGAGACATGACAGCAAATCTGTCAGTCTCATAACCCAACACCACATGTATCTGTCTTGCCTTGCCATAAATTTCTGCTTGAGCAGCAGGAATATGACAGCTGCACCATGAACCGGCATATTCGCAATACTAAACCTCTCCAGAGTAGTTTGATGAAGGGATGAAAGCTCCATATCCCTTCGTGAAACAAAGCAAGCCAGGGAGAGAAATCCCAAAGCACCTCGGTGGCTAACAGCACTTTGCACAGTTTGGTGGATAAATACTGCCAGAGAGCAGGAGGGAGCAGAGTTTGCAAACTTCAGCTTCTGTTGTCCTTCTGGAACTGTGGTACTTTATGACTTCCAAATAGCTAATAAATTGACTACAGCTATGTGGTAAACTGCTACTTCCCCCCCCCACACACACACTGTATATTCATGCTATATTCTGCAATATTTGTCAATGCAAGCAGGTGATTTTCTTTTATTTGAAGATTTTGCTTTGAAGTAAATAAGTGAGAGAAGGGGGAATTGTCATCTTAAAGTAATTACTTATTCTTAGATCTACTGATTTCCAAGCATCCTACAAAGAGAGCAGCCACAGGACCTCTTTGACCCACCAGACTCCCAAAATAAATTTTAAAAAAAAGTATAAACAGATGCAGGGAACTAACTACGTTTTGCTAGAATCTTTCTTTTCTGTCTGCTTATATACCCTCCTCCCATGCTGTAATCATACAGGCAGTACTTGATGCAAATATCTTGAGGTCTTTCAGCAGTCTTTGAAACTATCCCATATTCACTGGTGGCACAGGTCCCTGAAGACCCGTTCCTCCCATGTTGTTAAGTCTCTGGTCTTTTTATGTGCTATTCAGAGCATCGGTTGTCTTTGCTGCTTAAATTGCTGTGCCTAACCCAGGATGTCTAAACTGTCCTTGTCTTTTAAGATATTTATTCTTGCTAATGATGTAACCAAGGGCTTGCAAATTTAATAACATGCTGAGCTGGCCCTACCATAAATAACTATATATCAGAGATGGTAACATCTAGTAGGACAAACCAGAGAACCATTTGCATCAGGGAGATTATCTGCCCTCATACCACAGGGAGGTGAATAAATAGTGATCTGGAGCATCTTTGTGACAAGGAAAAGCTCTGGGCTCTTTTAAGGCATTATGAATATCTTTCACAAGGAATCATGTCCACAGAGAGAAACTTTGCTTGCAAAGGTTCACACGAGCTTTGCATGCCTGTACGTGAAGCACAAAAGCCAAGTAACCATCACATAATATATAACTCGGCCAGTGCATCCATGAGGGCGTCTTGAAGAACTCCTGCTGGTTACATCCACACAGGTCCTCACAAGCTGGCTCAGGAGCAGACACGAGCACAACAGAGGCGCAGATCTGCCTGTCTGTTCTCTACATGGGGGCTCCCCTGCAAGCTGCCTGGGGAAACTTCTGCAAGCAGGCAACCAACAGCCCGCTGTGTGCTCCTCGTACCCTCTGACCCATGTCTCTGTCACGCCGAAACCACACCAAAATAGCAGGCATATCCACACACATCCACACAATCCCACACGCTCTGAGATACAGACCCCATCTACACTAGTACTGCAGGTTCACTGAAATACAGCATGGCAACTGGTTTGACTGGTTGGTGCTCCTCTAAGGCAGGGGCACACTCATCTCCAGGTAAAAATCTTCCTACCGAATTATTCCAATTGACCAGAAACATGCCAAGCACTTCAGAGAAACACAGACATAACCCCAGCCCTGTCAGTGCTCAGAGACAAAAATAAGACAAATCTGTATTAAAGTGCATCATTATTCAACAAGTGGAGGCATTAACATGCAGACAAGACAGAGAGAGAGGGAAGAGGCAACTGCATCAGAGCACCCATCAATCACTATGGCACAAACAGAGCCAACAGCTCCATTAACTCCGGCACATGCACGGTTCCAGGCTTGTTTGCTTGTTTCTTCAATATATTATCAGCCTTGTTTTAAATGTAAATATTAAAGCATGGTAATTTGTTGATGACACAAACATTTTTTTTTTTTAGGAGATTCTTAACCAACTATTTAGAGGAACAGGGATGAACAAGGAGTTTCCAGCAAAATTTTCTCCTTACTATGAAATATGATTTTGACTCAGCAAGATAATCAAAGGAAAGTGCCAATTGTTCTCAAAAAAACCCAAACTTTTTTTGTCGGAAAATGCAAACTACTGATGAACTAAAAGTTTCTATGCTAGCCTTCTAAGAAGTTTTCTAACAGAGTTTTTCAGTTATTGGCGGTTTTCTCCGACATGTGAAATTATCTGGAGTTCTGGGGTGTTTGTTTGTTCTAGCTGAAAGCTGAAGAGGTTTTTCCTGAAACCATCAATAAATACGGACATTTTTACTGTTAGCACCAGAATTTTCAGGATGAGGTGATATGGAGACCATTGCACTACTGGGACGCAGAGATAGCGTGGAAAAAGCATGAGAAATGGTAAGTGAAACAGCCTGAATACCATGAAATTGGACTGAAATTCTACAAATAGAAGACAGTTGTTGCAGAAAAGCACCGTTTAAGGTTAGAGGTAGCCAATTCCAGCTCAAGCCATGAGCTCACAGAGTCCTGGCCTCCAGGCAGGTATATGATTTGAAGAAGACCAGACAGTGCTATGAATGCCAAGTATTTCCAGAAAACACAACCAAATCATTGCAAAAGTATCTGGGATGCAGCTTTTCCTGTGTTTTTGCACCAATTAAACTTGTTTCTAGCAATAAACCACTCATGCACAGAGTTTCCCAAAATGTTGAAGACAGCCTGTAGGCTGGGTATAGGCTTGTGCCTGCACTTACCACAGCAAGCAGGATGACCTGGACTGGGAGAGCACATGCTCATAACTCAGGAGAAAATGAAGATTTACCAAATGCAACCAGCTGATTCCAGACTCTGCTCTGGGACCGCTCAGCCTGCCCGTGTCTGAGCGCTGCCGTGGGATTTTGCATCTCATCCCCAAAGGTGCAAGTGAGCACAGAGGGTACCCAGCAGCAATGTTGGCCCTTTGGGTTGTACTTGTGGCTGTTGTCTCATGCTACAGCCGCGTGTGACAAGGGAGCGTGCTTCAAGTATGAATCAATTTCTTTCTCCCCATATGAATAATGCCTATTGACAAAATCACTGGCTTTTAATGACTACAACAAAATTAAAGCCAACAGAAACAAGCGGATGCGCTGAGATGAAAGATATTGTATTTCTTCTGTGAAGGACATGCATTCAGTGACCCAGGAAAACATACTGCAACATCTAGGTCTGTTCATTACAAGCAGGTGTCAAGATAGCTGAAAGACAGAGACTTTGCCTCTGACAGCCAGAGCTGGGGAAGCACTGGCTCAAGCTGCGAATGTATTTGTGAAAAAAACACCCACTAGGAAAAGTCATTTCTCTTTGGTTGTCATCAGCTTCAGGGCTAGAAGACATGAAGCTATCATCCACCATCATCAACACACCTGCAACATGCACCAGATGGGACTATTGAAGGCAATGGGATGGCCACCCTGCCCAAAGGCCCAGGCCTCCCTCCTCACCACCAGGCACCACACAACTCACAGCAGCATGGCTTCCTCTCTTTATATGGATGCTCAACTCTCCTGAATGAGCGTATGCACCTAAACAGGATTCCCCTACTATTGCCTCGATCAGAAACTGAAAGAGGTCACAGGTTGGCCAGAACATGTCCTGCTGAGGAGCTGGATCACAGCACCCAGTGCACGCTGTGGGAACACAGGGATCATATCTCCTGCCGAGGGGAGACGGTGAGAAGATGCTCTTTGATAGCTGAGGGTATCTTGGAAATGTCTGCTGGCAAGTGACACAGTGGTGGCTTATTGTGCAGACAGGTCACAGCATGTGGACAGGACCTGCATAACCGCTGCCAACAAGTTACCCAAGGGGAAAGAGAAAGTATCCATCCCTTCAGTGGGCCGAACTCGTGCACACTGATGTTAAAACAGAGTAATTGAGTCTCGGCACAGCAGAAATCAATGAGATCACTGTCAAGTCCAATGTCAAACATACATATTTACAAAACTTGCCCATTGTAGCATTACAGGGATTTTTTTATACTGTCTTTTATGAATTAAAATCTTGAATGTTTCCATGCACTTTTTGCAGAAAGCTTCACTGTATCTGTCCCTTACCAGCCTGATTAGAAGGCTGTGAAAACCCACAGAGCATCTCTCATGTCGTGATTACATGTGTCAGACATGCACAAACACTTGAACAATCACTGCTGTTATCCAGAAAATATTGCAGTTTAGGAGAACCTTGATGTTGCTCTAAATTGCCTGTAGTGGAAAAAAACCAGCTACTACCAGTCCCTCGGGTAGGAAGATATGAGCACATCTACTTTAGACAGCAGGCTTCAAACTGATAATCAGAGACCAACCCGGGAAACATCAGCTGCATTTCTAGCCCTTAGACTATTTTATCATTTCCCACAAAACAAGGCTATCTTACAGGACAAAAGTCAGGGCGGCCTGCTGAATGCACCCACAGTTCACGTTACTCAGCCTGTGGCCCAGCTCACAGCTCAGCTGCAGAAGAGCCGGGTTACCGCCCCCTCCAATCTGTCACTATCTGTACGCAGTCACTTCCTAACCCGGTTGTGTCAAAATGATCCAGGCTGGCTTACTATTTAAAAGCATGAAGGGTTTTCTTTAACCCAGATCGTTTTGACTGATTTGGGTTAGAGAATGACTGCACGTGCAGCTACGCCTGCAGGTACCCACCCTGCAGCAGCAGGGACAGTGCCCAGCCACTTTGAGCCTGACTTGGATCCAAAGCCTTTGAACCCAGCTCAGCTGCAAGCCATGAAGCACATCTGGCCACAGCTGTAGATACTGCTCAGGAAAAAAAAAATGCCTATGAGGTTGCATTCAGTGTCACAGATGAACTATGTCATGTAAAAAGTTAGGGTATGATTAACAGGAAACACCACTTAGCTTCAGATTCCATTATGACAATAAAAAAATACATTAGCACTAATGCTCTTAAGTTTTCAACTAAATCTTCATTTTAAGGTAACTAGGATTGGCTTGTTAATACTACACAGCCACTGATATGCATCTCACAGTACAGGGCATGGCTTCAATTAGCTCTTGAACCAGAGATAAGGGTGTATTTGTTTCAGACAACTCAACTCTAGAAAGATTATTTGTAAAATGGAAGCATGCTAGAAGAGCTCAGACGCTTCTCTCCCATAAGCAACATGCCATTTGTTACCTGTGCGGTAGGAAGGCAGCTCAGCTCTTTCTCTCCCCCTGCACTGGCTGCTCTCTCACACACCAGAGCCCTTTCTTGCCTTCCCAGGCATGAGCAAAGCCCCGCAAGGGACACATGCAAATATAATTTGGAGCTCAGAGTGAGAAGGAAACAGTTTTACACCCTTCTTTTCTTCACCTGCAAGAGGCATCAGCCCCATGTACAGGAAAACATTCAAGTCAGGGTCAAAAATAGTGAGACCCCAAGAATCTGTTCCCCAAGTTTCTGCCTATGCATACCATCCCATATCATCTTCCAGCAACCTCTGCTACCAGCCCGACATGTGAGCCGGGTCATGTCCTCCTGCTGGCTAACACTGCTGTGAAATGGGAAATGACATTTTCTTGTTTCACAGAAGTTTGGTTAGACTGAACATATTTGGCTTAGTAAAAATATATCAAGATCCAGAGAAGAAAGATATTACTTAGGTAAAAGAATCTAGTAATCCAGAATTTGTTTAGGGATGTTCTAAAGGATCATATTCTTCAGATCCATTCAAAAATGGTTGCACATATGCTTCAGCATAAAAATATTTATCTGACATCCAGCCAAAACCACGTATCTCGGTAAGCAACCCTTAAACGCTGCAGAATGCATTCACTGCTCTCATTACCAAATTACTTTTTAAGAGTTCAGCAGGTAATTGAAGTTCCAAATGTCTTAAACTGGTTTGGCAACACTGAGATTTCTTAACGGACTTGCTATCCAAGGACTTTAGAGGAAAAAAAATCAGCTGGATACTAAACATATACCCTAAAATAAGACAGATTCAAATTACACCAAGTAGCTGGCTTTTAAAGAGAGGGAATATTTTAAATGAACAGTAAAGTTCTTCTCAGAGGAGGTTCCATGATATTGAAGCTTCAGCTCATATTCAAAACGACAGGGCAAAAAGTCCTGTGAATTTTTCAAAGACGCTGTGTTGGCCTAAATCTGTTCCTATTGAACTCCAGGGCTGTTAATTTCGACAGAAAACTAATTAGGACAATGCTGTCCCATATACTTTGTACTATTCTTGTTAAAAACAGAGAGCTCTGAAACCTCTTTCCTAGATAAAAACCATTTTATTTCTTTTCCAACTCACTCAGCAGTAACAGCGAAAGGAACGAGCCCAAATCTGTTCCACGCACCCAAGTCCTGTGCGTTAGCCCAGCACTGCGGTGCTGGGGTCCCGGGCAGGAGGGCGATGGGCAGCACAAAGGCTGCGGGCTGGCCGGGCAGCCGCCAGCTCCAGGGTCTAATGAGGATTCTTGCCCTGACTGTATCAACAGCTTTTGGCAAACCATTTTCTGCTTCAGTTCCTCACATTTATGAAGTGGAGATGATGACCTGTTATATACACTGCTTTAGATATTATTTTTGTAGGGCTTTCCATCCACAGCCAATTACTCAATGCTCAGAGGGAAACTGAGGCACAGAGAAACACTAATTGTTTGATGTCATCCCACATGCCACAGCAGAAGCAAGACCTTCATCTCCAGAATTTTGCATTATCCACTATGCTTACCTACAACCTTGGCACCGCAAGGTGAAAATTAACTTGCTGTTTGTCCAGCACTTTCAGAAAACAGGATACTTGTTTACTTGTGCTAACTTTGCTATTTGCAGCCTATCTTGTTGTTGCTGTTGTTCCTGCAGAGAAAGTACAATATTTGATTTGTAAAAATCACACCGTAAGGGAAGACACTGTGATAGCAAATGCAGGATTATGGTCTCACTGCAGGTTCCAGCAGCAGGGAAAGCTGGTGATGATGCAGGCTGCTCACGGTCTAACACAAAGAGCTTTAATGATGAAAAGAGGAACACAGAACTACAGGACCAAGTGTTTTGCTTTTCACAGCAGCAATCATTTCTCTTAGGATTACTCTAGCGCAAAGAAAAAACAAGCTTGTTCTGCAACAGATCAGTTTTCACAGCAAGGGGATAACTGATATTTAAGATGAACGAGAATAATTGAGGAACCTTCTGGTCTGACATGGACCAGAAAAGATGAGATGCATAAAACAAAAAGCCCAGTAAAAGATGCTGTTCTAGCACATAAGATTCCTGTATCCAAATTATGTTTCCCACCAAAAAAAAGGCACAACTGTCTCGTCTTACAGGGACATGACACTCATCCCTGTATCACAGCCTTGCTGCTGGGGCATTTCTATTGCAACATTGCCACGTGTGAGTGTAGCTTGGTGATACCTACAACTTTAAGAAAAAAGTTGCTGGCTGCATCTAGACACACCAATGCCAGCAAAGTAAGCCATTAGAAATATTGATCAAGCTGTCTGTCAGATAAAATACACCAGGCATTACCTAAGGGAGCCTCAAGAAAGTTATGGATGCAGAAGCTCAAGAGCTCCTGTCAAAAAAAGCTTGCAATTCAGCTGCTGCACCCTGACTTAACCCTGTATAAACACTACACACCAAAAAGCAGAAGAGGGCTGAGATATTCGGAACTCAGCTGCAGTCAGCACCAGAACAATCACCCATTCATTTGGGACACTGGAGACAACCAGATCCTGCCTTTCCCCTTCTTCGCACACAGCAGGTGTTCGCTCACAAGCCTCTTATCAAGCAGTGGAAATAGGAAAGCTCTGCCTGACCAACACATGGTGTTTAACAGCTTATAAACTTCTTTAACAACAATGACATAATTTCACATTTTACAACCCCTCTCGTGCTGCAGGGCCACAACACGCTTTGGCATCTTAAACAATGAGCTGGACAGGAAGAGCTGAAGACACGAGGAGGTTTCCTTGAGGCGTAAGGCTGGGAGGTGACGCAGGGGAAGCCCGTGCGTGTGTTCCCGGATGGCTTCAGCAGCGGCTGGGAAAGACAGGGTACCTGGACATGGTGTCTGCGTGTGCTGACACTGACACAGATCTGCCAGAGATTGTGTTTGTTTTACCTTGCCTAAAGCAGGAGAGGTTATGCAAGGACAGTGGAGGTGCTAAGAATAACAGGATCTTAACCCCAAAGCCCTATGGAAGAGTCACAGATACAACTCACTTCTCAATACTAAAATGCAGCAATTCATACAGTCAAATTCAGCAATGATTCACACACACCAGCATCACAAAGCGTAACCTCAGAGTAGAAAGGCAGAAAAGCAAGGGAAAAATATAGCTATCCTAGGAGGAATCTGGCCAGGATACTGGGAATGCAGCCTTCCTTGCCAGAAATTGTTCAGCACATTCCTTAGTTGCATCAATAGCTTCAAAACTGTGAACATCAAGTCTTAACTTCAAAAAAAGTATGGTTAATCTAAGTGTCTCTTAGGGGTTCAAATGGATAGATTCCAACAACAGAGCCACCAGCACCTACTCATCCATGGACGCTTTTTGTCTAAAAATCCCATTTATCGAGTCCCAACAGTATGATAAACACCTCTGTAACAAGTCCTAAACTTCCAAATGAACACATTCATTTACCTCCCTGTGTGTAAAAGTGTGACCCTGAAACACACAGCTTTCTCAAGCATCAATACCTAATCCAAAGCAACGCACTACAGCTTTCCCATTTGTTTCTGGACTGAGAATAAACTCTAGTTACTTCAGCACAACAGAAATATTGTGTAGATTTACACAATAGAAATCTTGAGACAGCATCAAGAGACTGAATACAAGATTTATATTCACTCCTACATGCTGAATGCCTCTTCTGAGGAGATACACAAGAGCAGGCCAGTGCCTGCCAAAGTGCAACTGTGATGCTCTGGTGCCTCTGATTTTGAGAGGAGCTGTGCAAAGATGTGTCCAGATGAGGCATCAGGGACTGATGCTGCAATAGCCCATGGCTCTCCGGATCAAGGTCGTTCAAGTTTCATTTACTGTAGCTGAGAGGTATGGGTGTCTGTAACTGGTGGCTTAAGGTCTTACATAGTTCCTGTATCTGTAACTCTATAGCAAAGTTGAGGATTAAACTTATGTAAACTCTTGCATAAACTCTTTGGTCACAGACGATTTTTAAATCATTTTTTACAGATAGTCAAAATTTTTAAAAAAGTAATAGTGTTTCATAAAAGATGACAGCACCAACTCTGGACTCCCAGCACTTGAAGGGAAAGAGGACAGCCAAGAAACTGCAATATGACAAGCATAGTATTGCTTTCCACAACAAAAGATCTGCAGCTCTCCACTATCAACACACAAGACAAGCAGGATGGAGGATGTGGAGTCTAATTTGTTGCTGTCCAATACAGAAAGCAGACAGGATTGCAATGGCAAAACAGCAGTGAGGCTCCTGCGGGTTCAGTCTGCGGGAGCACAACACATGGGTGCCCAACACCAGTTCAAATCAGGTCATAAAATCCAATTCAAAGTAACCTTTTAAAAATAGATTGCTACGGTCAGCTTCCTATGAAACCTAACTACTCCAGGCTGCTACCCAAGCCACCGTTTGCAGGGTGTTCACACACCAAAAGGAAAAGTAATAACTAGGGAGGTTTTAATTCAGTTCCTGGAACAGCTCTCAGGGAAAAGACATGCATAGATTGAAAGAGAAAAAAAGGAGCCAGGAGAGAAGACCCCTTCAGAAGTCATTGGCTGCAGCTGTTAACATAGCTGCATGTTAGATGGGGGTGGGGGGAAGCTTAGTCCTGCTTTGTCAGCCTGTGCACTTTGCATGACTGCTAGGTAGGCACCTTAAGCCTGCCCTCCATGCTATCCTATCAGTTTCAATGTTTCAGTTTAATCTGTATAAAATTTATCTTGTCCATTTGACATGCAGCTATTTTATCTGCAACAGGCACTGTGCACCCCAGGAGCAGGACAAAAAAGGAGTGGCAGACTCCCCCCCATAGCACTGTCTTGTTGAGTTCTACAAGACTCAGGCCCATTTGGATCAGGGACATCTAGAAAACAGAGCCAGGGAGCAGGCTTGCTCCCTCTTAAATCTTCCAGGTGTAGATTAACCGAAGGAAGCCCCTGCTGGGGAACTACAGCCAGCAACGGGTAAGGGCTGTGCTCTGGACTGGGGTGTAACAGGGGGACAGTGGCACTCACAGAAGGAGGGGGCTCTTGCAGCAGTCTCTGTACTCCACAGACTGGTGACACTGCCAATGCTATACATCTCACAGCTTCTGTCTCTAAAGAACAGAAATACCAAGATAACTTTCAAAAAGGAAACTTTCCTTTGTGCATATATTCCCATAGGAAGATGCAACGTGACTTTCTCTTTCTTGTCAGTGTGAAAACCACTCTTCAGAGTGGCACTTAATTACAACTCTTTGCAGTTCTCTCATTCACGTGTTAATTGGGGAGCATTACTGGTAAATATAGGTGGTAGGCACAATCAATTCAGCTCTCTTAAGAAGGCCACCAGTATGTACTCCGCCCTGGACAATGCCACATTAAGCAAATGGCACCATTTGGAATAGCGACACACAGGTTTTACATTTGCTGTTACAGATCTATTCCAAGAAGAAAAAGTATGAGGAAAAATGAGACCAAGAAAAGGAAATTACATACTATGTTTATAGATGTGTTAAACTCTGCTGTATGGAACCATTCAGGAGGTACCTTCCCATGCCCCAAATAACTAATGCACCCACGGGAGAAATCCACAGCATAAACTTCATGGCACAGTGGTTGTCTCTGTGGTGAAAGGGAATCAAGAACTCATGAAAGACAACAAAAGCAGGATCAGAGCTGTAAATGGCTTCTGACAGCATCCTCTTCATGAAAAGATCTCTGTGAAATATGGAATATATTAGCAAACCTGGGCTGGAAAGCAAAGCATTTTTAGGTAGGTGGAACTTTTTAATAGCATGTCATTAAATCTGTCTTACATTTTGCATTTAATAGATGTAACTTTCACAGCAGCATGCTCATTTCAAATAAGGCACGGGGGACCCTACCAAACAGTGAGCAAAACAGACCCAGAGCCCAGCATCTTGTTTTGTCAGCATTCAGGTACCATGGTGATAAGCAAAATCATCTGGATGTCTTAACACATTAAATTAGAAATATCCTTACTCTGCTACTAGTCGTCTTTGGCCCCATCCCCACCTGAGTCTGTGAGCTGAACATGGGCCAAAAATCTCCGCCTGTGTAAATTACTGTAGCTCCTCTGCGGTCACTGGCATCAGGCCATTTTTTATACCAGATGTGGCTCTGACCTACGTATATTTAAAAATAGGGTCAGGGTAATAAAAGTCTTAAGACCGTTTGACTGGTTGGTGTGGACATCGGCAAGGTGTGTTAATCCCATTTCCAGGACTAAGGCCAAGATGTATAACCTGTCTGAAGTAGGCCACCTGCATCCACATATAAGCACGCTTATCAAGTGGTTTAGGAAGAACCGAGTGTTTGCACATCTCTGGTTTCACCTACTACTTCAGCCGTGACTTCTGACAATCCTACAGTAAAAGGGGATTGGTGTGCTATTCCCAGCCTCTGACTTGCCAACAAAAGGTAAAACCACGCAGTGCTTTGTCAGAGTTTGCTCCACCACCAGGATGTGGATTTTTCAAGAAAACATGCACAAAGTCCGTATGACCTCAAGAAAACCTTACTTACTACAGCTTTGTGTCTGATTATCCCCTTTTTATAGATGTGTTTGATGAGACTTCCCTATTCTACACAACTGCAAATATTTAAGTGTTCTGAAATGCTGTACTTATTCTGTGCATTATTTCTAATTACTATTATCTCCATTACTACTGCATACCAAGGGGAGCTGAGGATGGCTGAGCCAAGCAAAACAATTATTGTTCATCCTGCACATCTCAAGCACTGCTTGACTTCTGAGGTGGATTGTGTAGAAACCTGTCCCTTGACTACCTGAGTAAAAACCTACCAACCATTGGTTTTGAACTATTGTACATGAGCATCGTAAGGCTCCCAGGCACAAACACCATGGATTAAGCACTGAAATCGATCCCGATCACAGCAAACATGTCCAAGCTGCCAGTTACAACTCACTGCACAACTCAATGATGAAGACAAGCAGTTATTTAAAAAAAAAATAAAAAATCACATGATAAGGGTTTACATGCTGGGAAGTGTCATTTTTACAAACTCCCATTACCACACAGATCACTTTTAATTGATCTGAACTCATCTAACCAACAGGGTTTTCCCTCTGTTCAGTTTTAGCACTAGAGGTGTTTTAAACCAAGCCACTGTTAAGAACTTTCTCCTGGCCTCAAACAGTTCAAGACCATCTCACCAGGAATTTGACAGATAACTTGAAGCAACAGGCAGATTACAGACTAGCAGGAATCTGCAATAGATAGCTGACCTATTTAATACCCTAGCTAACTTTCAAGCAGGATTGAGTTGAATAGGAACAAGCTTTTAACTGGAGATTCGCACACCATAGATCTAAGTCCTCGAAGCTCACAAGATCATTACTATTTACCCGGTAGGCCTGACTTGCTCCTTCGGACTAGATTTATCTGACTGCTTCAGACTGACTCTATTAGCATCACTTCTGAACTCTCTGCCTCAGCACAGAAAAGAACAGGAAAGTTAAATTGCTGCAAACATAGTGGCAGTTAGATCTAAGGAGGCTGGCTCTTCATGACATTTCTATGAACAAGATGCATTAAATGTGAAGCGAACATCCAAGGACTGGCTTTGTGTCTTCGCTTCATAGGGAAATGCCTTCTCTCTGCAGTGTCAAAGCAAGACAGGCATTTGGTGCAGTCACCATTAAAAGACTGCAGTGTGATAATAATGGTCCTCAATGGTGAGTGGTATCTCCTAGAAGAGAAAACCTTGTTATTTCTCCTGTGCTTTGCAGTACCTATAGCTGCCTTCCCCATTCTGAGTGTGGTACACGCACAGGCTTCACCTGTTCCCAAAGTCTGTCATTGCTTTTATCTGTGTATCAGAAAACCTGCCTTTGGCTTTCCATCCCAAAAGCTACAACTCCAATCAAACCGGTTATTGTCTCATTTCTGTGATTTCCTCTGGCTTCTGACCTTCCCCACACCGACATCACCCACGTCCCTTCCACAGATGATGCAGGCTGCGATCCCTTCCTCAGCAAAGTGCCCTTCAGTTCTGAAGTGCTCTCCTAGATGACTTTGTTGCGTTCTTCCATGGATTTTTAGTCTCCCTACAGTTTTCTCATTTCCTCCCTGTTTTTCTGCTTATACCTTATTCTCAACTATTCACTCTGCTCCACACCCAGTGCTAGACTCTGTAACTCCTCTGGCTTGTCCTTCAGACATGTTTAAAAGCAAAGCAAAGTGAAAGACAAGCCTTCTGTTAAACAAATTCACAATTCACTTGACAGCTTTTATCGTAACCACTTGATGGCAGGGATCATCATTTTGTTCAGTGTTCACACAGCATCTGCTTCAGAAGGAACTAATCTCTGACCGAGACAATAATACAAATAATAAACTCTAGCAGAGAACCATCATAACATAATGACAATATTGTAGGTCCTATATGAAGACAGCCCTTTTGAAACTTGCATTACATCCACCCACAACCCTTGAAAAGGTCTCACAGACTGACAGGTATACCACTTGAAAAGCCTGCTGAAACCAATGGCAATCCGCTGAAACTTTTCATCTGGAGTTTGCACTAAACTTGTCCCACGGGAAAAGACAGTAGTAAACAGTGGAAAAGAAACACAATCCAGACATTTCCACAGAAAGTAAATCTGCTTCCACAGAGTACTGCATATATTTTGCTAGCTATTATTTTTAACCTCTTGCAGATTTATTTTTACTACAATTTAAATGTATCTGTTATATGCCATAACATTATTATTACAGGAGACATTAAAACAGCAAAGTATTCTAGGCACTTGATACCATTTGACAAAACAGGGAATTAAAGCCAGCAATGACTGCAGACCACTGCAGCAGCCACTGGTGCACATGGCCCTCTTTCAGCCTCACTTCTTAAACCTCTTCTGTGGACAGAGGAGGATGAACAAAAAAATTTCGGAATTGCTCCCAAAGTTGTGGTGTACTTTCACTTGCTGTTTAACTAGGGGGGAGCAAAAAAAAGAATTAAAATGCATCCCATGGGATGAACTTCTGCCTGCTGCTACCATACTGTAGGCACAGCCTTGGGCTCACAGCCCACAGCCACCAGCTAAGCCTACAAATCTCATACCAAAAACTACCTGGGATTGGCACATACCTTAGAATCATAGAATAGTTTGGGTTGAGATGGACTTTCGAAGTTCATGTAGTCCAACCCACCTGCCTTTAGCAGGCACATCTTCAACCAGATCAGGTTGCTCAGAGGCCCGTCCAGCCTGGCCTTGAATGTCTCCAGGGATGGGGCATCCACCACCTCTCTGGGCAACCTGTTCCAATGTTTTACCACACACATTATAAAAAATTTCTTCCTCATGTCTAGCCTGAATCTCCCCTTTTTCACTTTAAAACTATTGCTCCTTGTCCTGTCAGAACAGGCCCTGCTAAAGTATGTCCCCGTCTTTCCTGTAAGCCCCCTTGAAGCACAGAAACACTGCTATGAGGTCTCCCTGGAACCTTCTCTTCTTCAGGCTGAACAACCCCAGCTCTCTCAGCCTGTCCTCATAGAAGAGGTGTTCCATCCATCTGATCATTTTTGAGGTCCTAACCTTGAAACTTTGATTCTCTTTTTCACTAGGCTGTTTTAAATAAGCAAAAGTGTTTGCACAAGGGCCTCAGGTTCTGGCTTCACACTGTATATGCTATTAAGTCTAATGAAATACATTTAAATAAATAAATTCTGTCTTTGCTAATCAGCTTAGCTTTTCAGTGCTTCAACACTGAAGAACATCTATTTGTATCAAGACGAACTACAGTGGAGTGTAACTTTCCACTCCTGAAAAACACTGCTCTTTGTTTTCAGCTTTGATGCTGTTTGGCACAACAGTTTGACATTCACTTACAAGACTGGTGAAAAATATGCACTGCTAATTTTCCTAAGTGCCATGCCAGCATCTCTGGGGGCCACGCATTTGCCTGCCTTCCCATACAGTAATATGATTTGCTCCCAGCTAATAAAGTGGACTTCACATCAACTAACGAAAGACTTTAGTTAGAGCATCTCCCTCCTTCGTTATTGAATGATGTATTCATGGCAAAGAGCTAAAGTTAATAACATCTTTTATTTATTTATTTATTTATTTTTTGCCTAACATGGGGGATACAAGCTGATAATCCCTGCAGATCTCCTTTTTCCCCCCCATTGCCCCCGTGGTTTATCATGTCCAATTAGCCATCTGCCATGGCTGTGCTGCCATACAAAGGGAGCCAGCTCTCCTGCACCACAGCCCAGCAGCGGGGTTTTGTCCCAGCTGACAAACAAGAATCAGACACTATTGTTTCCAGCCGATGATGCTGCTCCCCATGTAGGCTGCCAGTTGCCATTAAAACAGCAGGAGCACCAGGGCACCCTCCAGGAGTCAGGAACCATGCCAGCAGCATCAAAATTACCGGGGAACCTTTACAAAGCTTTTTTTCCAATATATATATTGGTAGCTAGTAATTTCAGGTAATAAACCAATCTGGGCCAGCTACCACTCTTCATATCCCAGCTACCCTGGAACATGCCTGACCTCCTGCCTTTACTGTTTTACCAAGCGCTCACCTTGCAAAGAGAGGCTCATAATCCCCAGAAAGGAATAACATCTTGGAGTCAAGTCTTTCCTTGTAATAATTATTTTTTATTTCAAGGAAGGTCTTCTGCCACTTCCGCACAGCTTATTCCACACACACACACCCCCAGAAATTATTTAAAAACCCTGAAAACTCCAGTAAGCCCACATGAATACAAATTACACAACAAGGTTAATTTCATTTCTCTCATAAACAACACACGCTCACCCTTTTTCTCAAGGCCGCTTTACTAATAGAAGTGACCAGAGCAGCTGGTCTGCCAGTCACCGAGATGTTAAATTGAAGATCATTTCCTCTTATTATTCTCAGCAAAGCATGATGTGACCTTACGCTAAAACCTACAGTCTGCCTAATTATGGTAGTTTTGTTCCATCAGTGACACTGAAATGCTGGTTCACATAATTAAGGTTACAAAAAAAAGAAATTTCATTTTTAGTTTTAAAGGCAATTTGTTGCCTTCAAGTGGGAGTGTGACAAATTAGGCCTATGTACCTGTATGTTCTCAGTCATTATATTGTGTAATTTGGAAGAAACAGAAAACACTCCTAGATTTTAGTAACAAAGCTACACAAATTGATAAGTGAGAAAGAACTCAAACCACAATTTATTCTGGGCACTAGTAAATGAAATCGATCAAACAAAACATTTATATTTAAAAGTGGAAACAAATCTATTTCCTAAGCCCTTGATTAGGAAACAGGATTTAAAATTCAATAAATATTTTACATGGTATTTCACACTCTAGCATTGAACATACATAACTTTAATATACTACTTTGAATCTTCACTGAATAGTTCAAAATAAAATCAATGAAAAGCCACTGAAACTAATGTTATTCCACAGTAATCACATACATAACAACTTGTACAATAACTTACAATAGAGGAAAGTCTTTGCCATAGATTCAAATACTGGGCTTATTCTAAACAAAATCCAAAATATGACATGGAAACTTAAATATTTTGCTGAAATGTTACTCTATTCTTAGCGCAAAATGCTCTAAATCCCATTTCAACATGCTACAGTCTACATATCGCACAGGTGACTGACTTGAACCTAGCTTTACAATTGCCATTGTGGCGTCTGAGCCACTTTTTTTCCAGTTACATCCATGAAAACTGCCAAACAATTCCTCTGAAGTCAACAGCAACACAATCTGTCCCACATCCAAGTGGGAAAAAAAAATTCCAAATACTATGACTTCTTTATTTCACTGCCCTTCACACTTTAAGGTTCTCCATTCAATCATATTTGACCTTTTTTTTCATATCCAGCTTTCTTTTGCAACATATATATTGTAATATTCACTGTTATTCTTGCCAGATTCACTAGGCAAAATTCCCCAAGTGGCAGAGTCCCTTCAGTTAAACACAGGGTGTGTGTGCCATGCAAGGCTGTAAAACCAGAGCTGTTTATCCAACAAAATATTAAAAGCAGGACATCAGTCCAAATCAAACAAAAGCACGAATACCTCTAAGTTGTTTCGTGACTTACTTTAAGTTCCAGCCATAAAATGCACGGCACTATGGGTTTATAAGGCCTAATACTCCGTAATTATTTTCTCTGACATAACTATGAAGTACTTAAAATACCACTGGGTACTGTACCATACGTGTCACCACAGAGCAATAAAGCTGCTATGCATCCGTAACCAACCTTCCTAGCGACCATAAGGTCACAGCAGCTGAAACAACAGAATACTTCACCCCCAGACTTCAAGAGACCCAGAGCACCTGTTCGGCCAGAGGACTCCCCAGCAGGCTCTTAATACAAGGATGTGCTTGGAAATTAAACCAAGAAAAAATCCCCACCAAACCCATCAAAGTTGCTCCCATTTTTAAAACCTCATGTTTCCTCAGCAGGTTATTATTATGAGACTTGGTAAAATACACCATGGGAGGTAGGTGGTGGGAAACAGCAATAATTATATTTGCCTGGCCAAGCTGGATGCTCACTTGTATCTGTACAGCTCATCATCCCAAGACACACACGGCCATCTAAGGCCACGTGAAAAATGCTCTGCAGAAGCACTAGGAGGGCTGTACAGGGCTCCTCTTTGATGACTTTGGGATAGCACTTTTCTTCTTTCAGAGTTTCAGCCCCAAAACACAGCACAGGCAACAGTTTTCACACACACACACCTTCTGCAGGTACCATATTAAGCCTCATTGCATTGCCTGTGCACTAATGCCTGTGCTGTAAGTTCACATTCCCTGTTGCACCCTGTCCTGCAAACCAAGGATTGTGAACTTCAGCACATACCAGCTCTGAACAGAACCTGGACATGAAATGCCTCTTCCTCTGGAAGTCATTCTGTTAAGCATTAATTGAATTCATATCAAATAGAATAAATATCTTCCTACTGGGCTGTAACACAATGCAATCTCATCAAGAAGAAATATATGTTAAATGACTATCAGATGTCACCCCTGTTGCCCTGTATGTACTTCTGAGTGAGGAAGAAGGAAGAAGTATAGCAAAGAAACACTCTTTTGAACATAAATCACCAATTTAAATTGCTCCCTTCCAGGATCAGACGAGAAGAGATCTTTCAGTTTTGTCACAAGATGCCACAAACCAGCAGGTTCTGCCCCATTTCTGTCTACATGCCAGTTCCCAGCTAGCAGAGCTCCTTCCAAGAGTCCCGAGGAGGAGGAGATGGGACAACAGCGGGGCAGAGCCACACAGCCTCTCCCATGCACCAGAGCACCTGGTGGCAGAGGCTCGGGAAGGTCTGGGTCCCCACATGTAGTGAACCAATCACATGAAAAAAACCACCCACATTTGACAATAAGGAAGGAAAGGAACAAAAGTCATATTCCTGAGAGGGTCAGAGGTAAAAACCTCCAAAGAGTGATACAGATTTTAATTAACAGTATCACCTTAAAAAACACAGGAGCTTTCCAAGTGGTAGACACAACCTGACAGTCTTTTCTATAGCGGAGCCTTATTTATCAGCACATGTTACCAGACCAGGCCTTATAAATTATAAAGTCTCAAGGTGAGAAAGCCAGGCATCGTCTGAACACCTCTTCCCTAGTGACATCTCGATTGAATCAATTTATCTGCTCTACAAGAAGACACTTGATTCCATCAACCTCGAGGAGCACTTCTCTGCGGACATCATTTCAAGCACATCTATTGATCAAACAGCCTGGCCACTGTCAATCATTTTAAAGTTATTTAGTAGCAGGGCTGCCAGTCACTCATACACAAATGAACAATGCTGGAAGTATAACCGGCTGGTGGAAAGCAGAAAGCAAACAGAATAATTCATCGTAGTCAAAGGAGATGGAACAATATCAATTTTCAATTCACTCACAGGAAGTATCGATGACAAAGTCAGTATCTTCATATCAGACATGATCAATGTTACACTTAAGTGCACAGAAAATAAATTAGAAAATAAAAC
Source organism: Pampusana beccarii (assembly GCA_013399365.1). NCBI lineage: Eukaryota > Metazoa > Chordata > Aves > Columbiformes > Columbidae > Pampusana > Pampusana beccarii. The sequence goes on from VWYH01001394.1 coordinate 994,979, forward strand.
TCTGCCTGCTAGTGGATAACAAATATTGATGATTACTCTTGCCAGTAATTGGTAGTTTGCTAAACTGTTCTGTCACTGACCTCTATAAATATTTAAAATTTTGGTAAAGGATTTCCTTGTGTTTTACCTCTGCTTCCAAAACACACTGCAGAAATTCCTGCAGCTTAGGCATGGAGGTAAAGCTTTCCCCCTATGTCTGTATCCAAGGGATACCCGTCATCTGTACGCTTTACAAAGTGACTTTGTGTTTGAAACAACAACTATTTGGATTCGGTTCCATGCAATATAAAAGTCTTGGTACACATTTAATATAGACTACTGAGATTTACAGAGAACTTGCTCATATTTTATCTGTCACCAGAATAAACACAAGAAACTTAATAAGGCATACATAGGCATAGATTTTGTTTCTTACTCAAACATAAGCTCAAACAGAAAAGATAGACATCACACAGAAATTACTGCCTCAATTCAGCAGCTGGTGTTATCCCAGAAATCAGAGCTGGAGACTGCAATAGTCATTTCTGCCCTTAAAGTCCCTCTGCCTGTTAATTTTTATCCCAATTACATGGGAGTGATTCTCTAAAAGAAGATTGAATTACTCTCTGCATATATCTGATGGTGAAAATTAGAATAGCCCCTACCCTGCCTGTCTCCAGGGAGGTTTAACTGACTGCCAGCATCAACCATGCAGGTGTTAAACCCACCCTTTCCTTAAAAGTCATTCCCAGTTCTCATCAGTGCAAGCACAAGAACAGACCCTCTTTTACTACCTTGTGTTAATTCCTTCAGTTTTACTTTCCAGATACAGCCCAGAGATCTGCTCTCTCAGCTGTCCTGGCTGATAAGGGAATGCCACCTCCGAGTGTCTGGGTGCTGCTGAAGGAGCTGCTCAGTGCGTGGCACCATCCCCAGCACCAACCTCCTCTGCCAGTACCAGGGAGCAGCCTGTCCATCCTCCTGCTTCAGTGCAAAGCCCAGGTGGTTGCTAAAAGCCTCCAAGTGAGACATCGGTTGTTTGGACTCCATTTTTTAAACTGATAATAATGAGTTCATGCATTTCCATGTGGTAGATATGAATTTAGGAAGAGTTTAGGCAGTTCAGTGTATGCTTATGCTATTGGAGCTGCTAATCTTTAAACAACATAGATTCATTTTTTATTTTACGTGAGTATAAGGTGGCACGTAAGCCACAAGAGTTATGCTTTACAAATCCAGAATACAAATCAGGACAGAAGGAATAAAATAAAAAAGGCTGACATCAAGGGACAAATGATGCTAAGGCAATGCAGGACTCTGCAGCTATCACACATCAGACCCTATCTCACAGTCCTTATTCAGGCAAGATCACCATTGACAGCCCAAAAGAGGAGTGGGAGAATCAGTTGTGTCCTGTCTAGAGTTGTTCTCCTAAGCCCCGCACAAGCTCTTCTCTCTGCCACCCATTAAAACCAATTTCAGACAGGCACAACAGCAGCGCGCAAACCCCAGCAGTGAACGGTGCACTGACAACACCAGAAAGCAACAGCGCAATTTCACACGAGTTGTGCCTGCTCACATCCTTTCCCCCGATGTTGCCTGGTCATTGCAACAGCTGACAATCAAGATTAATTACTAATAGGTCTGGGGTTTTTTTTCCTCCCATGTCATCTTTTTGGACACGGGATGCTGCATAACAGTACAGAAACAAGTATTTTGCCATCTCTTTCAAGGAAGCTTGATGTAGATGAGACAAACATCAGGGATGGCCTATGCATACATGCATCAGTGCAAAGATGAGGCCCAAGCATCCCTCTTCCAGGCCCAGGTTCCTGTGATTTTGTTTCTTCAAGAAGCAAAAGCATTAGGAGACTTTCCTGAAATCTCCAGGTTAAACGTATAGGAGAGGTGACAACTGTTTCCACATATCTACAGGTGATATTTCAGGTGAATGAGGCAGACTGGAAGAAATGTCTAGTCATGTGGCTCCCTGTGCTTTTTCCACATTTAGAACTACTTTTTTCATATAAGCTAGACAGACCTGACTCTCTCCAAAGTAATTTTGCTGACATTCTTATGTTGAGAAGGCAGTGTTACAGGGAAATTATTTAGCTTTGGGTGAAGGAGGGAACAGAGAGAAAAAAAGTGGAGGGAACCTTAATTAACAGGTTCCTTTTCAAAGGAAAAGCGGTGGGTTGCTTTTTTTTAAAAAAAAAAAAAAAAACCACCACCACCACACACAACACAAAAACTGTCATTGTTGAGACTTAGGAAATTAGCTTGTAACCAGGTAGGCTATCAACAGGCAAATATCCTATGGCTTAATGGCTTGCGGATCACAAGATACACACAGCTAGACCTTATTATAGTTATCCTCTAGATCAAAGGGTTTCCACATAAATGGGGTTCAGTCTACCATAGCAGGGAGCTGCTGCAGGCCTTCAAGATTTTACTTCTTTAAAGTTTTGGTGATTGCATAATTGTTTCTTTGTAACTGGAGCTCAAAGCACTGTGTTCAGCTAATGAGCAGGTAAAAGGAGGAAACCAGCTGAAAAGCAAAGTCTTGACAAACAGCTGTGTGAATAAGTGTCAGTTCTAGCCTAAAAGGGTCAATCCCCTTATGAAACAAGCATTTAATCCTTCACAATTTTTAATTAAAAATCTACCAAGAAGCCTATAATACTTTAAGATTTTGTTGGAGGAGAATGGAGAGAAGGAGAGGCAGACCACCAGTTGTTTCAGTTAAGATGCTGATCCTGTGCAAAGCCATGTTTCAGAGCCAAGGGCTCCCACACGAGCACTGCCTCACAAATGGACAGTGCAGTGGGGACCCCAGCACGTACCCATTGCCCAGAGAATTTAATTAACTACTACATCATTAGCGAAGGCCCCACACCACACTCTACTGTAGTCCAGCTACACTTCTGCTGCACTTCAGCATCCTCCGAAACGGGAGAGCTGAACAGGCGGCTCTCACGGAGCCCGGAGGTACTTCGGGAGCCCGTCCCCGCGCGGTCAGCACCCCGGGCCGGCAGCGGGGCTGCGGGGAGCACTACCCGCGGCGCCTCCGCCCGCCCTGCCCACCCGAGGGCGGCTGAAGTAGCGCCCGGCGCTTCGCCCGCGCGGAGCAGAGCGGCCAACCGGCTCCCCTTCCAAATACCGGCCGATACCCGGGCGGCCACGGCCGCCGCTGCCAGGGCGGGGACCCGGCGGGGCCCAGCCTCCGGCGGGGACGACAAGGCGGCGGCTCTCCCCGAGCATCCCCGCGGGGCTTTTGTGCCTGCCCGGGGCGGGGACCCGGCCGGTCCCTTCCCAAGGCTGCAGGCGGCGTGAGCGCAGCCCCGCGGTAGCATCCTCCGGGGGCACGGGCGAACCGAGGGGCTGCAGCGGACAAAGCGAGGAGGCAGGCGAGGACCCCCCTCCGTTCCCCTTCTCTCCGCTGCCGGCGGTGCCCGCGTTGCCGCCGCCAGCCCCGCATCCCGCGGCGGAGGCAGGGCCCGGCGCTGCCCCAGCCCCTTCCCCGCGGCTCCCCTACCTGTTCGGAAGAAAGCATCCACCTCGGAGTCGGGGACAGCGCCTTCCTCCGCCGCCCCTTCGGCGGGATTCATGGCTGGGGGAGAAGCAGCGACGAGCCCGGCAGCTGGTAATATCCAGTGAGTTAGGGAGGAGGAGAGCCGAGAGAGAGAGAAAGAGGGAGGGAGAACAGGAGGGAGGGAGGGATGGAGGCGCGTTTAGCAGCGAGCCCCGCCGAGCGCCGCCCGGATCATCCCTTCCGCGGTGCCTGCGGGGCGGCTGCCCCGGGGCTGGGCTGCGCTGCCCCCGGGCTGCGCTGGGCGGCGCGGCCCAGGGCGGGGTGCGGGT
>VWYH01001394.1:1003946-1068555 GCA_013399365.1 Pampusana beccarii
AAACAAAAAATCACTAAGGTAGTATCCCTCAGCCAGCTCCATTTGCTACAGCAGGGTAGGAGATAGAAGCTTGTGTTGGCCAAGTCTACAGTGTACCTTTATGTACATAAAAAACATCAGTCTTAAGCACTGTTAAGCTGGAACATTTTATTCTAACTAAGTTTCCTGCAAACATTTAATCCTGATTCTACAATTGTGCCAGATTCTCAGCAATCCTGAGCAGTATTTATTTACCAGGAGCTACTAAACTCCATGCAACCTCCCAAGAAAGTTCTGCCCAGTGCAGAACGAGTTACAGAACTAGACCAGAAGAAGGAAGTATTAAATATTGAAGTGTTTTGGGAAGAATGTAAATGTACATAGTAGCTATTCAGAAAACCAATTTTAAGGTGAAGCATGCATTGAAATTAAACAGTGACTACGACTTTATTACCACAACCATTCACTTCAGTGCACTTGTAGGATACCAATTTCACACACGGCTGGACATAAATACTAACCTGTTTTCTATTTCACCAGTATAAATTAGTGTGAGAAAGAAGTTTCTTCCTGGGATAAAAGTGATGGTGTTGTATGCAAAAAGCAAAACCAATATGAGCTCGGTGCATTTTTATTTTATTTTACAAAATGTTAGAATACTAAATGATTCAATCTCTAAATTTGTTAAAGTATTTAGGCTTTGGATTCTCCTAAGAAGCCCTAGTAAACCTAAAATTAATCACCCAACACACTAAAAATATCCTTAGGACATCAAATGATTCATGTATTCCTATTGAATCGGGTGGTGTCATCTCTGACAACCTTTCAAGATCCCCTAGACCTCCTTACTACAAACTACACTACACAGGCCTCATAAATCCTGCCAGCAATCTTTACAGACCCTATACCTGGCAGCTGTTTATCCTGTTCAATGGTTTACAATAGCTATAACACTGAAAATGTACATTGTAATGCTCATACTAGACTCCACCCAGTAACTGGAATGTCTTTTCCCAAATTACCCAAATTAACAAGGTTAATCAAATAGATTTTGTTTTATTTATAAGTGAACATCATAGTATAACTTGTAACAAATTTGGATAATCCTTACCTGCAGAACATCACATGAGGAATTGCCACAAGATGCCCCACGGTTGTTTTTTTGTGGTGGTTTGGATTTTGTATTTTTTTGAAAACCGAATTACTGTCACTGAAAGCAGCAACCAGTAAATTACCGAGGCCAAATCTGATGCGCTCGGATTGTTCAGTTTGAGTTTTCACCCCCCTGCTGCAGGCACACACAGCCATTTGTTCCACTAGATCTCAGGGGCAGTCATAACTCCTCCTGACACCAGGAGCAGGGGTCAGTTATTCAGCGTCTCCCTGCTTTCCAGTAACTACTTCTCTCCAGAGAGCCTTAAGAGTCTTGCTAAGCAGATCTCTTCTGCCACTTTCCCTAGATATCTTTTCAGCCTGGCTTACAGCTACGGCTGGAGAGTTTCCAGATGTTCTCCTTCATTTATTGTCCTTTCGGCTTCTTCTTTTCTACCCACTAGCAGGTCTCCTTTCTCTGCTGTCTATAAACAGAGGTTCACAAGGATGGAGAGTAACTCTAGCTTCCTCCCAGTATTTCTTGCTGCAGGTAAGCGTAAAGGAAGGAAGGTGTTGGGATAGCGGGAGTACAAGAGAAGCACGTGTGACTGCAACCAGACTGGTAACAAGTCAAGGAGGAAGATGTGTCCAACCAGCACATCCTTGTGCTTCCTGCCCCACCTGGGCTGGGGACCAGCCTCCCACCCAACTGCACAACCGTTACAGACCTGGCACTTAGCTGCTTGCAGTGGTACTTCAGATCTCGCATGGCTCAAAGCCCAGCTTAGCTCTGGACTTTAAAAGTAGGTCTCTACTGCCACCACATCTTGCTTAGGGTATCTTACACTTTCCACGTATTAAGAGGTCAGGGAAGGATTCCCGTGGTTCACAAAGAGACCTAGACAGACGGATAGGGATGACAATGTGCATATGGTATATCGGAGATTCCTGATGGTTTGTGCCAGTTCAAACAACTGCAGATACGAATGTTTTTCACCCTGCAAGAGATGCTTCAGTGGCAGAACATTTAAGAACGAACCTCAGTACCACAGAGAGACCCAAAGTCTCTGTATAATTTGGGTTTTCAGTACAAATTGCCACTTCGATATTTGTATTTTTAGTTCCAGTGCTAATGGGACCAAGATTCAGACCTAAGTGCAGATCTGATGTGCTAAGAGCTTAGGAGGAGATAAAATTAGGTACCAGATGGGAAGTCACAGATGATACTGTTCCACAGAAGGGGCAAGACAGTATCTGAAGATCTTGTTTTCGAAACAATATTATTCCTAGCTGCTGTGACGTTTGCTCTGAGGGGGTCATTTATATGACAGCAGGTAAGGCTGACATACTTTGTGCAGTAGAAGAGTTGCCTTCAAGGTAGATATTTCTACATCTCGGTCTGTCAGTCTGATAGAGGCAGGTATCAAAATTGCCCTCCAGGGAAGCTGTGCTATAAATTCTTAGGGACCACACATGATTCTGAATATCTTTGAAAACATAATGCCTCACATCTGCTGGAGCTGAAGTACTCCTTTCCTTCAAAGGGTAAGCCTTCAGTGGTCATCTGGATCTGTTTAAAAACACTAATATCTGCTCAAAGGAAGCTCTCTTTATCATTATGACTGATAAAACAAATGTAGAGACTGTACACAAGTACCAATCATCTTTCTTTCTTTGACTATGTCATGTCAGTTCTTCCCTGTGCTCTGGTGACCATCTAGAAGAGACCAAACCCACGCTATGCTACGTTAGCACACACTGCAGCCCTAGACAGCTCACACTGCAGAGCTGCAAGAAGTCTGAGCCATGAGCCACAAATCCAGCATCTTTGGACCAAGCCTCTTTGGTCCTGGTAGAACAGGGGTTTTCAGCAGCAGACCTGGGGTACAACACAGAAGTCCACAGAGGGCTTTGTGCACTATCTTGTCAGCGATTAGAGAAAGCATAACTCATTTCATCAGGACTTCATTTCTTGGGTAGAGCTGTCTGGGGCAGCAGCAGGGAGTTCAGGAGACCAAACGAATACCCAGAAAGAGAAGACTGGGCAATCTTTCTTTTTCAGTGCAAGGCAGAGTTGGGCTAATATCAGGTTTTAACATCTAATAAATCTGCAGTAACACACAGCTTTGGTAAAACTGACTGAAAGAATTCCGCTAGAAATAGGGAGAAAGAATTCAGAATGTTTTGCTTTAGAAATCCAACATTTTGACTCTCTGACTGAAAACGTTTTTCTTTGCTTCAGACTTTTTTGGTTTTTTTAATCATTGGTGGTTAAAGACAAGCCAAGTATTCTGAAAGTGAAACAAATACTGGATACCTCTGCAGCTCGAGCAGTTGTAGCTACTGGAAAAACTCTGAACCTGCATACATGCAGTATAGCGATATTCAGTCATATGTAGCCAAAGAGAAAATACTTTTACATCAGTGCCAAAACCAGAACAAATATGTATTATAGGTAGAAATAAATATTGGGAGTAAGAATTCTTAGATTCAAATCCAAGGTTTCTTTGTGCTGTGAACTGTGAGCTTCTAGAGAACAATTACCCCTCTAAATAATAATTAACCTGTCTGCAACAGGGCTATAGTGCATTCAGGGAAAGGCTACATTCATTATGGTTCAGTGAAATATTCTTAGACCTACAGCTGACTGACACACTACTTCAGGGCAAATTTTACTGCTGTGAGAAGCCTTAGTGGATCCTTTGCACAGAGGTGAATTACACGTTCACATTTATGGCGGGTGGTATAGAGGCACAGCAGGATATTTTGGTGCCCAAAAGACACACATTACTCCCCCAGCCAGTGCTGCAGACACAGTCTGGGCCACAGCCACATTGGTGCCCATTTGCTCCCAGGAGAGACACCCAAAAACCAGCCACCCCTGCTCCAACTCTGATGTTCTGGAAGTGCTAAATAATATCAGATTGCAAGTTGTGCCAGAAGAAGCTTTCTTCTCAAAGATAAATATCTTCATCAGTTATAAAATGGAACAGCACAACATGACAAATGAAGTTAAGATTCAAATGTCAATATTGTAAACATACGCAGCTTTCCTAGGCAACAGAAGTAAACACTGCAGTCATTATTATCATTCACGCAGTCAAATATCATTTGAAATCCATGAATTCATATTTGTTTATATGTAATGGCATTTTAATCCTTTTATTTTAATCTCTTGCCAAGGCCATCCTTCCTGCTCCCTTTATATACATGTGTACACACATACATATTAGGACTGATTCTCTCCCCGTTAATGGAAAGGAGAATTTCACACACACTTCTTTTTATATATATATACATATATATATATACATATGTTCATTTTTATTTTTTTGTTTTTAAAGTGTGGGGAACCAAATTAAAACTAACTTTGGCAATGCAGATTTAAGTTATTTACTAAATATTTTTCTTTATTTACTAATTTACTTAGTAAATTTCTATGTACTAATTGCTTACTTAATTTACTATCTTGTCTAACTTAATAGATTATGGAGGTTTTCTATGCCCTGTACCTGCAACACTGGCACAACAGCAGCATTTAGTTTTTATGAGTAGTGTACGTAAGTGTCATAAGTCTACTATTAACTTCAACTGTGGAACTGGAGTAAAATCTCAGTCCTAGAGAAATTAAAAGCAAAAGTCCCTCTGACATCAAGGAGACCAGATTCCATACAAATGCTTTTCAGCCTGATCAGTATAAGTTGTTTTTATTGCTGAAAATCCCAGGTTCAAATCCTACTACCAGCACAACTCTTCATACATTTAGATTGCGAAACCAGAACTAATCTTAGGAAGTTTAGTCAGGAGCAATGTCTCTTACTTGAATTAAAATCAACATTTGTTGCATTATATATGTTTCTAGTAAATGGTATTGTTCAGAAAATTATCCTTCCACCCTGTACTAGTGTGCTCCAGGATCTCCCCCACTACTTTCTTCTGCATCAGTTATTAGACCTTGCACTACCCATGATAACACCAAATTCTTACACTTGAGAAGTTGCAGCTAATTCAGAATTCATCAGTGCACATGAGCAACTTAAATTATTTTCCCCAATGCATTATTGTGTGTTTATCTTCACTGAATTTCATTTGCCATCACACTGCCCAATCATCCAGTTTCATTAAATCCTTCTGGACACCCTCCCAGTCCTCCATACTTTCTTGCTTGGTTTCACCACCTCATTATTCAATTAATCTTCTAAATCATTATGAAGTGTATTGAAAGATATACTCTCTACACTACAAAGTGATTATTCTTAAGATGGAATTGCATTTTGCTGTAATATATTTAGCAGTGCAAGAAATACAACCATGAGAGCATTAGAAAAATACTCCAACATACATCCCTAAAGAAAATGAAAGTTAGGTGGACTTCCCATCCTCTCCAGGGGCTCAGTGGTTTCTTGTTCCGGGCTCTATAACACTTTGGTGGTTTATGGTGCACTAAAAAACCAGCACACAGTTAAAATAGAGCCTGAGGCTTCCAGCCTCTCCAGTGCAAGGGAACTGAATATCCCTGATGGGTCAGGGAAGCTTGCGTTTGCTTTAGTCCTCCTTGTACTTGGGAAGAGCACCACAAGCCCGATACTGCTCACTGACACGTGCTCCTTCCTTCTAGGAGCTCTTGCTATCTCCTGCAAACCCAGGTGGGGAGAAGGAGATAAGTGAAAAGGAAAAGAGGAGGGAAGGAAAACACCACCACACTGGGATTATGCCAGGAGTCTGGTAGACTTAGACACTCCACTTTGATTACAGTTCTGTAGACGTGCCAAAGACCATGAAAATAATTTTGAAAATCCCTAAGGAAATTACTATATCTGCCACACTTTGCCAAGGCATGGAGCTGCCTCCTTGCTATGGTATAGTTTTGTCCGTAACAGTGTGGGTGGACATTTTTAGACACTAACATCAGGTGGAGGACAGGAATCAACTCCAAAGCCTCCCTCTGGAAAAGATTTTTCTGCAGCCTTCGAGAAACTGATCCATGAAAAGGTTTCAGAAACCTGCAGCTGAGCCTACCCAACAGATGTTGCCTTCTGTCCATCCCCCAACCAAAGATACACGCTTCTTCAGAGCCCAGTATAATTTTCACGGAAGTCAACAGAAAGACAGTTCAAGTTCCAGGGCTGCCACTTCCTCATTCATTTTGGAAATACTCTTAGCTAAAGCAAAATTGCCATTGGCCTTCTTCCAGATCTCAAACAGGGAAGAACTGCAGAGTTTGACTCTTATTTGTAGTTTCTGATTCATCAGGGCAATGCTTTCTGTTTCCATGCAGTTGGCAGTTTTCTACCCATGTTTTCAGAAATCTAATTTTCCCACCTTCTTCTCTATTGTCTTAATGAAAGACAAGGTATCTAAACAAAAAACGAAATTGGAGGTTGATCAATAAAACTCCACAACTGTGAGACAGAATTGTCAGCGGTAGGTGGAAGGGCTTGATGACCCAGAAGTTCCCTCCCTGTCCTGTGCCCTTTGCTGCCTTCCACTTACACTGCCCACAAGGGAGAAACAGGGTGGCTCTGGTCAGCAGGAACACACTGAACATGAACACAAAGATTTTGATTTTTCTTTTTGTCTTAAAAGTATTTCACCGTTTATAAGATTTTAAATGCTCCCATATTTTCATACATAAAGCCTCTGAGAGATTTGCATGTATACGAGCGTCTGTGTGTGTGTGTATGAACGCACATTCTTAAACACGCACAGGAATCTCTGGATCTTGTAACCATTCTGCTACGGATTTGCAAAATGACCTCCAGCAATTCACAGTTCTGTGCCTCTCTTTCATACTTTTGTAAAATGGGTATAGCGATACTTATTTGCCTCACAGGAGTGGCAAGGAGCCCTTGTTACAGTTTATAGTGTTCTAAGATGCTCAAGGAGTGCTAAAGAAAAGTGGAAAGTTAATTGGTTCATAAATTTTCAAGCTTGTGGTCATCCTCTAGGTTAAAAATAGCTTTAATAAATCACTTCTTTTTGAGTTAACACAGAAAAAGGCAATTATTTATGACAAGGTAGGAAGTTGTGGCTTGTTGTTGGTTTTATCTTCTGAAATGTACCCAAACACTAATTAGTGTGTAAATATTTATTACAAACTACCACTCTTAGGAGAATTGCAAACAAACTTCAGCACAATCCTAACAAAAGCTTCAGCACAGAGTGCTATGCACACATCACACACATTTTCTGTAACATATTATTGTAATACTAATTGCTTCAAGACATTATGACGTAATCATAACACCGTTACGGAGACAAAACAATGATTCCATGGTTCTATCAAGATGATGTTATGATACCAGAATGAAATAATGTCAGTGTCCATGTATGGAGGCAACGCTGGATTGTCAAAGTGAAATGAAAGGACGATGCTGTGAATCGCTAATGAGCAACCTTTAACAAGAAAATAGCAGTGACACCAACACAGTTCTGCAAAGACAGCATGATGTCCAAATTAAATAAAATTAGAGACATTCCATTTAAATCATGTTATGAACAAGAGCATTTATGCATTTGTGATTCAGCTTTTTCAATGAGTCAGTTACAACAAATGACAATGTTTTGACAGTTCATCTCGAATGGCAAGAGGATCATCCGAGCCGTGAGTCTTTTTTTCTTCTTTTCCTCTAATCACCTTCCAAAGAGATTATAAAGTGCATTTCTGGTAAGAAGAGTGCTTTCGTAAAGACAGCACTCTGGAGATCAATATTTATTCATTGTTGGTGACCACCAGAGAAAAGCTCTTTTCCTACATTTTTTTGGCCTATAAGGTCTCATTTTTACTGTAATATCTAGAGACTGATCTAAGATCAGAGCCTTATATTGCCACATACTATCTAGACTGTGTGTGCAGACAGTACCTGGCTTGGAAGAGTTTGCAGCCTGAACAGCAGAACTCACTGGGAAGTTTTAATTCAAGTATGACATTTTAAGGAAAAATAGTCTTCCAAAATAAAAAAAATTCCCATATGAAAATTCCAGACGTGCCTACTTTATTTTTTTTCTTCCATTTTACGACGGAAAAATTCAAATTTCTTTCTTTCTTTCTTTCAGGCTAAATTCCTCACCCCTCAGTCTTTACCTACGATCAGTCCTCCAGCCTGCACTGCTTCCCATGATGTGTCACATCTCTGCCCTGAATAAGCCACCACATGTTGCAGGAGCCAATCTGTTCAGAAATCCCAACCCATATAGGAGAAACATCCTTCCTGTAACTGCACTGAAGTGAAGATGGCACAGAAGCTGCAATGCAGACCAGCTTTTAGGTACATTTCTGTTCCCAGCTGCATCATCCAGACCTGCGCATCTGGTGAGGCACCAGCTCGAACCCTACACGGGTGCGCAGCGACTGCAGCCTCCCACAGAAAACTTCAGCTGCCATGTCAGTGCCAAATGCATCCTCCTCCTCCTTTTCAAGAGGCTCTTTCATGTAAGGAAATACACTGTACTATACAGAAATCTTTCTCAAGTGACCACCCAAAGCATTAGTGAAAATGGGTTGCCCAGTAATGGCATTGATTTCTATTTGACCTGCAGTTAAAGTCCAATCTGGGGAGGCTGATGAATGTATTACAAATAGCCTGTAAGGCACATTGCACTGAATCAAAGTCTAAAGACACATCCTGTATTAAGATGCCTTTTCCCAAATAATTTCCTAATTTTTCTGATTGCCTGTGGCTTAAGAGACATTTGGTTGAACAAAGAGATGCTGAACTGCCAGCACCTCTCCCACTGCCATTTGAGCATGCAGAGGATGCACTGTGTGCACACTATAACCTCCCAATTTCCATAGCAACACCAGACGGGTCTTGTTATCCACAGGTAGCACAAACACTCACAAAGGTTTTAAACCATTCTGCAAGCCTCAGAAGGAAGGTTCCAAATACACTAATTATAATTTAAAATTCCTGATAAGAGCATAATTTTAAGGTAGCAATTGACAAAAGAAATCTCTTTCAGGTAGAAACAGTGTTACTGTTCAGCTCATCCAGCTGTATTGTTAGACAACTCCCTAAGCAAAATTTTCTACTTCTTATAAAATAAAGTCTTATTTTAATGGTTAATATGAATTGAGGGAAACTTTACTACAGAAAAGACCACATCATTTCTTCTAGATAGTTGTTGTTTTTCTGTAGATCTGCTATACAAAGCTAGAACACAGATGACAAAGAGAAATAGAGGAGCAATGGTGCTATTGCTCCCTCTACTGTAAATATTCATTATTTCTTATTACAGGTGATACAAGCTAAGTAATTAAAAATAATTGAACTAATTAAAAAAAAAAAAAAAACACCACCAACAACAAAAACCTCCCATGTTTTCAGAATGGCATAACCAAATTATTATGTTCCCTAGTAATGCAGTGGAAAGAATATAAAATTACATAAGATGCCTTTTTTTTTTTTTTAAATATATAAAAAATGCCATGTATCCATAGGTTTCAATTCTAGCTGTAGTCACAGGTAAGCATTACATGGACAGTTACATCCATTACCTTAAAAGAATAAACACATGAGCAAACCTTTCTGTCACTGATCACTCTTGCTTCCAAGTGGCAAAGGGAAAACAGAAATAATAAGTGCCCAGTGAGAGGTATTTTGACCTTCCGAACAGCCTCCCATAATGAACATCGGCACCGAGGAATTCAAGGAATTAATCAGGAAGAGTGGAAAACAAACAATAAGGTGATTCATGAGGAGATTTAGCGGGCTGAACTCCATGTGCATGGGAAAGCAGATTACTGAGTAACGCACAGCTTTCCATTACCAGAACTGCCTTATTTCTCAGCTCAGGAGCGCACTCACTGCCAAGGTGCCAGCCTTACACAGAAAGTCTTCAAACAAACTCTGATCCTCTGTCAAAGACCAAAAAGGCTGAGCAGAATTTTATCCAAACCATCTAAAAATAGATTGCTGTTGAGCAGAGGACAGAAAGAAGTTGCCTCAGCACCAAATTGCTCTCTTCAGAGGCTTTGTTCCTTTGCAACCAGAGATTTGTAATTTAAGAAAAAAAGCCTTCTCCGTCTTTTCTGCAATATTATAGTAATGGACGATGAGAATGTAGCTGCTAGATTTATAGTACAAAATGACTGCTGGGAGGCAATTAAAAATTGCCTTCCCTCTTTCCCAGTCGCTGCTGTGGCTCTCAGCAATCAGCAGCCAGCGGAGCCCATGGAAGTGGGGGCCGAGGGCAGGGAATGGAATGGAATGGAATGGAATGGAATGGAATGGAATGGAATGGAACCTCCGGACCTGGCTGGCACCTGCACAGGCACCAGCATCTGTGACACAGATCCCCAAGATGCACAGAGCAGAGAAGATTCATACACCACCAAATCTCTGAGCTATTTAGAGAGCAATTGGAAAGCTAATTGCCCTTTTATACTTTCTCTAAAATATTTATTTACAGGAAGGAAGGAGATAACTTTCACTTTCTACTAATTTTAATTACGCAGGACAAGGTTCCTCAGCTGTTTTGTTTTAACACACTCTCCACTCTTTGGTTTGGACAAAGCTCCTTGTTTTACCACCGAATGAAATCAACAGAAAAATCCTCACTGATTTCCTTGAGCTATGGATCAGATCTTTGCACTCCACAGCCTTCAAGGATCTGAAACCATGACTGTATTTTAACATAGCGATTTTTTCTTTTGTGCAAGAAAGTATCTGTCAGGTGCTTCGGGGAGAGTGTTTCAAGTGTCTTAATTCACTCTGTGCTCTGCCCCCTGAGGAAGCATATTGCTCTTTGTGTTTGAAGTTCCATAAATCTGCATTAGTTTAAAAAAGAAGAACGTGAATCATTAGCCTAAGATTTCAGAGCTAGTAAAAAGGAACACAAGTTCAAGATCACTTCTAAGCATTTCTGAATTTGACATTGTAACGACTGAGAATAAGAAACACCACAGTTACATACTTTAAATGGGCCACTGACCATTCTTACAACAGCTTTTTCTAGGGATAAAAACTTGTTTTAAAGTTCAAAAACATTTTCTTTTTTTTACTTTAGAATCTTCACAGAAAAAGATACTGTGAAGATTACATACCCAAAATAGCAACATCAACATTTGAATCTAATTAAAACCATTTGTCAGAAACATATCTTAAAACTCAATGAGACCTGCACCCCCAGCCTTGAGTTCAAACTACAATTATCTTGCCCTGTGTATAATTAGAATCACAGGGATTAATGAGCACATACAATTACACATTTTTTTCCTCCACCCAGGTTTTTCATTTTAGAGGAGGAAGGAAACAAGCCATTGAGGAAGAAGGTAAAAAGTAAAAGGAAAAGTTGTGTGTTTCAGACCACACTGAAGTGAAAAGCATCCACAGGGAATAAAGGGGATTTTGGTGTGAAAGAAAGACTTGGCAAAGTTTGGAAATATTTACAAAACTTTAACTTCTAAGCCATCTTCATGACATCGCTGGAAAGATTTGGGATTCAGGTGTGCTTGTCTTCAGACACAAGAATTATTATCTTAAATTAGCGTTGAAAGTTCTAGGTATTTAACTACTGACTGAATTAACAAAAGCCATTTATTTCAAGTAGAGAGAAAACAAAAAACACAAGCACACAAGATAAAATTGCTTCTTTACATGCACCTCCTTCCCACTTTGTTTATTCCTTATCTAAAGGCAAGAAAAAATGAAAATCAGATGTAATGCCAAAGTGTCTTTTTACAAGCTTAATGCTGATCCTGCTCCAGGCTCTGACCAAAACCTCACAGCTACTCCAGCCCTTGCTCTCTGTCGGCTTGTAAGGAACAGAACAACTAGAAAATAGTGACCTCTTACTAAAACCTCTCCCCCCCACCATAATTTCTTAACTCACCTGACATTTCTCCCACAGTAGGTTAAAGGTGGGGCAGCAATGGGCTGCTCCGCATCACAGAGGATGAGCAGAACTAAATAGGATAAAATGCAAAGATCCTATATCTTAAATCACACTGCTATCACAAAAAGACCTATGGTCTGCAAAGAGAAAGAATATATTTTCTTAGTTTGGCAGATACAATTGTGAAACTTCAGGTATGCTTTTGGGTGCAAAAGTCTTCCTTCAGGCCTTTGTAATACTTTTCCCTAAGAAGAGGCTTACATTCCCTAAAATACATCTGTTTTTCCCAATAATACCATCTGTCCTAATAAAATGTAGCATGTTTTGCTACGTTATTTGCCTTGTTTATACCTATAGGCAGCATTGTTACAGCTACACCACAAACTCTATAGCAAGATTGAATTCTGCATTTGTTGTAGCTTAGCAGCAGGTGGGGCAGGCACCAGCATCCTTTCATCACTCAGAAATAGTTCTTCAAATTATAATCTTAAAAGATTTCCAGACACAAAGAAGTCCGAGGTGACAAGAAACTTCCATGCAAGTGTAAGTCCAAAGCTCAGGACTCCAATTAAGTCCTCAGGACTGCTGGTTTAATTCCTAGGTGCCATGCCTTATCAAGGCTATGCCTTTTCATGACTTTGTACCCCTTCTCTTAACCTGATCCAAAGGTTGCTTTTTCACTAGCTTTCCATAGACTCTGGTTATGACTAAATTAACTCATCTGATTCAGTGAATAAAGAACTTATCTCTCATTGGCATCATACAGCTTGCTTCCCTTGATTTTCCCTGAGGAGATGCTCCTTTACAGGCTTGATGGAGACTGAACCCACAGTACATAAAGTGTGAATACGCAGATTCCTTATGTTTTCATAGCTTTTCCCCATATACATAATATATGGTGCTTGCACGGTGTGGGTAGAGCTTTGCTACTGACAACTCATCTTTACAACAAATGCCTCTATTTGCTGTAAGAAATCCAACCGCTTTTTGCAAAGCAAAAAAGCAAAGCAAAAAGTAGAAAAAAAGCAGACTCTGGCTGCAGCTAGGCTAAATAATCCGAACAACAGTGGCTTTTTTTTTTGTTTAGTTCAATCAACAGTAGCTTCCTTCCAATTTTCACTGCCAAGTCATTTCTTTCTGCGGTCATTATGCTGTTATTTGTACAGTGAGAGCTGCTTTACAGGAGAAGCACAAGACACTGCTTCTTTTGCCAGCATCAACAGGCAATGGGAAGATCACATCCCAGACCTGAGAGAATGCACTCATAGGTTTGATTGTTTTTTCAGTGCCAGAAGAGAAATCACGCCCTCATTTTCAAATGATCCAAAAGAGAAAAGTGATAAACAGCACAGGGAAGACAAAAAAAGGACTTAGCTCTGTAATGACATGATTATATGGTACTCTAGTTTTGCTATGCATTCAAATCTATCCGCTCTTTTTCTAAGTTAAAGCTGTAATTTAGTAGCCTTCCTGACTAGCAACCAACCGCTATACATTATAGCAAGATATGTCTGTCATTTAAGTATCGGTATTAAACTCAATCCTTTTCCCTTGTTAGCAACTTAAGGCAATTGCTAAAGGTTCTGGCTCCTTGCGTTTAAGCAGATTTGGTCAATGCTTCTCTGCCAGCAGGGATCACCTGAGACAGGACCCAGCTTCTGTCCCTTTGGCCATTTCAAAGTGAAAGACTTTCCCCCCGGGTGCTCTTTCTCTCCCCCACCCCATGGCTCTGCACCAGGGCACCCCAGAGCTACCTCCACCTCCCACCACCTGCAGCAACCGGCTGCACCCCAGGAACCACCACGGTCTGTTTGTCTCAACCCCCTGATCTACCTCTTCCCTGTACCCCATTTCAAGACCTAATCTTTCTTCCAGGGAGTTGTAATTTAGGTTTAACGCAAAACTTTAAAAAGAACCATGTTTGATTTCATCTTGTTAAGCCAAAGGTAGGAGGCAGACTTTCTGGATTTAAAGGATTTACTATGTTAAGTACCTGAGTCAGTAAAGGGTTTCATTACCATAGTCTTCAAGTTCATGAAAAGGCAATGTTTTATTTTATTTTCATTAAGAAGCTTGCAGTTATGTTGCATTTCTTCTTGCTTATTGAAGATAAGCTCCAGAGTCTTTCTGAACCTTAACTACATTAAAATAACATGGTAAGAATGAAGTCATTCTAATTTGACATTTACAATGCCACTTACTGAAATGAGTCCTGTGGGTAATTTGGGAAATAAACAAAGTGGCACTTCAACCCCAGTTGTCTTCTCCACTGCCCCAGAACGTCTTTCCTTACCCAGCACGGTAAAGCTAGAAACTCCTGTCTCAGCTGCAGAACTCTAAAAGTTTCAAAACTGGGTAAGAAAGAGTCACGTTGGGCAAAATGTGGGACAACAGGGACACCTAAACTTCAGAAAAACATATTGTAGAGCAGGGAGTTGAAAACACTATTTCCTACTTGCAGGCTGTCACACACATTACACAAACCCTGTGTATAAGGTCCCAAGCTTAAGCCCCGATCACAAGAAGATGACAGCACCAACAGGGTCATTGATGCCTATAAGCAGCAGGTTTGAACTCCAGACTACTCTTACGGAGCACTTCCACTTGGAAACCCTTGCTAAAACTCTCCAGTTACTGCTCCCTCCTGGGCAGAAGGTGGCCAGAAGCCCTGACTTTTTCATCCTCAGGCTCAGTTGCCACATGGCTATCTCAACATGTTATAGAAACTTGCCAGTAGACATAGCTCACTGGAACACGTGACAAGTTTCCATATACTTTTTGTTCCCATTTCAGAGTACTGGTACAGTCATGCATCTGGTACAGGAGACCTCATGATTTGAGACTGGCATATGACAACTAGAGGTGGGCATAAAAAGGGGTCAAAAGGAGAAAATTATCAGGTTCTTTGCAAGTAAATGGACTTTTTTTTCAGTCTACCAATGTATATCCATTAATTATTTTGTCTGCTTGTTCTTTTTATGATAGTGAATAACCAATTCTGTTCTTGGTTTTTGTGATATTGTCTTCAGCTTCCATTGTGCTACATGCACACACACATGTACATGTCTTCTACAAATTACTCTGCTGAGATGTCCACCAGGTAAAAATCATTAGAGTCATCACTGGAGGGGAATAACACATGCACTAAAGTCCTCCCATTTTATTGCCCATATTTGCCATCTAAATAGCATGAAGGTTTTCAGAAGTACAAGAATCGAGACTATTATTTCCATCTCCCTTTCAGGATGCAAGATTCTCCATCAGTTTTTTTTCCACTTTAATCAGTTTTGTTTAAAGTATCTCAAGCAACTAAGTTTCCCCATGAAGCACATTCTGCTGACATTTCATTACACTGGGTTATGTTCAAAACTGAGTCACATCCTTAGAAGAAAGTCCTGTGGAGATGGGGTTCAAAGGATGGGGTTCAAAATTTAACAAACCACTGACTTTTTCTACTACCTCTGAGGATTTTCTGCAGCCTGCATGCTACATAATTTATTCCATCAAATTTTCAATATTTTGTGATTGGGGCTGATTTCAGTGTTTCTCTGCTGATGTATCATCCCTTACATATTTCCCTTGTTAGTGGACAAAACACACAGGGAGGGAGGGTGAGCTGGAGGTCTTATGCCATTTACATTAATGGCAGTAAAACTACAAATATTGTTATTCAGTTTATTGAAAACAGGCTGGAATCTCATCAGTAACTATGATTTAGTGAACAGAACCTATTTTAAAACAATACATTTTCTCTCTTGTCACCCTCTTTCTTTTCTCCAGAGAAAACACTCTGTTTATGCCTAATTTTTCTGGATTTCTTTCTTAATTTCATCACAGAAATTAGGAGGACAACCCTATTCTGCTCTGTTCTGTTCTTTGTTTGAACCCAATCTAAAACAGGTGCTAAAAATCTTGATCATTTGTCGAGACAATATGGCGATAAAACCCTCACAAAAGATTGTCACATAGTAGAGAATGCAGACATAACCCTGCAAAATACAGTAGAAAAAAAGTTGTAAGCAAAAGAAAACGTATGCATAGAAAATAGTTTCGCTTATCATTTTCAGCATAAATATGTAAAGAATCAAAGGAAATAATGGATTCTGTTGCAGGATCTCTTGATGAAAAGCCCTCTCCACTACCTACAGAAAAAGACTGCAACAAAAGCTGATACAGTAAAATCTACAGTCAGAAAACAAGAAAAGTCAAACCATTCCCACCTGAAGATCATTGTTTAGCCCCTGCCACCAAGCTCAAGTCCTTAAAAGCAGGATTATATTTACCAGAGGTTTCTCATCAATTTATCGATTTGTAACTTAATGGTTTGAAATAAATGTTTGTAAATATCATGTTAGTTAAACAGAGATCCAGCAGACCAGTAATCAAAGAATGCTAAACTGATCAGCTGTGCTAATTGCTTCCACCAGTTTCCTGAAAAGCCTTAGCTGAACATAATATTGAAAGTATATTTCTCTTTGCACCACTGTGAAAGGATTTGCAACACCTCTCACAGAACAGCTGAAGCCAAAGCTATTGCTGTTTTTATGCTACCATCCCTTGATATACATGACAACATGCTTCTCTAGTTAGCAGCTGCTTTTCTTTGCTCTTCTTTGCTGTCTCCCCTACAAGTTCTGTTTTACTATCATTTTTTGATTTAGTACCTTTCAGTTTCCATTTCAAACTGTGCACCATTAAGGCTCCTCTATCCTAGTCTTCTCCTCAACTTCTAAAAATTATAATTCTTTCTTCTAGTACTTACTTGGCTTCCTACCCTTTTTTGCCTTCCCAGTAAGCCACCTGATCCTTTCATCCTTCCTCCACCCCTTTTTCCCTCTTAAACCTCCTTCTTTCTTAACTGCTTTCATCTTTCTTCATCTTCATGCTCTGGCTTCCCACTTTCTCTTCTCTTAAGCTGAAAATGTAAATTTTTTCCTAAAGCTTGGTAAAGCCCAGAAGTCAAAACCACCATCTTTAATCTTATTTTCTGATTTTCAGTATGGATTCTTTTCAAATGGAATTGGGGGTTTCCACTTCACAGCATACTGATGCAACATTATCAGAGTTTGTTTGTGGAACTGAAAGGAATTAAAAGCCAAACCAAAATTTAGATCCTCTAGATATTTATCTGATGTAGAGATTAGCTAAAACTATGTATAGATGTAGATATACAGACAGCATCTCCATCTTTTGTTATGTACTGCTCTTTGAAACTCTCTGGTCTTTTTTCATTAGTCAAACAAACAAAAATAGTTAAAGCAGACCAAACCAGGAGGTTGTTATCCAAACTGGCAGGTTTCTGGTGGTGGGCAGGGGACTGACCAAGCTGTACAAGTGGAGAATAAGAGGCAGGAATGCAACATTCGCCAATGGCCTTTGTCAGGCAACACACACGGGTGGAGATGGCACCCAGCTCACCAGGTCAGCAGTGTGGGCCACCCAGACCACTCACTGTGACCCCACAGAGGGATCTACAAAGGTAGAAGAGGAATTTACCTCACCCTCATGGTTTTTTTTTCCTTTTCCTGCCAAGTATCGGAGCAGCCAGTGGTGCAGCAGGCGGCTAGAAAGGCTCAGGGGTCATTTAAGATGAGTGAGAGCACTCTCTGCTTCAGCCACGGACACACGTTATCCCTGTGTCATTCCACCTCCACTGGAGAATTAGGGAATGAAAAATCTGCAACCTGAAAGAGACGCCCTTGTGAATTTTGCTGCCCCTGGATTGTCAGATTGAACGGCAAAAAAAAACAAGATCAAGCAAGGAATTTACAGTAAATAATTGATTTAGACCTCCCAGGCTTGCTGAAAGATGTATTCTTGGGATGAAGATGGGAATATCTGAGTTTCAAAAATGTATTCAGTATTCAAAACCCTCCACCTATGTACATATTGCACCCTGCTAAGGCCCAGGAGCAGACAATATATGCAAGGCTGGATGTGCAATGCTATTGTTTCCCTTGGCTATGGCTACAAATAGGGAAATAATAAGCATTCAACTCTCCCCTCTCTATTGAAGGATATGGTGATACAAAATCAGCAAGTTCCTCTGTATTGTCTTTCTCTTGTGTCTCTCACAGACTATTTGTTCTTTCCGAAAGACAGGATACAAACACAGCATGCCTCCACTGCCCCAGGAGTTTGCTTTTATTTTGTTTCTGTCAAATGACCCCAGTGCTCCGACCCATGGAGTGATTATCCCCTCCTCTCTGCTCACCTTCTTATCAAAACATGGATTAAAGAAGCGGGAAGAAGCCTAGCAGAGCTTTCCTAACGCTAACAGTGAGCATGTCCATAGCAACCTCCTGCCTACTCGCTTCCATTAGCAGTAATGTGGTTACCACACAGCAGCTTTCTGAGAGACACTTCCTTTGCACACCTTGTCCCACTCGTCATTATTAAGCTTTTGTTTTTATCATAACATTACTGTGCTATGCTATTCAAGAATTCATGTTCCTCTGTAGATTAATTAAACACATTCCTACTAAATAAGGTTTATGAATTATTCTGAATAGTAAGAAATTATGACAAAGAATAATAAAAAAATGTTAATCATTACATGAGGATGATTTAATCAAACCCCAATAAAACTTGTTTAATTTAATTTTCTCAAGGAATAAGTGTCTATATTTGCAGTTCCTCAGATTGATTTAATTCACTCTCCATAAGCTTTGCTTCTGCTCTTAGCAGTCTGCAGAAAAGAAGTTACTGTGCCCACGTTCTATTGCATTTGCACCCTCTCAGCAGTGGTATAAATGGTATTAAGCTCCCTTGACAGTTTGTCCAATACTTACAGATTATTGCTGTGGTTTTTTTAACCCTGGGGCAATCCTGTGTCACAAAATGTCTTAAAGGAAAACCAGAATGAAACACGATGTTTTTGTTATTATATTCTGCCTTATTACAGCACACAAAACTTGATTTAAAATTACCTGTCTGCTAAAGCCCGCTTAGATAGCATTAAGTTTAAAAATAAATATGTATATCTAAATAAAAATAATTATACCTATGTAGTCAGGGTGAATACTTTCAGATAACTCAAATGGTTTCTGAGAAGCCTGAAGGCGAGGAAGCACAGAGGTAGCCATTCATTTCCCAGGTGCTATGAGTAGCCTACAAAGACAATAAAACCAATCTTCTGGTTTTAATTTGTACCAAGCTCATACGCCATTTTATTGAAACAGTGCTTTATGAACCTGAAGAAAGTCCAACTGCTGCTAAGGCCAGTGTCTCTTGTAGATTGTGGACAAGTGTTAGAGACAGGGTCGCCTGCACCTTCTGTGCAGCGGGGAAGGAGAAGCTGGCCTTCTGGTATTTCTTTTCTGATGGAGGAATCTCACTGTCTTTTGTTTACCTCCTACAGAGTTTCCTACAAGGCAGTATGATCCAGCCCTCGATAATTAAGATGCCCATCCTCTTCCCACCACATTCAAGTACAAAAGCCTACTCCGACATCAATAGGAAAGAGAAAGTAATAATATTAGTGCTAACTGGTTAGCAACAAATCTCTCTGGGACGTGTAAAGCCTATTCACAGTTACACAGGGGAACATATAACTGAGCATGGGAACTCCATCAAGAATTCTCAGCGAGCCTGCAGCCAGTTCAGCACAGACTTCAGCTAGCTAAAACCAAATAAGCAGTATGCTCTGGTGAATGACAGTTTGGCAACATTATTTAGCCTCTTATATCTGTGGCGAAAAAGAAAAAAAAAGTAAAAAAAAAAAACTGCTTGAAAGAAAAGAGTGTCTATTCAGTTGTTTCGCTTCCATAAGTAGCAGGCTATCTCCCCTGCACTTCCTGACCTTCAATGATATGTCATGATGCAATTTTAGACAAAAGCATCAGGAAGGAAGAAAAGCTCCATATATAGAAATAAAATAACCATTTCTGCTTCATTTGTAGACTAAAACCACATAAAGAAGTATTGTCAGCTTCTGCTGGAAGCTATTTAGGATTCACCTCTGGACCAATCTCACTGCAGTTGAAGTGCGGCATAGTTCCTGTCACCCAAAATGAAGGCACCAGCCTCCCATAAACTTGAAGGAAGATTGCAGAAATTATAATATTCTGATGTAAATATTTGAGTTTTTCTATTGTAATAA
Organism: Pampusana beccarii; assembly: GCA_013399365.1. Classification (NCBI taxonomy): domain Eukaryota; kingdom Metazoa; phylum Chordata; class Aves; order Columbiformes; family Columbidae; genus Pampusana; species Pampusana beccarii. The sequence continues at coordinate 1,023,955 of VWYH01001394.1, forward strand.
TTACAAAAATGAACAATTTCTGTAGTTGTTCTGCTCTAATTACTGAATGATCCCTTTTTCAGAGCAGTACATTATTATTATTTACAGCTTTCTTTTGCTAGATATCTAGTTTATATCTACATAACTATATTTGCATCTATTGTGTTATATACTGACAGCACATATTAATAATTCAGAAGGTATGTACTGTACTTCTTGACTCTAACTCTTCATCCTTTAAGACGTTTTGCATTTGAAGGTTTTTGATTGAAGCACCCAAACAATTTACAAAGGCGATACCCAATCCATGGGAGCTGCTTGTAGCATACTTGTTTGTTGCTTTGGGGCCCTAATTTAAATACACAATTCTAGAAGCTGACAAGCCAGTTTGACATTCGAATAATATTGTGCTGCTGTCCCCTCAGACAGTCACACACAGGTTCCTAACCCCACTGAGAAATACACTTGCAGACAGCTCTTTTCTCCCAACCCTTTGATCCCAGTGCAGCCCTTGTCTCTCAGATCCAGAGCTCCCCAAATCAAGGGCCACACTATTTTGTACAAATGTGTTTGCAAGTTCCCTGAAAAACTGCATGTAGTGTGCCTGTCACCCCACTATGTAGTTTACACACTCTGTGCTACCTTTTGGTATTCTGGGGTATAGACTGCGTATAACCAATACCTTGCTTGTCCCCAGAGTCACAACAATATTTTGAGGTGACCACCCTGAAGAGTTCAAATACTCTCTTCTTTGCTGATCTCTGGCATGATTACGAATAGCTTTTTTTCTGGAGCCCCTGTGACCTGACCGAGCTCCCCACCCTTCCTTGGTGACACAACACCCAGCTGATGGGATCACGATGTTTGTGATTCACACAGGAAAAAAAGGAGCCTCACTCCTGCCAGTAGGATACAGATGGGATCACAGAGGTGCTGCTAGAACCAGGTCCAGTGGTTCCTCTCCTTAAGACTGGCCAAGCTCCATGGAGAACACCTTAGCCTCTGGTAACAATGGAAAATGGGGAAGAGCTTGGCATGGATATCTGCATGGACATTGGTCATGGAACAGGAGGAAATTATCTGCTACTGGACAGTTTTGTGACAAACTGTATGTTTAAGAGCTCAGGGAGGTATTTCAGGATGAAGACTTGCAAAGGGTTGGGAAGTGAAACAAGGAAGGTGGAATAGTAGAGGAAAAGGAGCTAACTGACTTGAGAACAGCGAGGTGGGAATTATCTGACTTACACAGGGAAGTTCCACTAAGCAAAACAAAGCAAAGAATACAGGTAGTAATGTCATATGGGATGGTAATTTTACAAGTGTAGAAATATAGATGTTCAAGCCCTCGAGGAGCTCAAGCTTTTGGGATGTCAATTTTCTCATTATTTTTAGTGTGGTTTACAAATCTGCAAGAAGTCAATACTGTTTCCTTGGCATGATTTCTTGATCCACTAGTTTCATTAGCATTCTACACAGTAGAAATTCAATTCCAGAAATGTTTTTTCTTTTACTGTTTTTGACCTAACACTTTCCAAGTCCTATTTTGTCTGTTAGTAATCACTTGGGAGATTATGATAAGATTTTTTTCATTCATTTCACTTTTAATAACATTGAATAGCAAAAGTAGATGAATAAGCTTAAAGATGGTAAACAGTTGTCTTCAGTTTCATCCTCTGGTTCTCGTGCAGAAACATAATCCAAACACTGAATCAAATATTTAAAATCAGATCTGCTTTCCTGACTTTTTTGTTAAAGAAATAAGACATTTATTTAATATCAGGCTCTGGAAATCTTTAGGAAAAAACTGCATTTTGAGCCTAAGCTGCCCAATATCAATTGAAGCACATTTAGAAGCCAACCTTTTTAAAGGTCTATCCCACACATACTGAAGTGCCTACTAAGCTCAGAACACTATAGCATAGGTCACAGTCCTCTCCAGATGGGACAGGAAACAAGAAGCCAGCACTGAACCTTGTAAAGGCCAGTCCACTGTAAAAGAAAGGCTGACACTTTTGGTGCAAGATAAAGGCAAAGAAGCAAGAAATACACTAACGGAGATGACAACTACTGGACTCAGAATGGGGATTAGAGATGTGAGTGAAAGTGAAGGATTCCATAGGAGACACTGAGCACAAAACCAGCTTATTTTAGGCCAGCAAACTTCTTTCACATGTTCTGACACAGATGCTGAGGCCACCACTTCCATCTCCGAGAATGAAATACGAAATGAAGCTGCAAGTAAATTACAGCTCTGGAAAACAAACCGAGATGGAAAGGGAGAAAATCCAACATCTTGACAGAAGCCCAATAGGGGAAAAATATCCAATAGGTTTTACTCAAAAGCCAGTACAGTGGCTGGATGTCAGGTCATCCAGCGTGTGACCAAGATGACAGGTCACCTTGGCCTAATTCGACCCTGAGAAGGAGATGCTTGTCCAGCTGAGGCAGGATTTACAGAGCTCACAAGACAGCCAGTCCCATGATACAACACGCTTTACAGCATGTCTGAGTTTAAAGTCAATATCGGCAATTTGAGCTGCTGGAGAAGGACAGAGGACGTAGCAGTTGCCTTAGAGAAACTCTCCTACATAGCTCCTTTATGTCTTTCCATATGGAGATGCACAGACACCATGAGTTCAAGCTTCCTTGGCCTAAGCCAGGCAATGTCCCTCAGCAGTAATCTGAGAAGACTCATATTACAAAAAGAAACACTGGATTTCAAATCTTTATATTTTCAGCCTTCTCTGCTGTGGGAGTCATAAATTATGCTAACATACTCACTGGAAAGCAGAGCGAGATGACTAAACTCATTTCTCATAAGACAACAGTCATGAGATAGGAAAAGATCTCCAGTCACTTTCAGTACCGCACTGGATAAAATTGAAGGAAATAATTTCTAGGTGGTTTTTTGGTTTTTGGTTTGTTTTTGTTTTGGTTTTGGTTTTTTGTGTTTGTTTTTTTTTTTTTTCCATAAAAGAGATATGGCACAGACCCTGAGAAAGGTTTTGTAAATGTTTGCCCAAAAGTTTAAGGAAATATGATGATGATGATGATATCAATGAAGGATTTACATGGCAGTTCTGTAAGTAGAAGTAAAAATGATTGCTTTAGAATTTTAGCTGAGAAATATTGAAATGAAATAGAAGATCAAAAGCAGACTTTCCAAGTAAAGACTGTGTTGGAGCTAGATGAGAAAAAGTGAAGCACAGTTCCCATCGTATAGAACAGGTTGGGAGAACCCTATTTTAGAGGATAAGTGCTTTTCCTCAATAATTGCTTTTTCTCAGATAAGATAATTAAGGTAAAGGTGATCATATTGATGATTTAATGGTCTTTACTTCTACTGAATAATTTAAGATGTAAGCAACATTTTATCTTCAAGCTGTTACTTGCACCCTTTGATATAGTCCCAGGCCTAAGGAGACATAACTAAAAGTTGCTTATTTTCAGCCATTTCCTATATTGCTTCAAGGAACAGATAATGATACATTTTCAGCACTATTATTTGGTTTTTAAAGAAAATAACCCCAAGCCTACTATTAAATAAATAGTAAGTTTCCTAATTATTTTAAATGCTTTAGGTTAAGGTCTAAAAAGGGTAAAAAATACTTAGACCTCTAATAAGATCAGATTCAGAAAAGTCCCAGTGGCTAAACTAGAAATACAGGTCAGCTTCCTAGCTAGGGTAAATGTTTTATGACAGTTGCATACCCAGCCCAACTGGGATTCCATTTTAAATGCACTGTAGCATCAGGCCCATGTTTTACCTCATTCACTAGAAAGATAGGAAATACCATTTAAGCAAGCCTCATCATTTTAACAGGCAGAATATCAGGGAATTTTTCAAACTGACAAAAATAATATTAATTAATAATATAAGTAAAAATTACGTAAGCACAGTATGTACAATTAATTGTAAGATTTGCTGTGAACCTGTTTCTCCATTACCCCACTGCCATGTTTTGAAGTCAATCCACTGCAGCAGCAACTCTAAATTGGAATAATCAAGCAGTATATATGGAAACAGAAGTAATACACTGATTTTTTTTATAATGTCTTCTGACAAAATGTATTCATCATACTACGGTGTTAACATTGAATCAAAATGGTAATGGAAATGTCTATGTTATTAATTACTTTGCTAATAGGAAGGGTAAGTATTCGATAGAAGAAGTGGGTAGAAGCAGCTACATGTGGGTAGATTAAAGGGAACAGATTCCAAGGACCCAAGGGATGAAACCTAAATTAAAAATTCCCTTAACATATTTTAACAAATTATAGAAATATGGTGGAAAAAAAGACAGCCATTCAATAAGGGGATGGGCAAAATTCTATATTGAATCAGGATTCAGCAACAACATACAGAACACAAGGAATAACTGTTGCAGAAAGTTTGAGTATTGTGAAATTCAAGTTCAACATCAGCTAACAACACTGTGCTTTTGCAAAAGAGAAAAACATTGTACTGAGAAATATAAACAGGGGTATCATTTATAGAGAGATGATGTAATTCTTCTGTTATTCTTAGCATTGGTAAGGTCTCAGCTGGAGTGTTTTGTCCAGTTTTGGGCATCATATTTCAAGAAAGATGTGTATCAGCTGAAGACTCCAAATGAGAGTAACTAACATTTTATGGAACATAGCACACAGGCAGGATTGAGCAATTTCAGGTTGTTTACCATAGAAAAGAGAATATTAAAGGTGACACGGTAATTGTCTTCAAATCTTTAAAACACTGAAAAGAAGAAAGGAAAGTGATGTTCTCCAAGTTCACAGAGAACAGAAAATAAAATGGCAGGTTAAAACGCAGCAGGGAAGATTTAAGCCCGGAGTAGGACCAACTTTGTCACTGTGAAGCACTGCAACGGCTTGCTTGGGGGGTGGTAGCATCAGAGCACAGTGGGGCCAGCTGCTCCCTGAGGGGTGGGAAGCCAGGAGCCAGATGCCACAGCTGTGAGGGCAGGGACCCGCCAGCCAGGGCCCGTCCCACTGCTCCCAGAGAGGGTTCAGGGCAGGCCAGGGGAGGCAGCCCTGAGCCCAGGACAACAGGCAAGTTCCTGGTGATGAGGCAGGTCCAAGGTCCAGCCAAGCAGTCAGCTGGCAGACTGGGATCAGGAGAGCCCACGGCCAAGCCAAGCAGGGCTGTGGTAGAGTCAGAGCCTGGCATAGTTATAGGACAAGGGATAATGGTTTTAAACTAAAAGTAGGGAGATTCAGGCCAGACATGAGGAAGAAATTTTTTACAATGAGGGTGGTGAAACACCGGCCCAGGTTGCCCAGAGAGGTGGTGGATGCCCCATCCCTGGAAACATTCAAGGCCAGGCTGGATGGGGATCTGAGCAACCTGATCTGGGTGAAGATGTCCCTGCTCGTTGCAGGAGTTGGACTGGATGAGCTTTAAAGGTCCCCTTAAACTGAAACTGTTCTATGATTCTATGATCCTACATCACTTCTGCGGCAGGGACTGATGGCCCCAGGCTGGGCTGAACAAAGGGTCCTGAGCACAACGGCAGGCAGGGGGGCTATTCCAGGGGGGCTGGTCAGGAACATTCAGACCACTGATGCCCTCTGGGCTGTGGCAGATCCAACACCACATGGAAAGACTAGAGGTCTCCAAGAGCAGGCTAGATGGATACAGACATCTCCGATCCATGCCTTGGGGCAGAAGGAGAGACCAGATGACCTCTGGGCTTGCTGTCTTTATTTTGACATCTTAAGTTTGATGACATAGCTCTGAACTATTGTACATCTGCTGTGGCCCGTGGTGACGTTCCCTGAGACATCTGGCAGGGATGCCTTGGACAGAATGAAAAGATGTCACACCAGAGATCTAAAAGGTCCTGGATCAAAGAGCAAGAGATATCTTCCCTGCTTCTGGGGCAAATATATAAGGTGTTGATAATTTATACCAATTGGCTTTTTATTATATTTATTATTCCAGTAATATTGTCACACTTACTACATTTTCAGTTTGGACGATCTGCTTTCACCTCTATGTCCATAAATATCCTATATGCTTAACATAAATAAAATGGATGGTGAATACTAATGTATTAGCTGTTTTTATATGGTAGAAAATCAATTATTTCTTCAGCTGTACTTCCTTTGGCCCTGAAGATTTATGGTTTTCATACTCAGATCACTTGCTGACCCAAGTCATACCACTGTTGCCAAAGAAAGAATACACATGAATTAACGTCCACCAACAAATTTAAAATTATAGTCAGACCACACTTCGGTAAAATTAACATCTTTCCAGATGTTACAGAAGTAATTATTTCCTGTACTCACACTGTTAATTTTACCCATATTTTTATAACTTGCAATCATTATATGCTTCCGCTTTTTCTTCCCATCTTACTTACGGAGTGTTTTTGCTAAAATCTTTCTTAACCGTACCCACCAAACGTCACTGATGCTCCCTACAGATCTAGCCCCTAATCATCACAGCGCACTTCAAGAAGAGAAGCCTGGGTCAAGCCCAATTCAACTGTTTTGGGTGTGATATTGGATTACAGAAAACTTTGTCTTCCTCTGAATGAAGGTGAAATAGCGTGCATTTGCCCATGATGTGCTTTTCTTTTATGCTTATCTCCAGGTGGAAAGGAGAGCTATAATGCATGTAGGTTGACTGGCTCACTTGGAGGAGACACTGAATGTCCCAGAACACTTATTTGCAAACATAATGAACATTGGACAATTTACTGAAGAAACTGAGCAGCTAAAGTTTTTAGCCCTAGCATGTAAATGGGTTGAAGTTGTAAGTTTATTCATACTTTCTCGTTGTCCTGGATGAATATGCTGTATGTTGTGATCTTGGCTTAATGTTTATGTTGAAAAAGGAGACCAACTAACCACATTTTAACCAGCTACTCTTTTCAAAGTTAGGAGGGAATCTTTTTTAGGAATAAGGGAATTAGTTTAACTATACTCTTTTGGGGATCAATGGAGCAAGAATACTCATAGTAGGCTCTTTTCCAGCTTTTTCTTTTCCAGACAATTTGCAACAGATTAAGCATTGGAGCAAACAGCTGGAAGGACAGGGATAAAGGTTGTAAGCTTCATCTATCAACTTGCTAAAGCCATTTCTGCAGCGCTGTGCCATAGCTGTAAGAGTAAACCCAAAAGAGTTCCTTTATTTGCAGTGTCACTCAGCACACACGACTGATTTAAAGTATCCTGGTTTTGTCTTGCTATTCCTCACTCGCTCTGATTTTGTATAGCTGATGTGGATGACTGGAGCAAACTTCCTGTGTCAAAGGAAACAGGTCAACGTCTTTTCACCACTACCTAATAACCAGACAATCTCTGTCAAAGAAACCCAAGAATATGGGAGAAACTTAGTACATTAACATATGTTTTCAGTTACTGAGAAAACCAAAGGGCAGGTAGTGGTTTTGGATCTAGTGGCGCTGGATAGTCAAATCATATGGGAAGCAGATCACAGTCTTCTTGCATAACCTCAGGAAACCGGAATGTAAAAGCCTGTCAGTGAACGCTGACAACCCAGCAAATGCTGTCACAGATTTCAATATGGATTCAGAAAAGTACCTAGATACTTCTCACAGCACTTAAATGTGTTGCTTCAATTCTTTTAGCCGTTTATCAGAGAAAGGAAAATGCATTTGTGATTTTCTGTTATCAGTGGAAGACAACCAGGTTACTGAGCTGCCATGACTAGTTAGATGTATCGGTGTGATTGATTCACTTGCAGATTTTAGGAAAGACCTCCCTTTCTCTCATCCCAAATACCAGTGCTGGGCAAGCACCTACATACTGAAGTCTGTATATTTCCATACTTCATACATGGGGCCATTTTGAGGATTAGCAGAGCACCAGTTACAGCACAGTTATACTGGTATAAGTGACTCTATTTTCCAGCTCAAAGCTTTAATTTAGATTATATTAGGCCATGGATGTGAGCCAGGCAATAGATTACACTGAGGTTAGAGCGCACTTGTGTGAGAACCTTGAAGCGCTTCCCTTCCATCATTAGCAGAACAAAGGACCTTGTTATGCCTTAAACAACTGGTTTTTGTTGCTTTGGAAGGACAAGGCAGGTGGTTGTGCAGACAGCCATCTCCCTTATCTTTCCCAAGGTATTGTGTTTGGCGACAGAAGAGGTAGATGGTTATGGCATCAAGCACCTTGTTAATGCTGTGAAGGCTTCATGGCCTAGTTGGAATGAGATGATCTCATCTGCCGGACAGCCAGCTACCTGAAGAAAGCCATGAACCAATAGCTACCCCTGATGGGCAAGACAACTCACTTCTGGTCGGCACTTTCCCCTAGTTTGCAGAACCCAGACCCGTTTCCAGAAGAGTCCCCCCAATTAGCATGAAGAGCGAGCAGAGGGAGGAAATGAACTGCCCACATGTAAATGGACTGGGTTATAAAATGACCCCCTGCGTGGCATCAGGTGTGGCGTGTATATGCTGTGCAGCATAACCGAAGTCTTCAACGCGTCCACCCTCCCTTCACTGGACATCGCTGGATCGATAACCTGTGGAGTGGTGATATCTTTCTCTCTCTTTCTCTCTCTCTTATACCTTAGTTTTTCGTTCTCTCTCTACCACTCTCTTTTTCTCTTTTCCTTTATGAACATATAAGAGTAACACCTTCTTAAGCTCTGTTGTTGGATTCTTGTCAAATTTTACACCATAGCTACTAATGGTTGCCGATATATCACTCACAGAAGGACTTTTGCTGTTGATGTGTTGATCAGTTCTGTGGTATCATACAATACTTTTGCCAAGCCACTATTCGCTGTAACTGCAATAACACACACTTTCAGCAAAACTCAGAATTGAACTGGACCCCCTGGAGTGATTGTCTGTCATTCATTTTGCATAACCGCGCGGAATTAACCCAGAGTTAACTCACACCTGGTCTCATCTGTCGAGCCAGGGTGCGTGTCGCATTCAGAGTTAACTCATCCCTCATCCCATCTGTTGGGACAGGACAACTTGAAGGAAAAAAGCGGAAGAAAAAAATTCTGAATCAGAATAACAGAACCATTTAGCTTGGAAGGGTCCTTGTGAGGTCATCTGAATGACCTGATACAGCTCAAATGGAAGTCAAAGCTTCAGGCAGAAATTTGTGGATAAAGCTCAATTGTGTGTGTGCAATGGAAGTATATTATTTTAAAAGTCTCTCAGATATTATAACTTATCTGTGAATCTGCTCCTAAACTAAAAACAGTACAAGATGTAACCTTGGTTAGACAAGCTTCATTGACGCTTGTCTTCAACACTGTCACCACTAGTTCTAATTCCAAAACCTGCATCATGGGAAATCTGGACAAACACTCTTAACTAGAGACAATTCTCTTTAGATATTTTATTTGATGTTCTTTTCTTGGTTCATTTCTTTTTCTAATTTAGAATTAAAATGATAAGTGTTTTGAGAAATTCACCTGTTGTTACAGTTTGTTCTTCTCCTAAAGCCATTGGATTCTAGATTTTATTACACTTACATACTGCGAAAATAGCTTATGTGTTTTTAAAGATCATTTTGACATCATGGTACATTTTATATGTAGTAGAGCAATAAATTAATAGTCTCATGAAGTTTTAGCCCAAAATTACTATTTTCATACATACACTTTCACTAATAAAGTATTATTCCTGTCAGTAGAATTGCCTGAGAAGACAAGTATGGATAAAGATTCCATGAAGTACCAGTGGAATTGTCCTAATGTTACTTAAACAAAGACGTGCATAGATTTCTCTTAAGGAATTAGGGAGTCAGATTTTGGTTTAAATGCAGCTCTTATTATCGTATGTTCACGTGGTGCCATCTTGTGGGAGTTAGAACTCATGCACAAGTACTTTATGCAGCATAACGTCATCAGCTTTCTGAAAAACCTGGGTTGTTACTCAAAATGCCATCAGCTCAGAAAGGTCAAATCAACTTGAAGCTCAGTCATGTTTCCTACAACACCCTTTCTTCAGTACCTTTATAATCTTGTTCTTGTGAGAACTTCTCAAGGTGAAGAGCATTTAATGTTCTTTACATAAGACGCCTCACTTAAACGTGGGCACACAGGCCAAAGCTAAGTTCTTTTGAATTTTCCCACTATATTTACATATTTAGAGGAAATTCATAGCTTATATACCCGTTAATTCCAAATACATCACACAATCAAAATCTATTGACAGGCCTTTTAAACCACAGAGATCACAGGTCTTCCATGCAGTGCGTCCTGTGGCAGCTTTCAGTAAGTATGATTGAACTAAAGCATCTCTTTGACTGAGCCATTGAAAATCGAGTATAATAGGTTTTGGATTATTTTCAAACCTATTTTAAAGTTGGACCACAGTTCTCAGGTCCATAGCATCCAGCTTAAATTACTCGTTATATATCTCAATTTCTGCTTTCTCAGTATTCTTAGTGTGATCAAGACATCCCTTACTCCCTTTTCTGTTTGTTATACATGGATTGGATGATAGGTGGACAGACAAAAAAAAGTTGCTCATTCTTTTTCTGTTAGCCAAGTTGTAGCTTTATTCTTTAACTGTAGATTTATGGGCGTTTGGACACCTAACAAAACAGTCTTAAACAATAATCAGTTATCATTTATATCCTTGGCCTATTTGTCTCATAAAAAGCTCCTGATTTTGTGAAACACTCCCTTGTTAAATCTGCCCAAGCTTTTGATTGTAACCCATTCAGAGGAAAGCTTAATATTGGTTTGTGCTCCTGCTTAGGTTTCACTATTTGCGTCCCTGAGGACCTGCAGGACACGGGCAGCACAGGCAAGCAGGGCCCGTGAAGCCGTTTTACGAGCAGCCCCACACACAGACGTCCAAGTTCTCCTTCAGCGGGGTACACCCATCTGCAAGGTCCGTTTTTCTCTGTATTTTATGAGTGCACAGAGCCCCTGCCCTACAGTGCCTGCTCCTAAACGGGAAGACGCAGCTATGTGAGGCGATTTTTATTTTTCCTTATTAAACGGAGAGGCAGGTGCCGTGGCTGCTCGGCGAGGGGCGCTCGTGGAGCGCTGAAGAGAAACAACTACCCCTGACAGAACCAACGGCTGAAATGGCTGCCTGCCTCACAACATACCTTAGCCCCGCCCATTATCCCTCCCTCCTCCTATTGGCTCCCCGCCCCCACTCTCCGCCAATCCCCAACCGCGCTTAGCAATGCCGCTCCTTCTCCTTCCCGCGCCAGCTGCCGCCGGCGAGCGGGGGTGGCCAAGGCGGTGTTAGCCCCGCCCCTCCCGTAACGGTCGTCCCGTCCGTCAGCCAAGCAGGCTCGGGATTGGTCGGCGCGGGGCAGAGCGGGACGGCAGGTGTGGCTGAGGCCATGGCCAGGGCGGGCGCTCCGCGGCCCTGTAAGGTGTGTGCGGGGGGCTTGGGGGGCTCTCTTGTCTGCAGTCGGGTCTCAGCCTCCTCTTTCGGTGCCTCATTAGACCCCGTGGTGTGCCTGGGGAAGGGGGGTTGTCCTCGCCGGGTGCGGAGCTGGGCGGTCCGCATAAGGAGTCCTGAAGGGGAGTCGGGCCTTCTGGTCCTGGGTGGCTTTGCTGCCTGTGCTTGGCCCAGCAGCCCTTCCTCAGGGCCCAGCGGGTTTAAGTGTGTCGGCGAGGGGCGCTGCAGCAGGCTTTCCATTCAACGGTTCTTCCACCTTGGTGTATCTGTGGTTTGACCAGCAATTGTAGCTTTTAAAATCCCCGCAGTTCAGGTGTGCATGTGTATGGCTTGGCTGCAGTCTGGAAGGTATGTCTGTATGTCTGTATGTCAGCCCTTGGCTGTGTCCTTAAGTGAATTGCTGTATCTGTAGAATGCTGCGGGAATTAATGAAGCTTCCTGCCGCAAAGGCATGTTTTGTGAAATGAAATCTACAAGATTCAGGTCCTAATGGCAGCAGTGGGCCCCCCCTCCTTGGTCTGAGAGCTGTAAATTAACTGATTTGTCTCAGCAAAAGTTCTTGGAATTAGTGCGCAATGGTACTCTTCAGTTATGTTATGAAAGTAGTTCATGAAAATCAAAGTATATTTCTCTAATCAACAGGTACTGTCTTCTGGAAGGCTAACAGGAGCAGCTAAATTAGCAAATGGAAGGAAACAGTAAGACCTTAATCATGAATACAATCTAAGATTGAGTGTATGTGTGGGAGTTAGGGAACCTTACACTTATCATACCTCACAACTAGCCAAAAATGCTATGTATATATCAGAAAACATTTTTAGTTAAAAGGCAGTTCTAAGCAGCCTGTGAGCAGACAGGCACAAACTGAGTACAAATTTTGACTGCAGAAATACAGGATTGATTCTGTCTGTGTGTTTTATTAATAAAGGATTAAATTTTTGTGGTTACTAGGCATACGTAAGACTGCTGAGTAAAGACTGAATTCTCCTTTGATATAAGCTGGTAATATCTGCTAAACATGTTTGTTGCAGCAGTACAAAGTTTTCAGAAAGAGAAAAATATTTTGTTTCTTGATGAAGTTAACTTTAGTTTCTTATTATTGAATAGAAGTATTTTTGTTGTTGTTGTTGCATATTAAAGAAGTAGTGTGAATGGTGAATTTGACTTTTTCAGGTTTGGCTTAAGAAAAGGTTGTCATTCTGATGTGGAGTCTGGATACTCTCTCTATTCCACTGACTCTGATGATCAGGTAATTCAATGACTTTTTAATACAGTCATCTCTGTTATCTAAGAAGAAGGGAAATTGGAATATCTTGAATAATAGAACAAAACCAGGTTAATTTAGATACTGCTGCATCTGGACTAGAAATAGCAAAGCTAGCAAGAGTGTCTGTACTGCTTCTTGCAGATACATGCCAGTTGGCTTTGTGTGCAGTGAGTTTGTCTCTGGCAAATATCATGAAGGCACAGAATATATTTTGCAAATGCAACTATGCTGTTTATGGACAAGGGTTGGCCCTGACAGAAGTATAGCCATATTTGTTAGGTTTTGTGTCAAAAAGAGTGAGTTTTTTGGAGTCAGTGCTGCAGTGCTGTTTTCTGTGTAGTGCTGAGTCAATTATCTCCAAAGTAGCAACAGGCTGTAGATGATAGCTTAGCTGTACAAGGAAATAAAAATGAAAACCATACATTTGGAATTACCAAACAAAATCCAGCAAATAGACACGTGCAAAAACACAATTTAGGGGTTTTGCAAACTTCTATGTAATAGCAAAGTAAAACATTGGAAATGACATGTTTTTGCTGGTTATCAGTTGTTCTTTTTCAGGTGACAGAGTGGGGAACACTCTCCTCTAAAATAAAATCTTGGTTTCCTAAAAGAACCCCAGTATTTTCTGACTGCAGTATTCTTTGTGCAGGTTGATACTCTTCATAATGGACTTGACCGTTGTGCAGCTTTACTGAAGAATATCTTGCAAAATGAGGCTACAGGTTGTACCTATTGAAAATTAAAGTTAGATTTTTAGTTTTTGTAGGACTGTATTGATTTGTTTTGTTGACTAGTTTATCTTTTGACTAATACTAGGAAGGGAGGCTACCCATAAACAACCTGGGAAGACAACTTCTGTTAAAATTACTTCCAAGCCTTTGCTGACCAAAGGAAATACTTCTAAGAAGAAAGGGTTGAAAAAAAACATTACTCCTGCCCATGTCCGAAAAGAAATTGGTAAGCGGGCTTTCTTGGTCTTGCTTTTTTCTAAAACAACATTGAGAGACTCCGCAACTTATGGAGGAGGTATAACAAGGTTTCGGATATTTGTTGTAGTTTGCTGGAAGTTGAACCAGGGCTGGATCCCACAGAAGGATGTAGTCATTCCTCATTGCTGCTTAGAAAACTTAAGTGTTATTGAACAGTTACTAAAATTCACAAATGTTTGAGCTTTTTGTGCAAAGAAGAAAGTTGAGTGTGTTTACAAATATGTTTACATCAAGTTTAACTGGTAGGAAGTGTGGAGGAGAATATTATGATATTGTAAAACGCGTGTAGCAGAATGCCTATTTTGTGAGTTGTAGAAGGTGAGCACATAGCTGGTATCTTTCCAGCACTGTAAAAATATGGAGTTTTAATTATACCAAAAAAAAAAAAGGGTTTGGAGAGTGCTCTAGTATGGGTTTTTCCAAATGGTGTAAAAGTTTAGGAAGCAGCTAAGCAGAGATGTTATTAATTGTGTTTTAGGACTGGCCTTCTGTCAAATTTAATCTCTGTGCTTCCTTCACGGACAGCTGTCTGTCCAACTGAGTTAGATTGCTCTGTCTGGAAGAAAAAGGTAATTGATAGATTTTATGGTGAGTAAAAGTCTGACTGAAATCATAGGCTGTAGGATCTTTTTGATTTCTTTTTTAAATGGTCTTTTCATTTTCTTTTTCAAAGTAATCTGCCAGAGTCTGCCTGACAATGCGATGAGTTTACGCAGATTGAAAAGACAGGCAGCTTCAGCTGGGCTTTTTCTTCTTTCTTTCTCTATAGTGCCACTTTCAAATAGAAAACTTGCCTCATCCACCACACCTTCTACTGAGAAAGAACTTTCCAGTACAGCACAAAATCAGATAGTTCAACCAATTGATGTGCCTTGCACTCAGCACTCTCCTGTGATGCATCAGAAACTGTGTGAGCATGTGCAAACCCAGATGGCTCTGATAACTGGCCAGTCACCACAGAACAGGAATGAAGTTCCTACTGTAACTCGTTTTCCTACCTCAAATCATGGTTAGTGAACTATTAATGCAGAGCCTGCTGTTTTACAGTATGAGTTTTGCCTGAAATTAGCCTGATCTATGAGTGTTGCTTTTTTTTTTTTTAAGGATGTCAAAATGTTACAGCTTATAATTATCAATTGCCCATCTGCACACCAGCTCTGTCCCTGCAGCAGTCAGCTAATCCCTTATCTACTCAGTCAGTAAGTAAAAGTTTGATTCTGACTATTAATAAATGTTTTAAATTAGCACTGCTTATTTATTTTTACATTTATTAAAGTGTAGGGGCTTTCTTGGGTTTATGTAAATTTCCTTAAAGAAAAACATTGCATATTTCAACTTATAGTGATAGAGTAAGTAATAAGACAAAATACTGCTATTTAAAATATATTTTATTTAGACATGAAAAAACAAAATTAGAGGTGTTTTAACTGGCTGCTTGTTTCTGCACAGTGAATTCTGTAACAGACAGAAAACATGGAACATGCAGGAAATTATTCATTACTGTTAATAATTCCATTCTCAATAATGCTGATTAGGATTGTTAGCCAAGTCCTGATAAAAGAAATCATGGCTTATATGTAGCTTTTCCCTGCCAATGATCAAATTATTTCTTTAGACACTGTGTATTATCTTCGAGTCACGTTTTAAAATACTTGCGTATTTCAAGGTATAGAATAGAGCTAATGGAGAGTACCAACTGCCACCTTGGGAAATGTGGTAAAGGGCTTGCACCTTGAAACTAAGACTGTAGACTTACTTTCCATCTGCAGACAGTCCATGTATAGTTAGTGCTGTCCTTGAATTTTAAGAAATTAATCTTCTTAAAGTATTGAAAGGTAACAGTGTCGTCTGTTTTTATTTTTGTCTTCCCTGTTCTGGTTTGATTCAAGGAATGAATGTTCATAAAGAAAAAAAATCCAAAACACTGCTGAGGTTCTTTTCTTTACAGAACAGATGAAAAAGAACTGTGCTTTAATGTTGCCAATAATATTTAAGATAAAGGTAATCTAAAGCAGATTTACGTTTTAATGAATCCTTAATATACTGGAAAATTGTGCAATTAATGAGTTGTAGTTGCTTTTATAATTTGCAAAGAATGATCAAGGTTACTTGATCATTGAGTTAGGCGAGGGGCTTTTTAAGATCAAAAAAAATCATGTTAACTTTTTGTTTAATATTAATTTTCTTTACACAGGATCTTCCTGTAGACAGTGGCAATGAACGTGTGCCAGAGATGGGAGGACCTGTGGTTTGCCCAGTAGTTTCTGCTGCTCCTGCTACTGCTGCACAAATACAGCCTGACACTGTTCTTCCTGGTGTAATCCCTTGTGTAGCATCAGGTACATTGAGTAACTCTGCAGTGCCTGCATTCATCCCATCATCTTCTGGCAGAGAGATGACCCCAAACCATGAGCAAAAGATAAAAGAAGCAGATTTGATGAGATGTCTACAAGCTCACCTGGCCTTGTTACAGTCACATGAAATGATGAATGGCAGGGCTGATCAGAAGCACTGTCATCATTGTCCAGCAAAACACAATGATCCAAGTAACAAGGAGGAGGATTCTGCTGAAGAACACACTGAGGACACGGTCAGTGAGGAAGATGAACTGAATGGACTTGACATAGCCCCAGTGAGAGATACAAGCTGTAAGACAAATTTTGTGAAGCAAGTTATAAAATCTAGAAAAGAAAGCCCCGAAGAAGCAGCCCATAAAGTTACAACTGTAAAATATCTTCTGGGAGAGCTCAGAGCACTCGTAACAGATCAAGGTGAGGACATTTTCATTGTGCAGTGGAGCACTTAGATACGAATAACACAAGAGCTCTGTTAAGTGCTTGAGCACTTCAGTTTCTTGGAGCTGTGTGTGTCAGACGATATGTGACATCTGAGAGTGGTTTTCCACAACTTTAATAGCTTCATGTTTTGCTCTGGATAAGTATTAAATTATATTTTGGAGTATTTTAACATTATAGTAACAGCCAAAATAAAGATTATTTTTATTTCATATACAATGTTTTCCCTTGAGAAGGGGACCAGAGTAGACAGATTGTAACAGCAATCCCACCAAGGTCAGTCAAGAGATGGTGGGTTGTGATTTATCAAGAACCCAAAGCAAAGTTTTCATAGTCAAGCTTAAAAATTTTAAATAAATAACTATAGCTAGAATAAATATGAGGTTTTATTGAAAAAAAAAAGTAGATACTATTAGATCACTTTGTAGATTACTTAATTGCATATAAAATACTACTGTCTTATTACAGGTTTGTGTTTATGGGGTCTTTTTTTCCCTCACATCTTGCAGATGATTCAGAAATGTTGAGGTTGATGAGTGAAATAGAAGACTGCATATCATTGCTCCCAGCTGTAGTGGGAAGTATGAACATACAAACTGAAATAGCACTAGCGTTACAGCCTCTCAGAAGTGAAAATGCCCAGCTGCGTAGGTTGGTAAATCGTCCGTGATTCTGTATTTACTGCAAATGTGCCTAAAGCATTTTTTAATTGGTTTGCTCTAAATCACATATCTTATCATTATTATGGTGTCAGTGTTACGGTACTTTCATTCTTTTTTGTGCAGTACTTATATATTGGAAGGTGTGTTGGTAAGACTATACAGTTTAAATAACAGCTTGACTTCAGTTAACACTGATGTTTTAGCAGCATCAGTTACATCATTATTGGGCCTTTATCTAGGTGGGATTGATGTATCTTTCTGAAAACTGCAGTATCGACATAGTTAGCCTGCTTATATTCTTCTTATAGTGTATTCTGAAATGCAAAAATCGCTCTTACTTCAGAGGAGCTCTCAAATACATAACTGGGTAGCACTTTACTTTAGAAGAGAAGGAAACATATTTACCAGAATTTGCGAAGGGTCTTTTGTGTTGAGGAAATATAGGAATGTACGAAAAATACTTTAGTAAAACTTTTTTATGTTTCTGAAACATTCTGTGACATTTAATTCTCATTAACATTTTCTTACCTAACTAACTTAAAATGCAATGGTTTTGAACTTATTCTGGACTTCCTGAATTTGTGCTTTTTCACAATTCACATTCAGGAGACTAAGAATATTAAACCAGCAACTCGGGGAACGAGAAAGAAGTGAGAAGACATCTGGACAGAGCTGCAACTATGAATGTGAAGTACTAATAGAGAATTACACTTGTTAGGGGCATTTTTCTTAAAGCTTTATTTAAATAGATACAGACATATGAATAAAACCGGTGCATATTGTGCCCTTTAGTGGCAACTGAACGAGGTCTCGTGGGTCTAATAATACAACTACATTTGCATGGATTGTTGTACCTGTTTGGACTCAGTATAGTGAGACTCAGCTCTTCAGCTGCCAAGATTATTTTTCCATATGTGCATCTTAAAATGAAGATGACATATTACATAATTACGAAAACAGCTTGAGTTTTATCTTGCTGCCTCAAAACCTCCTTCTATCTGTCAGCAAAATTCATATTACCAAGATTTTCTAAAAACTTAGTTTGATTTAGAAATGTAAACTGTGCCAGACAAAGCACTGAAACTTTTTATGTTTTACTTTTGGTAGTAGTTTCTTTGCAGTCCTTGAATATGATGCTCCAGAGTCAATTGAAGGAATCACTGAAAGGCCTTGAGTCACTGCAGGCTAAAAATGAAGAACTACTTAAAATAATAGAAAGTCAGAAAGAAGAAAATAAACATCTTGCAAAAGGTATTCAGGATAAAGAAGAAGAATTGCTTGAAAACAAACAGCATTATGACATTCATTCCACCAAGCTCAAGATTGGTATGTGTTTTGAATTTGTTTATTCTACATTTAGTGTTTTAAAACTTAAATAAGTAGGTAAATTCTTTTTGGTGTCTTAGAAGTGGAAGAGGCATTAGCACATGTGAAGAGCCTTCAGTTTAAGCTGGAAGCTTCAGAGAAAGAAAATAAGATTTTGGGCATAACGTTACGTCAGCGTGATGCAGAAGTTAACAGACTGCGTGAATTAACCAGGTACTCTTGGCTAAGTTCTTTTTTTGCCTCTTGACATCGCTCTTCTTTTTTTCCTTCATATTTTGAATTACTGCAGTCTTAGTATCTTGGTGATAGGAAGTCATGTAGGCTAAATCTTCTCTTCGTAGTTTCTCTTACTATAATGGTGCTATAATTTCATTAAAAGAGTTGACATGCTCCATGAGTTACGTTCTGTTATAAAGTAAAATGCCATTAGTATCTGTTGTAACTTCTGCGGCGTTTTAATAGCAGACCTGCCGATAAGGAACTCCACAGGAAGTGCATGGACCTGAAAACCTACTGATATTTCCCTTGAAGCCATAGAATGTGGAAACTAACTCTTCACCTGAGTTAAGGAGGGATTTCCTCCCTCCCTCACTCCCTTCCTCCCGGAAGTTGGTCTGTTTTGAGAAGGACTTGCAAGATGTCTTCATGGCCCACAGCAAGCTCTTCCTGTTGGAGTGAGCAGCCCTTTCTTTAATTGTATACACATTTGAAGTAGATTATGCCCAGGTATTAGTTATGGGTAAATGTGGGAGTTCTTGGATCACTGAACTACTACTGTGAGTGTATTTCATCATGATCTTTTATGATGAATATAGTGACAAGTTGGGAAACTTAAGTAGCTTTTTGCACGTGCAATGTATTATGTACATAAATTTGTTTGGACACGATGTACACAGGAAGTTAAACTGTTGTCTTGTTTATAGTTAGTACTGATCGGAATGTCAGAATATTTGTAATCAACGCTTCGGATTCTTTAAGAGGCATTTAGACACAACGTACTTCTGTGACTACTATACTGACCACCAGATGGTAGTATAATTATGTCTTATTACATGTGTATATATATATGCTATATAAATGAGCATTTAAGCCTTCATTTCTTTTGATGTACAAAGCAGAAAATGAGAAGAATTGTTTACTATATTGTTTTATTTAAATGCAATGAGAAGAATAATTCAGAAAACTCTCAGTTGTTTTGGTAACTTTCTGTATGTTTTGTAACAGTTTCTTGACATCAGTTTATTTCATTTTGTAGTGCTCAAAGCAGGTAAATCAGGAATAATCTCAAGAACTTCATTGGGTTGTGCTGTTCTAGTTACCTTATAGGCACATTAAGCTGAGCTGAAGAAAGAAATTCAGGAAACTTGGAATTGGTTCGCATTTACACTACATTTTATGATAGCATGTAGAAAGAGTATTATGAGTGTGCTGCAGTTTGATACATCTTATGTTTAACTATTTTTTCAGTGACTATTTTAAAATCTGATAAATTGATTTTTATCTTAACAGAACCTTGCAGGGCAGTATGGCCAAGCTTCTGTCTGACCTCACAGCAGACAACATTAGACCGAAACCTGAAAAAGGTCTCTCAAAGTCGCTTTTGGAAGACCATGAAAAGCAGATGCAACCTGATCCGTTTCCTGGCAGTACTTCAGTGATGACTTACCTTAAAAAATTAGAAATGGATCACATTTTGACAGATACAGAGCTTCAGTTCTCAAATAAAAGTGGAGAATTAGAAATGCAAAATCTAGCCTATGAAAAGTTTGCCGCTGAAGGAAATAAAATAAACATTACATTCTCAGAAGAAGAGGCAACAGCTCCCAGAATCCTACAGACCTCACTGAAGCAAGATGCAGAAACAGTTAGTGATTCTGGGACTTTACTAGATGACCGAAACAAGGTGGATGAGACTGTTTATATTCCATTGACTAGCAGTGCCTCTAAAAAACAGCAGCCAATCTCTGAAAGAACTGATGTGCTACCCCAAAGTAGGGGGGCTTGTAAGGTATTGGACTACCAGTGTGAGCTCTCAAACTCCGTGCAGCAGAATGGGTGTGAGCTATCAAAGGATCCAACTATTCTGGATAAATTAAGTGCTGGGTACAGTGCGAAAAAGACTATGGAAAACACACTTGAAGTTACTGGGAATAAAGTGAAGCCAGAAGGAGACGAAGTCCAAATGAGGCCAAAAGGCACTCCAGGTGGAGCTGCAAAAGACTTGGCATGCAAACCAGGCCAACCTCAGCCTGGTACATACCCTTGTGGATCGCTGCTATTTCCAAAAGAGACTTCACAGAAAAAAGGCAGTGAAATGCCTGATTTTAGTTTAATTGCATTTGATGATATATCAGGGAAGTCCGAGTGGAGTGCATCCTCTTTCTCAACATTTACTTCTCGAGATGAAGAGGACTTTAAGAATAGCTTAGCAGCCTTGGATGCCAACATTGCTAGGTTACAAAGAACTCTGCAAAATAGCATTATGAAACAATGAGTGTAAGGGAACAAAATGGGTGCACTTGTTTTGATTATTTACATTTTTCTGAATTGTATTAATAAGTGTGGTACGGATATGAATATTTGGGTTTTTTGGTATGGAATGACTTGTTTCTAGCTGTTTAAATTATGGATACGATTTGTTCCTCATTAAGTTATGGTGCTGCTTCTCTTGATGTGTACAACTTGAAATAACTGCTATACATGCCTTTTTAAAAATTATATGCTTTTTAAAATTGTGACTTAGCTTTCTACTCTTTAATTGCAAAGTTAATTCTTACAACAGCACTTGGTAACTGTTTAAGAAACCGCTGTGCTGTTAGCAATGGAGTTTTTCTATTAAATGATAAAGGCTACTTGCATGTTTTTTCTGTGTGGTTTTTCAAAATAGTAAGAACAGAATTGGGAGAATGCATTTGAAGTCAGTTACAGATGTGATAAAGAGAAATTTTTATTTCATTTTAATTTGATTGTTATAAAATTGGCTACATAGCTATTTTCCTTGGTTATGACCATGTGTTTCAAGAAACTTACTCTGTGTTCTGGTTCACCATGAATGTGTGGAGAGAGTAGTGTCAACATCAAAGAAACAGGTGGGCAGGACTTCTTATTCAGCTGCATTGCTTCTTAGTCCAAGTTGGCTTTAATCAAGAAGTGGGAATTTAACTGGTAAAAGTGGAGCTGCCTTGAATGTAAAAAGTGTTTTGCTTTGACTGGGTGTGTATCTTAAAGTTGTTTTTTTGGTTTTTTTTAAGAGGAACTTTGGTGCAGAAGGCTAAATTAAATGTCCTTGTTTATTAGTGTTTTTTCTTCCTCAAAGAACAGTTGCAAGGTACCATATGTGGGCAAGAGGTTCCACAGGTAGAGACCAGGGAAGAGCTAAGAACAGCTCTGCAGGAATGTTGAGTCAGGATCATGCTGTTAAAAAAATGCAGCTGTTTTATGGGATTCACAGTATATGGTAAATCCCATGAAATACATGAAGTAATCCTTTTTTGCTTGTCACTGGTAAAACTCAATTTAAAATTGACCATTGTCCTTGAAGAAAGAAGTTGATCAAGTGGGAAGTTTAGGTGAGGGCAAGTAAAGATCCATCAAAGTTCTGTTCTCTTCTACAATTCTGTTTTAGGTCATACTTTTTACAGATGCTTGATTTTACCTAAAGTAAAAAAGAATATAGTACCAGTGGATAAACGCAGAACAGCCTAATGCTGAGAAACAGAGTCAGTAACAGACTTCAGCTGACACAAAGGAGACAAATTAGGCATTAGTGAAAGCTGGCAAACCAGTACAGTTAGTGGAGCACCAGAATATAAAGTGCGAGGAAGTCATGGAAATTCTACAGTTGTTGAGATGTCAAACATCTATTGGGCATAAATAGAGACTATCTGGACTGAGTCACTCCAATTGGCTCTCACAGGAATGGGAGCAGAGTGAGGAATTATTCCACTCTGTTCTCCTTGACTGGTCTTTCCAGATCTCAATGTTAAGAATGTGTGTCATGCCAATTTTTAAGTTACAGGTGTGGGAAGGTGGTGGTATTGCTACCATTCTGTTCCTCTTACACCCGTAGCAGCACTGCAACACTGTTTTTCATGACTTGTGGTTTTTCATGAAAAGTATATTTGGAAAGGGAACAGCAGTGTAAGGACCTGAATTTGAGATGCTGCTTTTTCTGCAGTGTTGCTTATTTTTTTTTTTCCCTAGAAAACATTACTCTGTTTCCTGGTGCTGACCTTTTATGTTTCCATGTAGGATTAATGTCTCAAGTTTTACCACTTTGAAGAATTTTATTTGTTTCCGTGGTTAGTTGCTTGAATGAGCCTGTTTTAAAGTGAGGGCCCTTTCCTTGCATTGTGCTGTGGAGCAGTTCTGTGATTATTTTAGTTACTGGTAACTGAGCAATAAAAAGGTACGACGACAACACATAGTACAGAAGATGCCAACTGGCACTCCTGCTTTGAGAAAGGAAAGTTAGACTAAATAGTGACTTCAGTGATTTAGAATGCTTTTAAGGCTTGGCCTGGGTTTCTTGTTACACTCTACACTACTTGTGCTCAGATTCAAAATAAGGTTGATGGTATGAAAGTGAACAGGTTTTAATTAAATATTTACAAGCAGTTTCAGTGTAGAGGCAAAGCGAGATTTAAACAATGATTATGGTGTGGATTAAAGACAAGCTACAATAAATTCTAGTATTTAAAACTCACATGAAGGCGGAGAAAAGATTGGAAGAATATTCGTTAGTAGAGAAACTAATTCAGTTTTTTTCTTGCAGCTTCGACTTACCCCATTGGAAGGAGGATATTTGTCCTGGCCAGAGCTAGTTGTGATGTGCATAAAGCAGCTGTGGTGTCACGATGCCCAAGCACGTTCTTCTCGCGTTGAGAGCATTTATGTTCACTTTTATCTCAGCAGGGGAAGATGTTACACCATCTAACTTGTGTCCTATTCGTCATCACAAAGTTAGTTCTATCAAAGCATTAGGTAACTATTGGAAAACCTCTTGGGGATAACAAGATTTGAGCAGGTTTGTAATGTGTAACCTTCTCTTTCTTCAAAGGAGAAGCAGCTAAGAAATAGGAAGGAGTCTTTTTTTAAATACAGTTCTTTGTTTTGTATTCAGATGTCAGTCAGAGCTATAGCAACCTTAAATATAAAATTCGCTATATATGAGCATTATGAATGTGCACTGTTGTGGAGGCAAAAGCCAGCAAGATCAAATATGTAAGTCTTTAAAGGTGGGAAAAGCTTCCAGGATTCAGCTCAAGACAAGGATATTGAAACTATGGAAGTCAGAATTACTCTAGAGTTCAGGAAGGCTCAATAGAAGACAAATAATGATAATGTTTCTTACAAACTTAAACTTTTAATATGTTGTATGGGGTAAATAATCCCTACAGAAAATAAAGGAAATCCTAGAATTTGCACGTTTTGTCACATACATATTTTGACTACTCAAATTTGCATAGCCTTGGAAGTACGTAGTAAGATCCCAAGTGACTGAGTAGAAGGAAATATTTATCTTTGATGTGTAAAACAGCTTAACAGTTATTTCTTATTCCTGTAGAAACAACGTAGAAATCACTATGGACTAAAGGCATCACCTTTATCAACACCAGTGCTTGGAACAGTGGAGTAGCTCACGCTGCAGCATACAGTGGTGCTCGTCACCAGTCAGGGTGTGACAAGTGCTCGTCATTGCATAAGTTGTCAGTTACTGGGATTCATCCTTGTTGCAAGCAAGCAGACCTCAGGCCTGTGTCCTTCAGGACTGAGACACATTTCTCTCCAGACTACTTTTCAGAACTTTTCAGTCTGACCCAAGTGACTGAGCTACCTATCTAGACTCCAACACCAAACTTTGTTTCCCCACCAGCCGTGGTTACACTTCTTGAAAACTGTGACCTTCTGTTTGAAGCAGGACAGCATTTTAAACTGTGTTAATCCACTCCAATAAGAGCAATACAGTCTTCAATTGACTTCTGGTTTTGGACACATCCTTACAATGAGGGACAGTCATGATAGGTACAGCAGTCAAAGTGTATTTGCAACAGAGTTTAAGCTCTGTTTATGTTCCAGGTTTGTTAAGGATACTTTAGGGTAGCTTGGAAGGGGCAAGAGACTATAGTAATGAACTGGGCCATAGTGTCAGCTATGCAAGTCATTTTTGTGCTGCACTGGAATTTTGCTGTTATTTCTAAGGAGAAAAGAAGTATTTAAATTCAGGTAGATATATTGTCTTAGAAAAGCAGGGACTTCAGTGTGATTTGAAGGATCAGGCAACGGGCAACCAGCTCTGGTGCCTCAGTTTCTGTGGCCAGGAGGTATTGCTGGAATGAGCAAAGCAAACAGCAGCATAAATAGTCATGATGTATCAGAGACAGTTCAAAAACGAACCATCTTGTCTGTGTCTTACGGCATGTTCTGCCACACTTGTTTATTTACTGTGCTCATGGAAAAAACAGCTTAACATTTTCTTCTTTTGTATTGTAAGTAGTTACAAAACGTTATTTTATAGTATGTTTTTAGTATTTATGAAGATTTATAATGGAACCTTATGATGCTAAGTTTAGAAAAGTACAACGAGTTGGGCTGAGGAGTTCCTATCACAGGTAGCTGGCTGATCATACAGCCAAACAAGTATTCAGCAGAACTTTCCAGCTTGACCAGCAAAGCNCAGTTTGTTGTTTTTTTGGGGGATTTTTGGTTTTTGTAGCCATGGAGGCAAGAGACAGTTTCATTTTTACAAAGCTTGTTCTATGAAGTTGATTATCTGTGCTTTCCAGCGGTGTCGAGAGGAAAGGAACTCTAAAAACACATTTAATCAAGCTCTTAACAGTCATTTTCCTTTTATGAACCGCCCTTTTCCTTATGGAAAAGGGAAAAGATTGGGCAATACTCCAGAATCCAGGGTATCTGAGTTTAACCCATGTATAATTCCTTGCTGACTTGTTGAGCAATGGGTGTCTTTAATGCAGTGTCTCATCCTAAGAGCTGGGGGATCGCGATAGCTCCCTGCAGACATGAGGGATTCCTGCCTTCCTGCTGCGTCCAAGTCCATCAAAGACTTCATAAGGAACAAAGATGCCTTATTTGCTGAAGTGAAGCCAGTGCTGCATCTGCATGTGTGTAAATAAGTTACCTGTGACACCACGTGTGGTCAGCAGCAACATCCTTCAGCTCTGTATGGAAGGAAGGTTTTACAGCTCACGGTGCATTTCACGAAACACCAATGATTGCTACTGGTACCTCAAGTCCCTTTCTTAAGTTACTTACACAGGTGTCCTTAACAAGGGTGATTTTTAAATTTTTTTTTCCTTATAAGGGAAATTTCCCTGATTAGAATCTGACCAGTTAGATCAGAGATACAGGTTAAGAAAATTTAAAAAATCATACATTTGGTCACTTGAATGATCTCCCCAAATAAGGCAGAGGAATATTCAAGTTAGAGTGGGCTAGCCAGGGCAGATCTGCACACCTACCACTGCACCACAACCTACCAGAAGAGCTGAGAACGTCAAGTCAGCTGTGGGGTATTAAAGTGGGTATGACAGACAGTTCAGTCCAAACACAGATTTAGCTCTAAACCATCCTAGGTAGATCAGACTACCTGCATTAATGACCAGTTTCTGATTAAGCTCAGTCAGGCCACGTTGACTGGTTCTTGATCAAGGTTAATGCGAATAGTGTCAGAGATAGTGTCTATGTTTCTCAAAATTTAGGGAATCTCTTCAGTAATTACTTTGCAAAACAAAGTCCTAGAGTCAATTTTCCTTCAGCTAGATTCAGGGATATTCAGTAGTCTTTAGTTACGTGAGTGGATCAGGGATTTTACCTGAACAGCCTTAGATACAGAACAGTCAAACAAATAGCAGATGAGATATTATTACTGAGCTTACTTTAACCTATCTGCTTTTAAGGTGAAATCAAGAGTGTCAATAATTTCCATGACAGTTCTTATGATTTGAGCTGTAACCAGACAGGAGCCTGAACAGAACTACTTGTCCTTTTCCCCAGCTTTCAATTAGTATTGCATTTAATCAGCTCTTTCTTCACCATAAGAATAGTTTATGTTTTGGGGTTTTTTTCAAAGGTGCACACTTGTGTATATATGGCGTATACGTGCATAAGCTGAGAAGTCTTTTTGGTAGAGAAGAAAATAGTTTTCTCACTTCTTAGTCTCCAGATTTCTCTTAATCTCTGAAAATGAACTGAGTTTGTAATTTTTAAGTGTCTTTGTAAGTTTATTCATTTTAGCTCTTTTCACCTGTTTTTCAGTGCAGGCAAGGGAAAGGTACCTCTCTGTAAGTGGTCCGCACCTTCAGTTCTTGGCAATCCCTTGCTACAGCTGTCAGGAGTTCTCAAAGGCTTCCCAGTAAACTATGGCGCAGCTGTGAGCAGAGCAGCGTTCAGATTATCTTTGTGCAGATGTGGGCCAGTCAACCCCCGTGCTCATGCACTGCTTTCCCTTCCAGTGCTTGACAGAAGTGCACAGTTCCGTGATGATCTTTTTCAGGAATGAAATCGTATGTTAATGAGATGGGTCAACTGTGAACTTCAGATCTACACAGACGTTGTGGTCGTACCTAAATACATCTTCAGTGAATGATTTCACATGCTGTTTGAAGACTGAACACCAAGCTGAACTGAAAACCAAGCGCTTTTGCAGACATATTGTGTTTATCAGGACACAGAGTGGAGATAATATTACCCCATAGGACCTCTGGTTGTGCTCTTAAATGTTCTGGCCACACACAAGACTTAAGTGAAAGTGCACAGCAATGCAACAACCCCCAGTCATGAAGTGACACCAGTAGTATTAGAAGTTCACCAGCAATGACACCTGCTAAGAATTCTCTTTTTTGCACACATGTGAACATCCATTACTGATGTTTTTACACTGTGCTCCGAAAACAGTGTAAAAGTGGTGCTTTACTGACTGGAAAAAGAGTGGCTTAAACTACTTAAAGTGTAGTGGCCATCTGCTACAGTTAACATTATGTGGTTTATAGGCTCTTTAAGCATTTGCATGTCTAAAGACCACTTAAAAGTATTATTTCTTTTAAGACTCCTGGTTTTGTCCAAGCCCATGATGAATTCTGGCTACTTCTCTGCTGCAATCATAGAGCCAAAACATATATTTTCTTACTGCCTTATCCCAGATTCTATTCTGTATTTAGAAGCTAGCAGTGATGGTTTTGGATTTGTAATGATGATATTAAGCTAAGTATAATATATTTTTCTTGGCATAAGCTTGAATATAAATAGCTTTAACATCAGTTTCAGGTTCTCTTTATTCCCCTAGGCAATGCCATTTCTCTTTCATAGGTAGTCTCAGAAGTAAGATCATCCCAACACCACCCCTGCCCCAGCACCCCCTTTCCAAGAAACACAAGCAAAGCAGGGCCCAGAACTCTGCTCTGCTCCCTAAGACTTCAGACAGACAACACAGAATTATTGCTCTGTGCAGATGTTCCCACACATTCCCTCTGTGTGCAGATGTTCCCATACATTCCCTCTACCTTCATCCTCCTGCCCCGCCAGTCCGCAGGGGTGCAGCAGTTCACCACGACACCGGGCTCTCTCCAGCACTAACACTGTCCCCAAAGTTTGTGTTTCTCTTCAAAGAATTTCTCACCACAGTATTTTTCTATCTCACTCTGGCCCCTGGGCCAGGGCTTGAAATTCAAGGGCTACTGATTTTCACCTTTCTTCCGT
Organism: Pampusana beccarii; assembly: GCA_013399365.1. Taxonomy (NCBI): domain Eukaryota; kingdom Metazoa; phylum Chordata; class Aves; order Columbiformes; family Columbidae; genus Pampusana; species Pampusana beccarii. The sequence goes on from VWYH01001394.1 coordinate 1,052,065, forward strand.
AACACCAAGCACAGAGGAATGATGCCAGCTAGTCCAGCTTTTAAACCATGACCCTTCGTACGAAAAAGCGGTGGAGCACTCCTATGTGTAATAGGGTTAAAGTGATTACTTTCACAGCAACCATTGACTAAGGAATGACAAACTCAGATCAGATCTTTCTGTGCAGCGTATACTGAGCAAATATAGGGATTTGTCTGTTCAAACTTCCTAGTTCTTCCCAGGAGCATTCCTGAACAGGGTCCTGCAACCACTGCTATGCTGTGAAGAAGTCTCTGGCCATGTCCCACCTCAAGGAGTCACCAATATCTACTGTCCCTCCACTGTCCCTCCACGAGCGTGGGCAGCAATGGCAGCTGACACAACAGCCAGCAGTGTGCGGAGGGACCGAGGAGTCACAACCCAGCCCCACTCACTCGCTGTGTTTGGGGAACACACACTGAATGGTCCCTCACACACCATCACTGGCTTTACTCCACTTTTGTCTCTGCCATCTCATAGCCCCACCCTAATCCTTACAGAAGACTTCAGATCATCCCCAGAGAAAGCATCGCTTGCAGAGGCAGGCTTGGAGTGTGTTCACTGCAGCAGAGCATCTCTGCAAACAGCTGGCTCTGGAAACGAGAGCGAGAATCGTCACCACAAACCCGCCGAGGAGCCTCAGACCCTGTTCACGCAGCCTGTCTCGGGCCATTTACGGAAGAGCTGCTATTGTTAGTACCACTCAGGAAATATTCGAGGCAGTGAGTAATTGTTTACGCTCAGATTCTTTTTATCAACGCTTAATTAACTGCAGTTACAACACATGTTCACAATTAATATTTTAAATGACTGAGATGTTTTTAAAATCTACTCGGTCAGTCTTCTTAGAAACTTTCACCAGAGGTTCCAGCAGTGATAGAACATAGCCCTGTGCTTGTAGTACTAGCCCTTTCTAACTTCAAGCTCTTCAACTATGATCTTGCACGAGTTCTACATTTCAGGCCCATTACAGTACAAAAGGGACCATTTCTAAAAATTATCTGATGCTGATTTAATTTTCTTCCTTTGTAAACAGCTCTGGGAATTTCTAAAATACTGTTCTACCCAGCTACAACAAAAGCTGTTGTCATCCAGCCATGCTACAGAAAGTGGTTACTTTGGATTTGGCCACATCTTCCAAATACACTGTTTCATCAGTCATTTCATCCCACAGAAGAAGCCACAATGAGAAACATTTTGCTTCTAAAATCCAGAGACCACTTCTAAAAGTCTAGAAATTTTCCCCCAGTCAGTTTCTTCAGCTGCATCCCCTCTGCTGAAGTAACTGAGCAGCAGCTTTTTCACCTTTTAAATAGGGCCATACCTAGTCTAAATGTGTTCAAAGACTAGTTATCCTTTTACAGAGACCTGGGAGGACTGAAAAAGAAAGGCGTTTTACAGTGCCTGGGTTTTGCTGGAAAAGCAGCCAGGGGTCCAAAAATTAGCAAAAAAACCCGTCTTCTGATGATTACAGGCTTGCAAGAAGATTCATTACGTGGGTCACAAGGCTTGAGTTGATCATTCGCAGCCTATGCTGCAGACGGTCTGGCTGTGCAGGACGCTCAGTGATTAAAGATTTCATGTTTGTGGTTTTGCAGGGGTTTAGTTTCTACAGGAGTTATTCTGACAGTTTAAGGGGACACCAAGTAGTCTTGTTGTTCCTACCCACTTCTTGCAAATATTGACAAGTAAATAAAGACTACAATTAATGCATTCTTTCTGTGCATCGTTGCACTTACAGTTGATCAAATCTGGCAACATCATTCCACTAGCATTGAGAATACTGCATTATTTTTTCTGGAGTAGTTGTACATTTTTTGGTCTAATCTGTGTGGCTTTATGCTCATATATTACAGCCTCTCCCTTTCCTTCCTGCTGTACTTTCCTCCTTGCAAATACCATGTTGTACATAGTTCTGCTCCCGTCTCCCTTCCAGTGCAACCCTTATTGGGTCAAGAGTCTTCCTCGGTTACCCACTGGAGGAAACAAATTCCTACCATAATGGCATCTGAACGTCTGTGGGTAGTTCATTATAAACCATGGCTCTAACTTCCAGGGACACTGTATTTCCAAGCCAAGTTCCCCAAAGAATGCTCATAAAAGTTTGTGCGCTTCAGCTCAGTGTAAGCATCTGGGCTCCAAGCCTGTGAAGGCGCTCTGCATCTCAGTTTTAGGATCAAGACCTGTATTTGTTAGATTCTGCAGTGCTTACACTACCTAATAGAGACACTAATAGCTGAAGGGATGCATTTATCTAAGATTTCAGTTATTCTTGTTCTTTCTACTCCATAATAGATAATAAATTGCAATATTCTCATGCTTCAGTCCCAATGTATTTACTGAAGGCTTCCATTGATCTAGACTATATTAGGACTACTACTAGAGGGGTATCCAGATTTTAGCAAAAATAATTTCTTTTCCACAGGCAGAAAAGGACTTAAAGGATCATTTTAGAATAGTTAAAGAGAAAGATTTAACTTCGTATTTTTTAGCTTATTTTGCTGAGGGCAGCAAACATTTTGTCTGCCTACGGAGCACAACAGGTGACAATCGCTATACTGTGCAACCCTCACTTATGTGTTCTGTTGGTTAATTCAAAATTGCTGTGATATTCTACCATCACTTCCCCCAAGGGATCAGTACCAAGATGACATCTCCCGATCCATTTCTTATGAAAGAGCTTTCCCATACACTAAAAAAAAAAAAAAAAAAAAAAAAAAAAAAAAAAAAAAAAAAAAAAAAAAAAAAAAAAAAAAGAATAACACAAATGAACAAAGATTGGAGACTTTGTGATAAATGCAGATTTTTGTGTCTAGTGCTTTTGGGAAAAAAGGAAAAAAAAAGTGGAGGCGGACAGTTTGCTGGTAAGAAATGGACTCGGTCATTTAATATAACATTAAAGGGCTGCCTTTGCACAGCCATTCTGAATCTGCTTCCAGTCAAATCAAGGACTGATACTTATTATTGAAGCTACGCACAATCCAAAATATATAAAACTGAGGCATGGTTTTCAAATTAAAAAAAAAAAAAAAAGTCCTTCGCCTTTTCAGTTACACAGTAGCTATAACCATTATCTAGTAATATAAATCGATATTACTTGTATTGAGGAGTTACTTGAATATTCCCGCTTTTTCTAACTAGGCTGAGCAAGGAATTATTGTTAAACTTCTTGCTAAACTCCAATTTTCAGCAGGATTTTTCATATGCATTTTTACCTTGTGTGTTTGCATGGTTTATCTGACAGTGGGGCTCTGCCAGCGATTTTTGACCTGAGAACTGCACATACCAAACACATTTTTAGGGAATCATGCTTCATTAGTTCTACTACTAACAGAAATACTTGATTTTTGTCCTATTTATTTTATTTTCAACTTGTTTATGTGTTTTGGGGAAAAACAAGCTGCTTATGATATGCCCTGGGCATCTGGAGAAGTTGTGAGTAGATGAATGTGGTGGTTCTGGTCTCTTAGGAGAAATTCCCATGTAGAGCTGGAGCTGCCCTGGAAAAGGTCTTTGTCCTGCACCCTGAGCTCTAATGCTGGACCTGCCACCTGCATCATTACATTTGATGCGCAATTTTCCTGACGAGCAAAAAGCAAAAATGTAGACACTAAGTTTTGTAAGACACGTCTACAGTAAATACTTCTTATGTTGTATGATTTTGGAAGCTTTGTGGCTGTCCCACTGTTGTTCTTATTATCTGGAAGGTCGTTTAAGCATGAATGAATGCTCTAAAGATTGCAAGGTAAGATATTAATGCCTGTCTTACTGGATATATCGTTTCTTCCATTATTTTTTAAGAAAAGGGCAAAACTTACGGGAGTGAATGGCAGTGAAAGTCAGGCTGGGAATAAAAACAGCAGAGAGAGTCAAATGAGAGAGAGAAAAAAAGGCTTTTGTAGACGAAGGAGGAAAAAAACATTCTGCGCAACCAACAGCATCCTGGAAATTACCTGTTTCCAGGATGGCTGAATCACTGAAACACCTGAGGGACAACTTAACAGTTAGGTATCATCACAGTTTATATTCTATTACTTTTAGGCTTCTCCTCTGTAATTTTCTTTTCAAATAATTGTTGCTAGAATGCTTTCGCTTTCTTTTTAAGCATGCCTGGTCTCACGAAGGATTTCAGTTAGCTCTAGCAGGCGTGAGGTATTCTGTTTCTTTGGAAACATCAAATCTAATTAACATGGCAGTGTAGAAATAATGCCCTTGGGTGCCTGCAGCCTAAGGCTTATCTGGGATGCTGGGAGATGGGATAACTTCTCATCAATCTGTAAAGGTCACTTTGGGGACTAGTGGCATCACCATCCAAGACACAGAGAAGCCAGATGTTAATAATGCCTTGGAGCAAGGGACAGAAAGTGGAGAGATAACCAGTGACACCAGGAAGCCTTAGATTGTCATCACCTACCACTATTAATTGTTAGTGACTGCTTGACTTGTCCAGTTGGCATAATTTACCCAAACTGTTGAGTAATGGTGAACCAAGTGCCCAGACCCAGCGCTCCAGAGACAGCCACCCACAGGCACGCCATGAACCAGCCCTCCGTGCCTGCACACTTGGTGCTTCTCCACACCACCCCTTTTATTTTGCGTTTGTGTTTTCTGTTGCCATGCCACGTTGCTGTTCATTACATCGTTCAGCAAAACTTTTAAGCTTTCTTTTGCTAGTGAGGTGTTACAACTCCTTCCTACTCTTGACAAGATTATTTTCTCTTAGATCTGTTAATTTATATTTTCCAAAACTATATTTTCCTTCTTATATTGATTTTTAATTTTGCAACAACTCCTAATGGCTGTGAATTTAAGATTTTATTATTTTTGTGGGTTTTCTCCCTTTAAATCTTTTTATTAAAGTTGAATTTGGCTCTATTTTACAGCTTGTTTCCTGTCTTTTAGAGAACTTGCAGTCTGACTATAGTGTTCCTATGCAGCTAGTGGTAAATTCTGAACCATGAGTTTATATCCTGTGTGCACGCGTACAATCTACTACAAAACTAGAGAAATTCTTAATACCCAAATACCCAAACAAGTAGCTATTAATTTTTTTTATTATTCTTTCAGCCTTTTGGCTTCCATGATATGAGACAGAGCACTTTGGAAGCTATTTATATTCTGTGATGGTGATAACAAGCAGTATTTTGTTCAGTTGTAAATACGTTGCCTTGGGGTTTCAGCTGATGTTCTGTAGTCTTGTACTTGCAGGCAAGATAATGGGACAGCTTGACATGCTTTCTTCAGTCCCATACAGAATTTCAAAATCCTACTGTCCCTTCTTAATTACCCTCTCTCTAGACTGCACACATACACAGCCACATTAAAACCAGATGCTGTTACATACATAAAAATGCTAAAATTTATTATTCAGCTTTATTGAAGCCAAATGAGTTCTGGTCAAAGCTTATGCCTTGGGTAAAGGTTGTGTGTAAAGAGGAAATGGGCTTTCCAATAGCAGCTGTAGAGCCTAAAGCCTCAGGTAGAGGAGTGTCAACAGTCAATCTGTTAGTACTTAGGCAGTTTTCAATATATAATGAAAGCATGGGGATTTTTTTGGTTTGATTTGGTTTGGTTTTTTTCTTAGCATGTGGTTTTGGATCTATTTGATTAATTGTTTTCAACCTATTGTTGCATTTGCCTTAATGAGATTAACTTACTAAAAACTGTAGTTCCATGAATAAACTAATTCATTCTTGTGCTCAGTATTTTAGACATACAACAAATCATTTTGAAATGTTCTCAGAGAAGAAAATCTATTGCACTAGAGAAACTGTTAAGGCTTTTATTACAAGATTTGTTGCAAATCGTTTAGCACTTGAATATTTCTACTGATAAATAGGAATCTGATCTGAGTCTGAGTCTCTAGTTTATGCTGTTAATTAATTAAGGCCATTTTTCTGTGAAGTCAAGGTAATTATTAATTTTGTCATGAGGCTAAAAGACTGCAAACTCAATTCTGTTTTAGAAGATGAGGGATACATACAGAGAAAAAGGCAGCATAAATCTTGTAATCCTGAAAGTCCAGTACAAATGGGCCAGGAATATGTGTAATTAATTCTTATTAGAACCTCCATTTAAAAGCAGGGAAGCTGAGATACAGAAAGCTACCCAAATCGAATGACATTGTAAGTCTGTGGTAAAGAAATTAAAGTGTTCCTTGAGCTTCACAGATGTGGTGAAAACATTTCACTTTGATGTGACTAGGCTACCTCTAATTTCCAATTTTCTGCTAACATGAGAGACACATTTATGTAACTAATGAACTTGTTCTCCGGGATAAAAGCAATATGTGCAACATCTAAACATTTCAAACAGTTCCATTTGAAAATGAAACTCTAGCAGCAAAATGTATAGACCGAGGAGAGGCTTCCTGCAGTTTATTTCGGGGTTTGACTTTGGAGTCTCTTTTGGTTGTTTCTAACCCCAGCCTTTTGGATGTTTCAGGGTGCAATGAATCAGGTGTTTCCACTGAAGCGAGCATGTTTACCAACTTATATGTATTCAGAGAAAGTGAGCTGGCAGGAAGCCTCTCTCTTTTTCATGAAGGGGTCAAATTGCAACTGATTTTTTCATGCCTACAAAAGCATTGGGAACTGACAAGTCTGGAGACGGACGCTTTCTCTTCACACACAGAAATGTCCATTCCTCTTCTATGATTCTCACTGCTATCTAGAAACTGTAGCTGATCAGCAAGTTGCTCTTTCTGTTGAAACACTTGTCATTTCTGAGAAAGTGATGCATGAGGGTACTCGGTCAGCACTACTAGTGAGATAGGTAGTCTGAGCAATAATCTGGTTTAAGAATAATTAAGATGTACCAGAAATCCTTCTAGATCTTAAAAAAAGCCCACAACACGCTTCACGAAACTGTCGGGGTACCTTTCAAGAGACACTCTCTGTGTGAAAGTAGGCTCTCCTGAGTATGGGAGAAACACTGAATCCCTTTTGTTCCAGTGAGCATATTGATAAACAGCCATATGCAAACATAATTCATCTGGATCTCACACCTTTACTACTGTCTTGTTTTGGGGCTGGTTTTATTTCTTCATCTTTTCGGAAGACATTTTGCAACACACCAGTAGAAACATCCTTCCTGATGAAATTATGCCAGAGATCTGGGGATGTAAAGAAGCTGTGGTGAGTACACATCTGAAAATTTAAGAAAAGCTTGAAAATGGTGTTCACTGGAAGAATCTGCTGTTTACGATATTTCTGCTCCACTCTGCTTCACTCCTTTATTTCTGTAGTTCAGCAAAAAACTTATTCAGCCCTTTGAGCTGCTACGGCCATCAATCTTCAAATACTTCAAGCTCATTCAAAAGAATGATTTTTGAAAACAATAATTAGAGTTGACATCTGCATAGCAATGACATCTTAGTCTGTTCTGAAGGTCAAGAGGCAAACCAGCAGCCTTTCTCCAGATTAAGGCTTGGAAAGAGCTCAGTCCTCTGCTTAACGACTAAATATTGCCTTGGTGCTAAAGACAGTCACGCACATATACATATGTATGCATCTAGCAGCAAAAAAATCCTACAGCCACAACACCGTTTTTAAAAGACTCTAATATTTTGTTAATCCTTATGGCTGAATAACAGAGCATTAGTCACAGTTTTCTGTATCAGAAGCATTTCCAGAAACAAAATCCACAAAGTGCACACTTTCACCAGGGTCAAATTCCAGCTCCTCCAGCAGGGATATAAACTGAATATCTTAATAAATGCCAGGTACCCGATACCTACCGACAGCTGCCTGCCTTTCCCAGCTAACAGCTTGTGTTGGAGCAGCATCAAAGCTGGCTACAGGCGCAGCAAACGTACGCACCTGCACAGAGTAATTACCAGAGCTAATGCCAGTACGTATTAGCTTCAGTGCTCTCGTGAAAAAAGTATGGATTAACTCACAGTATTCAGCTTATTAGAGCTGTTTCACTGCACATCCAGTTTTCATGAGCACTTAGAAAGCAATATCCACCTATATTCCTTTTTTATTTCTGATGATGGAGTCCTTCAGCTGTGACATTGGAGTGTACTTCAAAGATACTCCTTTGACTGCTTTTCTCCCTCCTTTTTTTTTTTTCCCATTTCAAACTCAGTGTTATTTTGCAGGTTACTACTCATGTCCTGCCACCGTGCATACACCTATTGATCTATTTGCAACTTTTCTTGTAATATTTACCTTTAAATGTCTTAGTACTGGTTTCTTCCTCATCATCTGGAACGAGTGCGAAGATTGCTAAGCCCCAAAAGACAATTTAGAGATCACTTCTAGAAATCAAAATGGCTTTGGCAATCAGTGCTGTCTGCAGGGGGTATCCATCTAATGAGAGCTGAGTTTAAACATCACTGACTTCTGACCGGTATTGTCCTATACTGGAATAAATCTGGAAACATAGAAATGAAAAGCTGCTACTTCTCTAACCATTTTCTTGAGCTGTCCCCAAACCCACTTAAAATTATATATATTGTAAAGTTACAATTCCTTTCCTGTGAAAATGGAGTAAAGATAAAAATAAATTTGAGCTGTAATACCCTGCCTGTCCTGTGTATGCCTGTTTTATCTAGATGGTGAGCAACGAGAACCAGACGCCATCTGAAATGTTAATTTAGTTTATTAAGGAAATGAGGCTCATATGATCCTGGTGTCTGTCTGTGTCCTCTTAGTCTCTTTAGAACTCATTTTCTGATTTCAAGCTAATGTGACAGAAGTGGGGGAACAACAAGCTAATTAAACTACTACGAGTTCCGTGAAAAGTAAAAGTTGGATAGAAGAGAGCTATAAATGCCCTGAAAGCCTGCTGCAAGAATGCACATGTAGTCTGAATTCGTATAGTAAAGTTCCCTTATATATCTTGTCTCTGCAGGGGGGGAAAAAAAAAAAAAAGCCCTAGAATCTGAAGTTGCAATTGGTCAAGAAATAGAAATAAAGAGCAAACCAAGCTTTATTAGTCTGGTGCCCCGGGCATCAGTCTGCTTATCTGTCAACAAACAGCAATGCAACCTGCGATGAGCAGGAGGAACTAACACTGCAGCGCGACAGGGATCAGATTGTCCTGGTGCTGGGCTGGTGCTGGCAGCCTGCAGAGCTGGCACAGCTCAAGCAGACACCAAGCTGCAGAAATGCTGTCTGAAAACAGTGTTTACTATAATTGTACTCACTTGGATTTGGCTGCCAAAAACTTAGCAACTACAAGGGCATAAAGCAGCCCCGACAGAAGTAATTCTTTTGATCAGAGGTGACTTGAATACCCAATGTTTCACTGCAGGGCTGCAAAGAAAGGGGATGCCAACTTGGATGTGTGCTGATTCGCTGCCGCAAGGAAGACAATTAAGCCATTTTTAAAAGACTCTTTTCCTAGCATGGGTGAAAGGAAGAGCATAAGTGGTATTAAGAAGCTGCCCCTGGCACAGTAATTCATAGTGACACTGGAGAAGTGCTGTGAGCAAGAGCAAGCAGATATGGTGTATTTTACGCTGAGCAAGTGGGATGGGAACAGCAAGATGAACCAAGAAAGATCTGAGAAGAATGTAGCTGCATTTTTTTCTTGGTACTACATGTATCTCTGGGCTGTTAGTCATTTTTGTGCTCAATCTCTCCCCAGTTTCAGACCAAAAGTCATTTTGCACTTAGCTTAAGGGTGGGCACGTGGCAGAGTCAGCTGCTTTCCATCTACCTCCCTTCTCTTTGGAGAGCCCTGTTCCACTTCTAGCAGAGAAGGGAGTCCTTCCTCTGAAGATGGAGGAGAAGGTTTAACTCCTGGAACGAAAATTCAGCTGTGCACATGCTGATGGTGTCATGTCAGGCTTGTAGGCAGGCAAAATAGCTCATTAGCCCCGAAAAGGTGTTTCCTAGGTATCAGATTAAAAATGCAAGTGTGTCCTCTGCAACTGCTAACTATAATTGTCACATAACAAGCTCTGGTCATTGTTATTTTCTGGTAGCTGGAGCTCACTGATCCCCTCTGTCAGCCAGTCGTTGCTTTGGAAGTTGTTGAGACAGGGAATGATTTTATTTAGAGTGTAGTTAATTCATTTTCTATCCGTAACGAAAACTAGCTCACCTGCACGCTGCCCTACATCTTCTTCAAAGCACTCTGCTGATGTAACGCATCTATTGAGGGGACCAGCAAGTTTATAACCAGGGATTTTTGTTCCATCAGTCACGAGAGGGCACTGTTAATCGTGGTCTCCCTCTCCTCTACGCAGGGGTTGCCTGCAGGAATATTATAGTTCATAATGCCTTAATGCCTTGGAGCTATGGCAAACAGTTATACGTTTTAGAGTTAGACTTTAGACCTGCCTCCTCTGGTGGTGTAAGATGCTGACAGCAGAAGGATATATTAATTGTTTGTTTACTAATAAGGGACATGACTATTGTAATTTACCCATTGCTTTGCAATCACAAAAAAGGAACAAGACCTTGTCTCGTGTAGTTCTCAGCCCTGCACGAAGATTCCAGGCATCCTATAACCTTCCTTGGGTGCGGAGTGGAAGGATGCAGTAGGGTGTTTTTGTAAGAAGCAGAATTTAAGCTAGCACAGATTACTTTTCTGTTTCTTATAAGCCGTATTGGACAGGCAGTAACCAATATTTGTTTAAAATATATTTTCTCAACACAAGGGTACATTATGGAACTCCTTGCCACAGGACACATTGGGTTCGGAGAACTAGCATGACTTGAAAGAATCTGAATGTGTCCATGGACACCAGCAAATGCTGAGTCTTCAAAATTAGCACAAGTAGTTTTAAAAGGGTATCAGTAGTTCTTCTGTAGCTTAAGTCACCTGTTTAGAGAAGCTATATGGGGGCTTGCTGTTATTCGTTTCTTGCCGCATGGTGGTTGTGCTGCTCTGGCGAGTCCCAGGTGGGTGGCACAGCGCTGGACTCACAGGGCTGCAGCATCCTCAGCACGCTGTGCTGCGTCCCTGCCCAGCAACTTCTCCATACTGCGACCAAGGAGAACTCTAGATCCTGCAGTATCACTCTTGTACCTGGAGCATTACCCAAAGTCTGTGAGGGTAACAAATACTGATTTTGCACCCCTGGTTTCCTAAGGAATTATAAATTGGGTAAAATTTCACTTATGCTAAGCTTTTTGTCATGCAAAGTAAGATCAAGTGGGTTCTAGATTTCAAGAGAAGAGAATCGGGGACAAAAATGTTCTCTATTACTTTTTCTTCTTATTATTGCTATTCCTCATTTTAAGCATCTGAAAGGCTCTTTATGTCACTCCCCATGTGCCGAAGTTCTTAAATAGCTGCTTGTCTGTCCCATGAGCAGATGGAGGCCTTCACACTTAGTTCTCTAAGTGCTTTGTCCTCCCTCATTCCCAGTAGGCTAAGATGCGTATGAATAAAATACACAAATGTGTAACATAGAAATGCTTTGGAGCAGGTTGTGTTTAGCAAAGCAAATGGCATAACTTTGAGCAGTTGGATATTTGTATTGCGGGAGGGCTGTGAAGCCCCACTGGGCGAGGTATTTTCACAGGTCTACAAAAGAAAAGACTTTGTTTTGGAAGGAGCCGGGGGGAACACCTTGTATCTTCCTTGTGTTACAGCCTACAAGTGAAGTCTGACTGTGAATTGCCTCTTTTATCTGAATCAATGAGCTCAGATAAGTAGCCAGGCTGTAAATTTCCTTGGGCTCCCTAAACTTTCCTGTAGTTACTGCCTTGCTTAATTTTCTCCAAAGACTATATTGACACTTACAAATAGGATTAAGTCCTAGCTTCTACTGGTTGCCGGTAGAGCCGAGAGTTGCATGTACTGCCTTTAGATGTGCTATGGTGGTCTTACTCCTACGAATGATACTGTTTGCTGTGTTTGGACAGGTGAGTGCCATTCACTGTATGAGGAAAGGTAGGGTGATAATACAGTCAGAATGCAGATCTTGCCTTAAAGTATGCAAGGCTTCACCTTCCAGCCATAGGAAGAAACACTGCAAATGTTGTTTGAAGCTCTTTCAAAGAAAAACTTGATCCTGCAAAAGGAAGCTGGAGTCCACAACAGAAAGTCAGTGGGATTTTTGCAGGGGGAGGATTCTCCAGGCGGGCTGTAAACTTCCAACCTGTTCTCTGGGTTTGAGAACTTACTGTGTCTATGATAAGGATTTGCTCATGGGCTACATGCTTTTAAATGCTGTGGTAGGAGAAGTGGATTTGAAACAAACATATGAAATGTTCATGGTCTTGTGTAATTCTTGGTACGTTGACAGAGCAGTAATGAAAGGCTGTTTCAGCTGACCAGTTGGAATATAGATAGAGAATGTGCACGTGGTGAGGAAATCTGCGTTCAATTATCATCCTACCACAGACTGGCTGCAGACAAGACAATTACTTTGTGCCTCAGTTCCCTAATTCTAAAACAACTATATCCCTTTGTCTAACTTGTCTACTTAGATGAGATGCTCCTTGGAGCACTGATTGTCTCTTAAAAAGTTTTTTGTTTTATCGGTTAATACAAAGCAGCTCTGATTATCTGTGTGCTACTGGAATTATATTGCTCCCAATCAGAAGAAGTGGTTAATTAGTTATCTGTTATCTCTGTGTTTCATTTTTGTTTTCTTTATCTAGTGTTGGCAAAAATGCTTTATTCTTGGATAAGAACACCACATGGTACTTTCAGAAAACTGTCTTACGTGATGTCTTTATTTCTCTTTCATCCCATTCCATCAAAATTCAAGAATGTCAGCAATGGTAGCCCAAATTCCCATACTAGACCATGCAGACTTTTTTTTTTTCTTAGACTAAAAAAATTTGCTATAAACAAACACATACGACCACCACCGCAGAGCCATTTAATTGCTAGTTAGCCCCCTGTGCATAAAGATAGGTTGGTGCTTTCAGATTAAATTTAAAATGCCGAAATGTCGCTAACCTAGGTGAATTTTAATGCAGTCTCTTCTGCATGTGTGTTATTCACATTAAAAATATCTCATTGGCACAGAAGCAGCTTGGGCTGACTTAAAAATATTTGACCAGATAACAAGGAGACGTAACAGTCACTGAAAGCATTTCCAACTTGGGATATTTAATTAGACCTTATGACTGAAAATTCTTACGGTCGTCAGAACATCAACATTCCAACATATTCCTGGTTGTGTTTATTAAATATTCCCTTTTTTGGTCCTAAGTGTGAATGTTTGGAAGAATGTTGAGTTAATACAACCCACTTGACTTCACTGGCACATTTTACAAAAGGAGGAGGAAAAAATGTGGAAGCCACTGAAAACTAAATGGTTCTTGCTTTGGAGAATAACAAAGTTCAAGCCAATGCTACAGACTGGCTGGAACTCTTCCACAGTTTTAAAAGGGAAAACCCTATGGAAGACTCTTTTCACAAAACTCCTTTTCTCCCTTTGAATAAAAGAGGAACCAAGCACACTTAATACTGTGTAAAACACATTTCTTTCAGAGAAGCCAGCTTTATCTTCAAGCCCCAGCTCATTAATCTGTTCAAACTCATTTTTAACTTAAAGTCTCAGAAATTTGACGCACCACAGGGACTTAAAGTTTTTAGTCTAGATGGAATTTGCTGACAATACTCTCAGCTAAGGCACTGATATAGCAGGATTGGTTTCTTTCATGTGTGGTAAGAATAAATGTTTTTCTCAGTGAAAAAAGAAAGAAAGGGGACAAATAAAGACTTCATTTTCTCTCTCCATAGATATGTAAACTGTTCTAGCTACGTCGGTATGGTATCCTGAGACTTGTATGCCGTTTATGAATGATGTGCAAATACAGTTGTCCTAGAAGTGGCTGGGAAATCCAGTGTGATGTATTTCCCCCCACAAGCTACATGTTTTCACCTGCTCTGCAACACAGGTCTAGCTATGAATTCAGAAGCCTGGGTATATCTACAGTGTAATTGGGGTTGGCTCCCAGAGTATAGATGGTGAACTATTTATGTGGAACTCCTGCTGTGGGTGGCTGGCAATCCCAAATGTGCACTGGAGTATAGTCAGGCATGTGTTGCATTTCCAGGTAACTATAAAATCCTCTTGAATTTCTACTGTTCAACTATTGGCTGACAAGTGCAACAGAATTTCCTGGCAAAAACATTTAATTACAAACTCTATGTTCCTCTCCTGTTGAAGTTACCTTATCTGAGCTTTGTCAAATAACAACTTTATTGCCGTGAATTAAGCAACCTTCAAATATACCTTCTCAATTTATCGTGTTTCAGGATAACGAATTTGTGTTATACGAGACTTACCAGCAGTTGTTTCTGTCACACTGTTCTTACCTTTCATTCCCAAGGCTTGGACTATTTGCATGGCTTAACCTTTGTATTAAAAAAAAAAAAAAAGCAAGAATATTGTGCACCTCTGTAATCATGCTGTAGTCATGTAGCCATCACCAGTAGTTCTTTCTTTAGGCTAGAAATTGAGACTAGAGACTGAAGGTTGTAATAAAAGTAAATTATACTCTGTAGCTGGCTTGGCTGGTCTCTGTATGGAAAGGGAACGGGCACTAACTGCATATGTAATGGCAGCTCTCTAGTGCTCAGCTATTACTTGAGCAGAACGTAAGTATGCTTTGTTAGAAATGGTTAATAAGTGTGTTTGCTGAATTTTTCCAGCCTCTGATTCATCTCAGAACCCCCTTATCAATTTGAACTTAGTTCTGCTGAAGTAAGAGCTTCAGAACAAAAAGCGCTGTCTTTCCCATATGTGCCAGTACTATATGTTTCCATTTCATGAAGAAAAGGATAAAGCTAACTGCATGAAGCAGAGTGGCAATATTGTCTTTCTGTTGATTGCCTTTAATTTGTAGGGTTAATCTAGCCTCAGCCAGTACCTGTTTCTTCATGCTTTTTTGCGTAAGATAGTAACCAACTCTCTTTACCCATCACTTGACTAACATTAAAACCAATAGTACTCTGCTGATTGGTTTAATTCAGCAATAGTCAGAAGTAGTTAATGTTTTTAATGTTTTAATGTATGAAAGTGGAGGTTCTCTGCCACCACAAGTGGCTTTAGAAAAATGATGGTGCAGAACTTCTGCAGCCCAACCAAACATTTGGTCTGCTAGTCTGAACAGTTGTACATTTAAGCTGCTATTAAAACCAGTGAAATTGCTAGCTTTTTGCTATTTGTGCCACTAGCTTATACTTTATTGAAACCTCTAAATACAAGAGGATAAAACAGCTGCTGGTTTTCCAAATCTGTAATTTCCCCAACAGCCAAACATTTATTGCCCTGTTGCCTTTTCCCAACAAACCTAAAAGTGTAAAGACTCAGATACATGCACATGTTACCAGATACACCTAAACTGCCTATGTGGTCTTTTGCTGACAAATCCAATTCATTTTTCTTGCTCTTGAACTGAGTGAACTAATACTGTCCTAAACGTTGTATGTCAATGTTAGCACTCATTGTGTCTGACCTCTTGGCTTCCTCCCTCCTTAGGTATTCAATCTCTACTCACATGAAACTCACAGGCTTCTCAAAGCTTTCTATGTTCATGGCCAGCAAAGGCACAAGCAGGATGGGGGATGATAATTTAGTCTGCCTGTGGATTTGGGAAGATATTATAGTGGCACACTTTTAGAAGATTATCTTCTAATCTCAAGAGGCTAGAAGCTGCATTGCTTTTTAAAATGAGTGCTTACATTCTGCAAAAACAGGCACTCATATGGCAGGAAAAAAAAAAAAAAGTTCTGGGAAATGGATGGATGTATTCCTTCCCAACAAAGTTACTTCCTAAGCATCTGACACATATAAAAGTGCAATTGTGTTTAGGCACCTTCTGAAACTTACCCTGAAACAAGCCTAAAAGATTTTACAGAAAGATTCTGAGTGAGAGAATGAATCAGGAAGAAAGCACAAGGCAAAAGGAGAGGTTATCTTTGCTCCCTGTATGCAGCTCTGCTCCTTGTACTCCTAATCGCCTGATAATCATCTGAACCCTATAGTTCAGCTTCAGTAACTCACTTTTCCAAACACTTCAGCTGGGTAACTTCATCCTTCATTTGTTTCCTGTGCCTTGCCCTACAGAAGCTATATAAGCTCTCTGAGGGTTTTGCTGGTTATAGTCCGTGGCTTGTAAGATACAAAAATCTAAATGTAGGTCAAGATGAGTTGAAATCTTTTAAACGCAGCCAGGCGCTGTTTCCTAAACATGTCCCTGGAGCAGCTGCATGAAGGATGTTTACAATTTTAAAAAAACCCTCAAGCAGCCCTTTAAGAATGCACAGGATTATTCTAGCCAGTAGCATTAACTAAACATCATATCTGAATATTCATTATCTTGAGACTGATCTGATTTAGTATCAACATCTAAAGAAGTGGTACTATGGACTTCCAGTATCTTAGAGAGCTCTTAGCACAAAGACCCAGCTAGAAGATAAATGGTCCTAGCAAGGACTCTGGGAAGAAACTGTGACTGGACACGAAGTGTTATATCATACCGGCTTCTGCTAGGATGAGAGATCCCTCACTTTTTTTTTTCTTTTTTTTCCATTCTTGATCTGACT